>JAFEMH010004306.1:0-216806 GCA_022495995.1 Adenophora triphylla var. japonica | reverse complement strand
TTTATCGCTTTCCTAGTGATAGCGTCTTAGGTGCCTCGAACTCCGATGATGGCGTTTTAGGTGCCTCGAACCTCGGAGAGTACGCTTAGGTGCCTCGAACCTCGACGATGAAGCGCTTTAGGTGCCCTGGACCTTGACGATGGCGTGTTAGGTGCCTCAAACCTCGGACGATGATGGCTTCTTTAGGTGCCTCTGAATCTTTATGATGGCGCTTTTAGGTGCCTCCTAAACCTCGGATGATGGCATGCCAGGTGCCCTTCAACCCGGGACGACGATTTGTGGCTTTTTAGGTGCCTCCCCTGGACCCGATTTACGGCGTTTTAGGTGCCTCAAACCCGGACGACGACGGCTTTTCAGGTGCCTTCAACCCCGATGTGAAATGCCCTTCTAAGGACTTTGTCCTGGCCGAAGGCGAGGTGGCGACCGTTTTGGTCGGCGGGATTTTGACTTCCACGACAAGTTACCTACGTATCCCTTTCTGGGAAGCTGAATCAAGCTCCTTTCAGAGTTCGAGTTTTCTCGAAATTCTCGCTGCTGATTTTTTGGGATTCCGTTAACTTTGCTGGGATTCTTACGTTAGCCTTGAATTGGCTGGGAAAGATACGGATCTCGTATTCGTTCTGGGAAATTCCGCCTTAATGCTTCGATCAGCTTCTGGAAGATTTTGATGAAAAGATACGGGATCTCCTTATCTTTCTCGGGGAGAGGTCGGCCTTACGTCGATCGCTGATCGTCAAGCTGACTATAGTAGGGGTAATTTTGATGAAAGATACGGGATCTCGTTATCTTTCTGTGGAAATCGGTCTTACGTTTGACTCGCCTGGGGATGATTTTGATGAAAGATACGGGATCTCGTTATCTTTCTCGGGAAATCGGCCTTACGTTTGACTCGCCGTTGATGATTTTGATGAAAGATACGGGATCTCGTTATCTTTCTCGGGAAATCGGTCTTACGTTTGACCGCCGGGGTGATTTTGATGAAAGATACGGGATCTCGTTATCTTTCTCGGGAAATCGGGTCTTACGTTTGACTCGCCGTTGATGATTTTGATGAAAGATAATGCGGATCTCGTTATCTTTCTCGGGAAATCGGCCTTACGTTTGACCGCCGTTAGGATGATTTTGATTTGAAAGATACGGATCTCGTTATCTTTCTCTGGGAAATCGGTCTTACGTTTGACCGCCGCTTGATGATTTTGATGAAAGATACGGGATCTCGTTATCTTTCGGGAAATCGGTCTTACGTTTGACCGCCGTGGAATGATTTCCTTGAAAGGGGCCGACTTTGTCAAGTTGGGGACCGAACCGCAGAGTTCCAGATTTTAAAGGGCAAAGGGTCATTTTGACCCCGACAATCCTATCCGCGCGGAGAGGACTTGAAAGTCGTGGGGTATTAATGAGGGCCAACGCCCTTCCTCTTCCCCATTCAGCTTTTTTCGTAATTACGAGAGCAGAGGGAGAGAAACCAAAGAATTCCGCCATTGTTGCTCAAAAACTTGAAAATTCTTCCGTTTTTCTTTGATTTTTAAGCAATGGAACACGGGGAAGGTGCTTTTCAAGGCCAAGGACGTGGCCCGGTGGCGGAGAGACGATTGGAGCTCGTCCGAATGAGGAGGCATTATACTCTTTCGCAATCGATTGCGGAGGAGCCCTACCCCGATGCTTGGCAACATTGGGCTTCTGATCCGAGTCTCCGAACGGTATACTTCGAATCTTTTCATTCCCTTTGTTGATTTTTTGCTTGAGATTTGAATTTTGGGTGATTTTTTTTTTTTTTTGAAAATTCGAATGATTGATGTTCTTGGCTTTGAATCTTGATTTTGATGCTTTGCATGTTGCAATGAATTTGTTGGTGTTCCAAAATGTGCATTTTGCTTGAGAAAAGAATTGGCATTTTGCCAACATGAGATGATGATATGAATGTATGATTTTTGATTGATTTTTTTTTGAAAAGTGGGACGGATTTTTCCTCCCGTTGATTGAATGCATGTTATGTATGCATGTTATTTTATGAAAATGGGACGGAGTTTTTACTTCCGTAAGATGTAGGATTTTTTTTTTTGAGATGATGAATGATATGCGTGCATGCATAGGAACTTCCTTTTTTTTTTTTTGAAAATGGGACGGAGTTTTTACTTCCGTAGGAATGCATCTTTTTTTTTTTTTGATGAATGCATTGGGATTTGCTGAAAACTGTCTTTTTGTGCGAGAAAAATGGGGCTATGCTCATTGTATGCTGTCATGCTGTCGAATTTTCTTTGAAATTTCATGATGCATATGTATGCTTTGTTTTTTTTTTTTGTGCAAATGCAAATGCAAATTTTTTTTTTGACATTTTCTCTTTTTTTTTTTTATCGCAGGGTGGAAACAACTACGTTACGGAGCAACTGAACAAGATGAAGACTCGAGGATCGGTGGAGTCTGTGGTTGACTTGTGGGACCGGCTTCCGAATGCGGGCCGAGGAGCTTTGCCGAGTCCGAGACATTGTTGTTGAGACCGGGCTTGGGAGTTTGTTGAGTGCTTGAGGGGACCGGTCAAGTTCCCTAAGAGCAAGGGCCTCGATGTTCGCTTTAGCGCAAAGATCGGTGGGATGCGACCCACACGTTTCACTTCTTCTCGGGGCGAGGCTACGGTTACGCCTTCCGACTATGCCGCGATCACGGGTTTGTCCTTCAACGGACGCAAAGATTGAGTGGCGGGACGGCTACAAGTGATGCGGATCTCGCAGTGCTCTTCGGGATTTTCCCCTATTCCCAAAAAGGGGATGGGGATGGAGTATGCGGTGGTCTACGGGAAGATTGTGGAGACCATTGTGAGCTATGAGGCCGGGGAGGAGAGGATAGGCGCCGATCGATTGCCAGTGGCCTTCTTGTGGTTTGCTTTTTCGAGCACCCTTTTGGGCATGCCGAGGGGACGGCAGCCTTTGCCTTGCCGAGGTCCTCGGAGGACATGGAGATGGCCGGAGATGTCTCGTGGGAGAGGCCGGGCCGGCAGAGCTTTACTTTGCTCGATAGGTACACTAAGGCCGTGAGCTCCTTGTACCGCTTTTGAGTTTGCCCTGGAGGTATAAGCTCTCTTTTGCTTTCCCCCTTTTTTTTTTTTTTTTGAGCACACACTTTTCTTTTGCACCGGATTGATTGGATTTTTACCTTCGCAGTAATGGGCGTTGGAGTTTTTCCATCGTCACGATGTGGCGGCAAATGGCGGAGTACGTCGGGGCGTATCCGGCCATGCATTCTTGGTCCAAGCATGCCCGGAGAAGATAAGCTCCAGTGGGGCGTACGACTCTCGTGTACGCGGATTGCCTTCCTTCGACGGAGGCCGAGACGGACGAGAGGATGATATTTTATCCTTGGGATCGCTTTCGAGGTGGCGCACCGAAGGGCGCCGAGATTTGACCGTGCAATGGAGGATTCCGAGAGGTCCGACTCGCGATGCCTATTATCTCGGGAGAGAGGGTGACGCGCCAAAGCATGGCGTGAATTCGCTTGAGGACACCGGTGGAACCTCCCGCCGATATGATGCACCCGAGTGACAGATTCGTGACTGGGATGATTACAGGCCGGCCAAAGACTTCTCGGCATTTGTGGCGATTGAGCCGCACTCGTATTTGTTTCTGAGGAGGCCGAGGATGCCCTGTGCTTTGGATAGAGAGGGGCTTGGGATCCCGCGGTACCCTCGGACGGATTTTTCATATATCCAGGATGGGGTCCGATTGAGGGTGCAGATCCTCACCCGAGCGGCTTCCACGAGCTTTTCCGCCTCGTCCGGTATGAAGGTATGGCTTCTCTTTCTTTTTTTTTTTCTTTTCTTTTCTTTCCCGTCATCATTTCTCGCTTCTAACTGCTTCGATGCTTTTGCTTTTGTGCAGCTTGAGGTGGTCGCCGAGAAGCTAACGAAGCAAGTGATCGGAGCTAAGAGATTCATCAGAGGATGGTCGCTTGCGGGGCTCCTCGTGCTAGAGCAAGGCGACCACGGCCGGCGCCCGTCGACGGAGGCTTCCCTATTCGCTCGTAGACTTCTTCAGAGACTCCTCTCGTCTCCTCTCATTGATCCCCGCGCGGTGCCGCTTCGGATCACGTCATTCTCGGGATCCACACGGGCAGTGGGACACGTTTGGGCAAAGATGCGGGTCGTCTTCGTACGTCCAGAGTCCGACGCCTTCACCTTCGGATATGATTTTTTCGCAGATCTCGCTTGCCCTATCGTAGCGTGCCTGGTTGGTCCCGATGAGCCTCTTCTCGGAGACGAAGACGATTCTCGAGCCCGAGATTTTCAGTGGCTCCCGAGGAGGCGGGCCCGAGTCGCAAGAGGGACCGGGATGCACGTCGGGCGCTAGGGATTCCGATTGATTACCCCCCGAAATTTTTTTTAGACTCGATTTTCCGAGATTTTGAGATTTATGACTGGATTGAGATTTGTACATTTTATGCACATTTTTTTTCTTTTTTTTTTTTTGGATGTAATAATTTAGGATTTTATTGATGTTTGTTTGTTTTTTTTTTTTTTGCACACTCTTTTTTTCTTTTTTTTTTTTTTTTTTTGGGATGTAATAATTTAGGATTTTATTTTATGAATGCAATGCGGTATGAATGCAAAGTGTTGCATGAGCCTTGGTTTTTTTTTTTTTGGCAAGGGTGTTTGGTATATGGACCGGTTTGGGAGGTTTTTGCACAGTTTCGAGCAACCGGACGGAATATTCCTCTTTGGTGTAGCACTTGACTTGCAGATTTTTCTCGATAAATGACAATCATGTCCGCGCGGAGGAGTCCCGCATCTCGACATTGTCCTTTAATTTTGCTTCAGATCTCGGTCTCACTTTATTTCAAATTCAAATATCCTCTTCAACCTCCAAATTCAAACAAACCATTTTCGGGGAGAAAGAGAGAAAAACCATGGAAAACCTTAGAAAAGCTCCATCAAAATTGCCCCAAGAATCCCAAATGTCATTCTTCAACAAGTTCAAGGATTGGTCCCGGAGATCATGCATGAGAGGAGGTCCTTCTTTGAAGAAAGGTACAAGGTGAAGTGCTTATGGTCTCTCAAGGAATTGATTCCTGATTATGAGCTTTGAGGGCTTCTTCCTCATTTTGGGACACTAGAAGGCATGTCTTTTGCCTTTCCTTCAACGAGATTGTTCCGACTGTGGAAGAATTTCGGGCCTTGCTTGGAGGTCCTGAGGTGGAAGAGATAGCGGTTCCTTTGCCCGAGGGGCTTCTTTTGTTGACAGATTGTGCGTCCTCCTTCATCTTTCCCTGAGGAAGCGCAAGGTATGATCCGTGGTCCCGATCATTTTGATATTTCCGGCCTTCCCGATAGGTTTAGGGGCCTAGGCTTGGTGGATGATGCCTATTGGGATGCCTTTGCACTTTGTATGTTTGGCACCCCGTTCATGGTCTATTCCTTTCGGGATTTGCCATCGGCTCGCCGGATGTTGTCTGCTTCACTGTCGCCCGGCGTAGCAGATGTCGTTCCTTTGATTCCGGGGGAGACTTTTCATGCTCTTGATAGGCCGGCTACGGAAGACGGTATATGCACTGGGCAGCCCGCTCCTCTTGACCCCGTGGCCGATGGAGCGCTTGGGGGTTCTTCGGGAATCTCCCGACATGATCAAGCCTCGACATTTGCCAGAGGGGGTTGCCGTGGATTTCGATGATCGTGGCTCATGGGAGCGCTGGATGGCCGGTCGCCACAGCAGGATATCGATGGTCGCGCCTTGTTGGCGGGTGGAGGCTCGCAGAGTGCTTCAGATCGGGTCTCATGTGGTCATGCTTCCGGGCTTTCTCACCCAGCCTTCTATATTCCGCTCTAGTTCTCCGAGACAGCTTGGCTTGGAGCAGTTCCTTCGGAGAACTTTGATGATATAGCCACCAGGTGGTGGCTCTCGTTTCTATGGATGATCCCTCGGTGTTTCCATTTCTTTCCCGAGCATGGAGGTATGACGTCCTTTCCTCCTCGGGTTATCCTCAAAGGCCCAAGACCGGTGTTCTCGACCACTTGGTACCTGGATTGGTACGAGAGGCATCCGGGAGAGACTCAGTGGCTATTTTGAGACGGCGTGAGGCCATTGTGGGTGCGCGGAGGACCCGACTGCTTCGAGAGGAGGAGGGCCGAGGCGAGAGCCAACCCTCATGACAGAGAGCGGAGACGCCGTGACCGACTATGAGGCTTACGTCAAGAGACAGGAGAGGAGGGCTCCTATGCTACCGCCTAGGCTACAGGAGATGAGAGATGACGCTAGGGCTACTAAGGCCCCGAGAGAGGTTGGTTTGATAGATCCTGCTTCCTATACCGCAGCTTGGTAGGAGGAATACCGACATTTTTCCTGCTCGTAAAAGAAAACTCGAAGGGGGAAGAAGAGGGGAGAGGCCAAGACGAGTGGCTTGGAGTGGACTCGAGGTTTCCGAGTATCCCTTTCTTGTCATGGCGTACATATTAGTTTGATTATGTATCTTAATTTCTTTTAGCAAAGCTGCCGCTGTAGGAATGAATCGGGCTTAGACTCATCAAAAAGTTTTTAACTTGCAATGAATATTTGAATTGCTTCGTAGTTTTTCGAGACGCTTTCATGGTCCGATCGCTTGTATTGATGTCAAAGTATGACTTTTTATTTGTGTTTTAGACCGAACTGCTTTCCTCGGGCCGCCTACGTTCCCTCATTTTGAGGAGCTCAGTCTTCGTAGTTCAACCCGATTTTTTTGTTGTTTTTTTTTTGTTTTGTTTTTTTTTTTTTTTGTTTTTTTTTGGTGCAACCCTGTTTTTTACCTAGGCCGCCCTTTTCGGGTTTCTAACCTAGTTGGGTATTACTTTTTTAGCACTCTTTTTTTTTTCTTTTTCTTCTCCTTTTTTTTTTTTACGCGTAGTATCTCATGCAGCCTTGTCACCATTTACTCGGGTGTACAAAGGGATTCCCGTCGAGGTCCGCAAGTTGCATGGCTCCTCCTGAGAAGATCTTCTCGGACGACATATGGCCCGACCCATACAGCTCCCATTTGCCAAGGGGGTTGATACGGACCGGGGCTTTTCTTTCAAAACGAGATCACCTTCTCGGATCTCCCGACGCTTTACTTTCTTGTCGAAGGCTCGCCATTCTTCCTTGGTAGGCTCGGATGTGTTCCATTGCTTTTAATCGGCGTTCATCTAGCAGGGCCAATTCATCATGGCGACTCTGGAGCCATTCGACCTCGTTGATCTGGCTTTCTAGCAGTATACAGAGCGAGGGTATTTCCAGCTCGATTGGGAGTACGGCTTCCATTCCGTATGTGAGGGCAAACGGTGTTTCCCCGATTTGCCGTTCGGCCGACCGTGATTACCTGTAGCCCCGCAGAGTGCCAGTGTAACTTCTCGGGCCAATCTACGCCTTGGACGGCCATTTTCCAGGATGATATTTTCCCGAGTCTTGTTTCTTTGCTTCGACGGCTCCGTTGGTTTGGGGCACTGTAAGGAGATGACTTGTGACGGGTTATTCGAATTACGCGGCTGACTGTCGCATTCCCCTTCGAAGTGGGATCCATTATACGAAATGATTTCGGGCCGGTAACCCGTATCTCGCATATGATGTTCTCTTTGATGAAGAGGGCAACTTTCTTTGAATTGAGGATTTTGAGGACTTTGCGAGCATCCTTTCCAATTCCTTCGAAGAAATCACCAATCTGCGTCTCTTTAGGCTCTTCCGCAGTTCCCAAATTCACACTCGTCAAAATCTCTTCGGCGGCTTGGGCTCGATTTTCCTCTGTCAGGACAACTTTTGCTTAAAGATTTTTTTTTTTTGTTGTTTGATTTTTTTTCGTTTAATGTGTACGCTTCATTATCTAATGAATTATTATTAAGTGTTTTTTTTTTAATTCGTCATTAGTTAAAGTGGCAATCAAGGATACTCGAGAAAGGTTCGTCATTTCATTGAAAACGAAAGGGAATACGGTGCTTGCTACGGACTCGTAGTCTTCGGGCGTAAGGCCATCGGACGACCCTAGAGACTCGATCTTAACAAAGAAGGCTTGGGAGGACTTGTCCTAGATTGACACAAAGGGACGGGGGACCAATCCAAGCTTGGTGATCATTTCCTCCTTGGTCGCGGACGGGCTGAGAGGTTTTCCCAATTTTTTAGCGGCTTTCTTGTTGGTGGCCTCATGACTCGGGAAGCTGTCTTGTTTTGTTTTCCTTTCTCAATTGCTGCTATCATCTCTTGGACCGAGCCGAGATCAATCGAATCGCACTTGTATCTCTTCCCGAACAAGCTATTTGCATGATGGGGCCATCCCAACCATGCGAAAAAGACTTACGTGGCTTTGGCTTTTGGCACGGTCAATTCGAATTCGGGTTTCGGATCTTCTGGGCAATCGGGTTTGTGGTGGTAAGCTTCTCAGAGGCTGTTCCACCGGAGTCGAGGCACGCCTACGAAGGTATACTCACTCTTCATGGTAGTGGTAGCCGGGTATCTTGGGTAGGTCCGGGAACATTACGCGGGCCGGGTTGGCTTTGGCTCCCCGAGACTTGTTGAGGCTATCCACTGTAGCTTTAGCCACCCCGCCGTAGGAGTGGGTTACGTGATGTTTCTGGTTGTGTGGGACCCTTTACAAAGTAGTCGGCCAAATTAGGAGCGAAGGGGAGAGATTTAGGGTCGTCGGCAGGGACCCTTCTGTGGCGGCTTCAAATCTTTTCCTTTTGCGGTGTCATTTGAGGAGGCCTCATATCCCGGGCCGTGGCGAGTATTACTGTCCTTTCACCTCGATGAGTTTGTGAGTTCCTTGTTGGTGTTTCCCAGGCCAAGAGGCCGGGTAGATAGCTCATTTTTCTCATCATTTTCAAGACCGGTGGGATTTTATCCCGAGTGGCCAGATTAGATCTATGTTGCACACTTGGGCCTTGGGAGGCTCGGCCGTGAAGCCCGTTAGCATGTGACCTTCCTCGTCATGTTTGATTTCGAGAATAGGTATTCCGCCCGTATCTGTGCCCTCCAAAGTGACTAAATCCCCGTAAATGGTCGTCGAGATCCCCATTCGAGACGAATTTCACACCTTTGGTGGAGGCTTGAGGCGACCCCTTTGACTGATGCGGCCAAGGTCTTCCCAATAAGGCATTAAAAGTAATCGGGATGTCAATAACACGGAATTCCACGGTATCAATTTCTTTCCAAACCCGGAGGTCCAAGGTAGCGACTCGAGGAATTTGCTCGAGATGTTGAGTCGTAAGCTTTGGCTGTGAGGGAGGAAGGCTTCAAGTCTGTAGTCTTGATATCAAGCGAGGCTCATGATCTTTGCCGGAAGAATGTTCATTAGGACCCATTATCAACCGGGACCCGAGGAGGCGTCGTTCAATCCAAGCTGGCTGTGATGAAGAGAGGCTCGTTATGATCGGCCCCAAATTGAGGGAGGTCGAGATGCGTGAAAGTGATTATGTTCCCGTAGTGGATGTTTCCAATCAGTTGTACCACGTCATCGGGAGTAGCATCAATAGGGACTAGAGTGCGGGCCGGGCTTTCTTCCGGCTTCGGCTTATGGGGATAGGACGAGGTGAGTAGAGACCGAGAGGAAATGTTGGCTGTGTTTGCTTCAGGGTGAGCACGGGATCCTCTTTTCGAGTGCAGGTTTGGTTGTCTTAGCGTAGGGGCGGCGATCTTCTTTTGGTGTTTGATACTGTGGCCTTCTTATACGCCTTGGGATTTCCTTGGAAGATCTGCCGGATCGGGTCAACAGATTAACTTCCTCATTAGTCGTCTCTTGAATGGATTTCTTCAATCTTGCTAAGGTCGAGCAGGGGAGCCCTTTTGGCTATTGGCCCTGGTTACGACGGAGTCTAGTGACAGTGAGGGTGAGGCTTGCGCTCCTTCTGGGCGGCCCTTATAAGCGCTTCCCAGTCATGAGCTTTTGGGTTTGGGGTTGTGTTGTTGCCCCTTGGATGGCCCACGAGCTAGGGCGTCCTCAGATTCACTCTCATGGCCGGCCTTGCTCATAGTTATCATGCAACAAGAGTCGCTATTGTCGGGACTCGGCGGCTTTCGATTTCATCCCTTGGATGGCCCACGGAGTTATGGCTATCGGCCTCCATCTCATCGTATATCCTTTTTCTTTCAATCTTGCAAGTAGGGCGGCCACAAGTGAAGGATAGGCAACGTTCCCCTTCGGAGTTTGAGGTAGCGGCTCGATAGATCAATGTCCAAATAAGGAGCACCGGGGTCCATTGTCGGGCACCTTTGGAGCAATTAGGAAGGCGTCATGTGGATTCATAGGTATGAAGGCCACTTTGGGGAGACGTTCGGATCGATAACCTTTTCGGTGATTGCGAGGCACTCGCTGCGCTCGAGCGGCCGGTTGTGACCCTTACGGTTGTTATGCCATCCGTTCTTGGGAAAGAAGAAAAAAGATCCGATAACGTTTACGAATTCTTCATCTTACGGTGGCTGAAACCCTCCATTCTCGACCGGTGCTTCAATAAACCCTTTCCATTCACCGGTCGAGGTTCTTATAAGGAACGTTGTGTTCTAGGATTTCGAGATATGTACGGATGCAGGCGCGGGCTTTCTTTGTCCCTCATCCTCTGAAGTATCAGGACAGCGGCCGCATGTGCATCTTACGAGGTGCGGTTCTTGGGAGTCCACCCCTGCGGCATTTGACTTGCATTTTACGGTGGTCCTTCATCGTCACTTGCGACAACCAACCATTGTGCCTGGCTCCCATGGGCTCATTTCGGCATGATTGTTCCAGTTGTTTCGGATGCGGGGCCTCGGTTGACTCTTCGCTCTCGTCATCATCATCATCATCGACGTCATCGGAATCTTCTTCCCATACTACGGGATTTCGGTGAGAGGAACGCCGATCAAACCCGTTGGGGAATATGGGTGCGTGCGGCCGCAAAATTGTCATATGCTCCCATTCCGGAAGTGGTAATTGTGACTCGGCTTCTCCTCCCGAAGCTGTGGGGGAAGAGTGAGAGGGTGGCACGTATTTAACACCGAGGTAGAATGTAGAAGGGTTCTTCCTCCTACGATTCTTCGGTTTCTTGCCTTCGGGGTCGTATTTGACTTCTCCAATAGCCGGTTTGCGAAGTGTACTAGCTCCGGATGCTTTTCGGCCTCTTCTTTGATAAGCCCCGACAGTGCTCGCTAGGAAGCTTTCTTGTTCGATTCTTCTCGATTGTTCTAACCATCTTGTGTAAATGGTCCTCTCATGTTTTGGCCAGGAACATTGACTCTTCGGTATTGGCCTTCCCTTTATCCGAGAAATAGCGGGCCTCGTATTCTTGCAAGGAGTCTACGACATGAGACCAAGATGGGTTGATTCGTTCGATGTCCTCAAGGCGAGGGGAATCCGAGTCGGGATCCTCGATGAGGTTGGCCACGGGTATTTGGGGACTTTCATCGGCATCTTCACAGGCATGCGAAGATTCTCCGCATTCAATCATATTCACTTTGATTATGGTTCCTTGGCGAGAGGATTTTTGGCGTATTAGGCCCCTCGGGGCCTTCCAACTTTCCTTGCTCTATTAGCCTGGATTGCCTTTTTGAGTGAAGCGGTTGTCGATCGGATGTCAGTGAGCTTGATGAAAAGCACAATACTTTGTAGTATCCACGGGAGCATTCGGATTTACGGGTTGGAAATTCTCAGACGCGGCAAGCCTTCTTTCACGGTCCCCTAAAGATGTCGTTCGGGGGCATTCCAAAGTTTTCAAGATTCATGACCCGTGGTGCAGGCTCCATTTGGTTTCCTGGGAGCAAAAGGAGTTGTGTTATTACATTCTGTCCCGCATAGTTAATCATTTCTTTGCCTTTGGCGAGGCGAGGCAGTGTTTGCGGGAGGAGCCCGATATACGTAGGCGAGTGCGGCGGCCGGTTGCGGATTGTAAGCCTTTTCAAACTTTCTTTGCGAGTTAACCATGGCCCGTAAGTGCAGTACGGAAAGTGGCGAGGAGGCTCTCGGATGCGGTTTCAAGCATGAGTTGGAAGATGTCCGGTTGTTCCTCTTCGGAAGGGGGATGGCCATTTCAACGAGTTTCGATTCCACCGCTTGTAGAAGTCCCCAACATTCTCATCGGGGCCATTTGCACCGTTGTTTGTAGGTCAACCCTATTTGTTTCCCATTCCAAGTTGGCCTTATATTTTTACGTGAAGGCATTGGTAATCTGGTCCCACGTAGCCACGGCTTCGGGTTTCAAACGGAAGAACCACTTTAAAGTATTTGGACTTCAAAGATAGGCGAAATAATCGGCCCAAGCTGGCTGATTGGTACATCCTTTGGCCTTCATCGCCAAGGTATATGTGTCCCGAAATGGGTTTTCGGGCATGCGGTCCCATCAAAGAGATCCAAATTAGGCATCACGAATTTGTGGGGCGGAGGAACAATGGAGTCGGGTGCAGTAGGCGGAAGAGCGGAACTTCTTGGCGATCGGTTCGGCGATCTGCGCTTTCATTTCCTTGTGTTGTTCCATGAACCGGGCCGGATGAGGGTCTTGTGGCGGAACCATGGCATTCAAGCTAGTGGCTGAGCTAGAGAGGAGCTACCACTTGGAGCGGGCGGGTGGAGGAACGGCCGACCGGGGACGTAGGTGAAAACGTCTGGGCCGAGTTACCTGGGAGCATGAGTAGGAGCTCGAGCAAAGGATAGAACCTTGCGGCTTGCTTGTTGATTTTCAGCGGCAAAGTAGGTGGAGGCAGCCCGATGTAGCCGGATAACTTGGATTTCAGTGGGGCCCGTAAGTAGGCTTGAGTGCGGGCTGCTTGTCCGGATTGTTGAATTGCATAGGTACTGTGGTGAAGGTGTGTAACCGAAGTGCTGCGGTCTGGTGATTCGGATGACACCGGGATGGAGGCTTGGTAACCCATAGAAGTCGGAGTGAGGAATGGATTTGTGTGAGGAGCTTGGTGAACTAGTGCATTACGAGGAGGGCTCTGGCGTGGCCCAGAACCAAGTTGTGGCGGCATCCCGAGCTGTGGGCATTGTGGCCCTTTGAGCTATTCTTTGCGAAGGCCCGGATTGATCGGTTCCAAAGCGTGGCGGGATCCCGATTAGGCTGTGGCATTCCGAGATAGCCCCAACCATGAGAAGACATTCCGTGCGATTTTGCCCCCACCGATTTGTGTCGTCGGGCTGCATGGATCCGGTGGTACGTGGTTGGGGAGCCTGGGCGACCCGAAAATCGAGGAGCATGGGTTACGGTAGTGGCACCATAGGAGGTGGGTGGCGGCATCTGGTGTAGTCGGGCGGCCGAGAGTGGGGTTGGCATCCTCGTCTTCTTCCACGGTGAAGGTGCCATGCGGATTGAGGCGGCGGCCGAGACCATGGCTCTTAATAGCCTCCGTAAGGCTATTTAGTGTGCTTCTGTCGTAACCTCATACGTTACGCTAGCCGATTCCACTTTGTTGCTCTGTCGAGGGTCCGGGAGGCGGAGTGACGTTATCCCCATCATTACCGGCTGATGCGGACATTACGAAACCCGGAGTCGGAACAAACGGCGAAGGCGATGACGCGCTTGACTCTTCCCAACTAATCAAACGATGACCCGGTGCCCGAAACCAAGCTTTGTGCGGAGGCTGCGGGGGAAAGGACACGAAGGTTCGGATGTGCAGGAATGGAAGGAGGGTAGGTGTTTGGGCTTTAGGCTCATGCAACATGCGATTATTTGTTCACGTTTACTTAAAACATGCTTTATTAACCTAATCGGTTGGAAAAGATTGCTCTTCTTTTTCGCAAACTACTACTGGATCTGGATCGGTGGGCCCCGTCACTACGTCTATAAGCCCCTCGTATTCCACGTATTTCGACCTCCCGGGGTGGACGGCCGGGCGAGGGTCCTATAGGGCAAGCGGGTCCCACCGATCGAAAGAAAACGATCCTAAAAGTCGGCGGGTAATCGAGTCTTAACGAGCATTCGATGTAAATTACGGACAAGGCGACGTCAAAAGTCAAGATCGTGTCAGGGGCTCGACGAAAAGTCGGCATGATTTGGAGCGATAAGCGTCCACAATTGATCTTGACTTGTCGTCGGTTAGGCCGTAATTAGGCATGGAATAATCATTAATCCTTGATGACTCGGTGTCAATCTTGGGAGTCGGTGTATAATTTGTGCCGGTCGAGCCGAAGTCAAGGCGCCGGTCAATATCTTGGTCAAAGTCTGCGGCGGAAAACCGGCGGAACTTCGGCGATTAGGGTCCCCGAAAGATATTGAGTCGGTATGCCGACAAAGGCTTGAAAGGAAAGGTCTATACACAGACAGGGCATGACACAGATCAGACTAAAAACCAACCGGGTCTCGGACAAAGTGTGTCACGGACAAGTGCATGGTCGACACGAGGCTCCATGAGATGTTTGGGTAGTCCTGTGCTCATCCGAGAGGCGTAATAAGACCAAACGGACCGCGACAAGGATTTTCCCGGGTTAGGGACGTAGTGTGCAGTGTACGGTCACGTGCGCGTAGTGTGCAAGCAGTCTATCTTCTCTTTCTGAGTAAAATAGAAAATTTTTTATGTGTCTTAAAAATATGATGCATGATTATTTTTTTTTGAAAATTTTCTTTTTTTTTTTGAAAATCCCTTTTTTTTTTGAAATTTAATGAACACATAAGCACGTAAGCACGAAAATTCCGACAGTTAGGGACATTATTCCGACAGTCAAAATTTTGACTTTCTCCGAGGCGGCCAAGACAACACGAAAAATGTGCAAAAATCAACACACACACACAAATGATTTTCAAAGTCGGGACGGAAGCTTGACCCTCAAAAGCTTTTTTTTTTTGAAAACGGTGATACCGGTACGTGGGATTGTTAGACCACAATTTATCCCCGACTCGTGTTAGGAGGCGGTAACGGGAAGTTTAATGGTTTCCACCAATATACCAAATACCATTTTTTTTAAAAAAAAAAAGCTTAGTCCCCAGCGGAGTCGCCACTGTGATGATGTGTCGCCATTTCGCGAGAAAAAATTCGATTTTTCGCGTTTCTTTGAAAAAAACCAAATAAAACCCGGGAAAAAGAACGGAGTCGCCACGCCATTTTTGTTTTAAGGGCCAAAACTTTGAAAAAAGCCCGAGATCAGAAATTTGGGTTCGGAGGTCATGTTACACGCCGGGAAGGACGTTAGTGTGCACCCGGAATGCCTCGTAAAACGAGTCTTCCAAGCTGAAAATCATTTGTGTGTGTGTGTGTGTGTTTTGGCCAAAATAATTTGAAACTCAGAAAAGTAAAAATTGGGATATCTTTTTAAGACTTTAAACTGATCCCATGATTTTTTGGAAGATTTTTGGATTGAGATTTGGTACTCAAAAGACCTTTTAAAGTTGAGAGCCACTTCTGCCAGAATGAAAAAGGCAGTGGACCTTTGATTTTGAAATGGATTCAAGGGTCTTAAAACTTCATAATCTGGATAAACTCAGAGGATGAAAGTTGTTCCAGACACCTTAAATAAGATTTGTGCGAAGGAATTTTCCATTTTGGAGAAGATTTGAGGGGTCAAAACCTTCTGGAAACCTCAGATATGAGATCTGGATTCCCAGAAGCTGATGAACTAGCCTCTGAAAGAAAATTTGAAAAGAGGAGTTTTACTCACCCAAAAATAAAGTAAAAATATGTATGGAAAGATCTAGATGTTGGCTACAAAAAGTGTTATGTAGTCAATACCAAATTCCACATTTATCTGTGTCCAAAAAATTAGACCATGGACTGAGGTCTGAGGAAATTGCTACTGGACAGCAACTTCTCAAGAAAGAAAATATGATTTTAAGGGGGTGTTGGTCCCAAAGGTGGCAACAAGGGTGAAAAACAGCTAGAGGGGGGGTGAATAGCTGTTACAAATTTTTCGCCCTCTTTAAAAACTAAACCTCTATACTTACAAAACCTCTTGCAGTGTGTTAGAAACTGCAAGTAGAGTTGTAAAATGCACAGCGGAAAAATAAAGTTACAAAGCGGTTTTGGGGAAGGCGGTTTTGGTGAGGCGGTTTTGGTGAGGCGGTTTTGGGGAAGGCGGTTTTGGTGAGGCGGTTTTGGGGAAGGCGGTTTTGGGGAAGGCGGTTTTGGGGAGGCGGTTTTGGTGAGGCGGTTTTGGTGAGGCGGTTTGGGGAAGGCGGTTTTGGTGAGGCGGTTTTGGGGAAGGCGGTTTTGGGGAGGCGGTTTTGGTGAGGCGGTTTTGGTGAGGCGGTTTGGGGAAGGCGGTTTTGGGGAGGCGGTTTTGGTGAGGTTTTGGGTGCAGTTATAAAATTGAAAATTGAGGTTTTGACAATGTTAACTCCAAACACAATTTCACAATAATGGATAACTACAATAAAGATCAAACAGAGATAAAGATAGATAATCAATAAGCACAAGAAAATAAATGCAGAAAGTAAGAACACAATATTTGGAGTGGTTCAATCTATAAAAGATCTACGTCCACTACCAAGATGGTTAGTCTTGGATTTCTAAGGGAGATTTTATATTGAGTATTTGAGAGATTACAAAGTACAATGAGTAATACTCAGATCTAAAATCTTTTTTATGAAGAACAAATCCTAGACTATAACCAGTGTATCTCAAATGAATAATCTATGTGATTAAACAAGTGAGGTGTGTGTGTGAGAACAAGATCAAGGCTCTTTAAATCTGTGAGATGTAGAGCTCAATGATTCTTGAATGTGTTAAGGCTTGATTTCTCTGGAGGGGATATATATTTCTTGAAGTAGAAGATGAAGATTCAAAGGACTAAGAATTTACGGGCGTAACTTCAATCTTCGTATGAACTCACAAAGACATTCAAAATCTCAAGCAATCTTCAAATGGTGAAGATTAGGGGTATTTATACCCAAGCACCAAGGAACTAGCCGTTGGATAATACTGTTGCAAGGACAGTGCTGGTGCTTTCCCATTGGTCCACAATAACCACTTTTGTCCTTAGGTACGGCGGTTGCGAGTAAAGCCCGATCGGACTTGAGTGCAAATAAGGTGGTTAGGACACTGTCACCTTTTCAAGATCCTTGCAGATCTCTGCTGACATTGAGTCACGTGACAAGATATGGTGGTTGATATTTGATATTGCCGATGTGGATTCCAACGGTAAAATGTGGTTCACTCTTCAAGTCTTCAATCATTGGATGCGGTCCCGGTGTACATGCGGTTTTGACAAGTGCGGTTGATTACACCGGTGAGGTTGCCGAGGTGCGGTTCAAGATGGAACCGCAGCGATTCTTGTTCACTATAAAGCGGTTGCACTAGAGAGAGTCAAAGGCGGTTTCGAGACAAAGGAATTCCAACAAGCGGTTGCTAGGTGCGGTTTGCACTTTGGTGCGGTTGATAATTTGGAAATGCACGGGTGCGGTCAATAATTTGGAACCGCACGGGTGGTTGGAAACTTGGAACCGCATAGGTGGTTGGTAAAGTGGAACCGCACCCGCAACCGCAACCGCAACCTCAACCGCACCGCAACCTCAGCTGCACCGCAACCTCAACCGCACCGCAGCTGCAACCTGACCTCAATTGCACCGCAATCGCAACTTCGAGATCCTCAAATCCTCAAATCCAATGAGTCTTGTGCCGGTCTTCAAGCCTAAATTTAACCTATTCTATAAAATGGACTTAGGTAAAAAATTGAAGTCTAAGCTTCATTACATAGGGTCCTAAAGTCCTTAAAATAGACGTGAGGTTATGGTATCAATCAAATCTAATCTAAAATAGGAGGGTTAAAATATGCATACCCAACAATCTCCCTATTTGATTGATGCCATTACCTACTATAACTAAAGCAAACATTGTACTTGGTAAAAACATGTCCATAAGAATTAACATGGTAATTCATGTCCCAAGTCAATGCACACACATAGCTTAAGCTATAGATTTCTATACTTTCTAAAAGATAAAAACTTACAATATGGAAAGTTATAGAAATGCATTCAATGCACTTAAAAAGTATGAGATTAAGTTTAAAGTGCGGTTTAAACTGAATGTTTAACCTTCATTTCAAAAATATGATTTTAAGTTGAAAAATGTTTGATTGAGGTTTGCAAAATCAAAAATATAGACCAAAAGAAATACATGGAGAATGCGGTCTAAAAAGCAAAAAAAATCCAAAAGAAATTACAGAGATGAAAGCGGTTCATCATGGAAGGAGTAATCTAGAGAGTTGAAGAATGAATGCAACTCCCCCTGAAATGTTATGGTCCCAGCATTAGGAGTTGAAAGATTACTGTATAGATCTCTCCCCCTTAATGGCATCAAGCAATAAAGATTTAAGAACTGCCATCTCAAGGGATTGAGTTTGGAGCAACTGGGATTGAGAAGATCTAGAGACTTGGGTTTAGAGATCTCTCCCCCTTTAATGGTGAGTAGTTGGCCTTGAATCAAGTGGAGAGAGGAAAGGATTTGGGCATAATTCGGAGGAGGGGAGGTAGGGAAGGAAGGTGTGGTTGGGGATAAGGGAGCGGTTTGGGTTTGAGGCGCGGTTGAAGGTAGTTGAGTATTGGCTTGAAATTCAGGCTCACTGCGGTTGACCGTGTTCTAAGAGCCATTCGTTGCAATCTCAGGCTCTAAGTGGTCATCCATGCGATCGAGCCATCCTTGGCGGCTTCTACTTTAGGGTTTGAATTGGAAGTGTTTGGGGTAGAGAGGTTTGGGTATAGATTTTAGATTTGAGAACAAAGATTACTAGTACGTGGCATTGTAATCCAAATTTATCCCACACATGCAAGCGGTGTTTGAAAGGGAAGGTTATGGTTTCCGGCCTATATACTAAGTAAAATTTCAATAAAAGTAAAGGAAGGAATTTTAAACGGCATGCGGTTTCAAAGGAATTTGAAAAGCGGTTCCAGCATGTGGTTTATGCAAACAACTCGTCACTAAAAAATAGCTTGCGGTTTCTAAAATAGAGGGAATGCGGTTTCTTACAATCTGTTGGATTTCCAAAATAGACATGCGGTTTGAAAACATAAAAAATATGTGGTTTAAAGAATGCGATTTCAAATGCATGTACCATGCGGTTCTGAGTGAAAAGCGGTTCAACTGCATGACGATTTTTTTTTTTTTTTTTTTTTTTAAGATAAGAAAAAATAGAAGTTACTATATTGAAATGCGGTTGAGATCCAAGCGGTCAATGTTGCAGCAAGCGGTTTGGCATAGGCGGTTGGCTGCAAGCAGTTGACTATAGGCAGTTTGATGCGGCTCTGATACCACTTGTTGGTCCCAAAGGTGGCAACAAGGGTGAAAATACAGCTAGAGGGGGGGGTGAATAGCTGTATTAAATTTTTCGCCCTCTTTTAAAAACTAAACCTCTTGCTTACAAGATCCTCTTGCAGTTGATAATAGACTGCAAGTGAAATTGTAAAATGCACAGCGGAATATTTAGAGTTACAAAGAGGTTTTGATAGAGGAGGTTTGTAAAGCGGTTTTAGCAAAGTAGTTGGTACGTGCGGTTTACAAACAAGTTAGCAAATAAAAAGTATGGAATTTATTTAAGTTCAAGCATACCAATTTCTCCTCTGAGGAAAGAAAACCTCTTGGAGTCAAGAGCCTTGGTGAGGATATCAGCAATCTGGTTGTCTGTCCCCACGTACTCTAAATGGATATTCCTCTTCTCCACATGGTCTTTGAGGAAATGATACTTGATATCAATATGCTTGGTCTTGGAATGCATGACAGGGTTGTTGGAGGCGAAATTGTTGAAGTGTTGTCACACATGATGGGGCAATTCCTTCATGGATTCCATAGTCTACCAATTCTTTGCTTCATCCAAAGGATTTGACAACAACTACAGCAAGACAATATACTCGGCCTGCAGTGGTAGACATGGCCGAAGCTTGCTTCTTTGGCGACCCAAGCAACTAGTCTATTTTCAAGGAAATGACAAGTACCACTAGTGCTTTTCCTGTCGATAGTACAAGCTGCATAATCTGCATCTGAATAACCTACAAGATTGAAATTCGAATCTTTGGAATACCAAAGTCCAAGGTTAGTGGTTCCAGATAAATAGCGGATTATACGCTTGACGCAATTAGATGTGCTTCTCTAGGATGCAGCTGTAGCGAGCACATACGCGACACTAAACATGATATCGGCCTACTAGCGGTTAAGTAAAGTAATGAGCCGATCATACCTCGATATAAAGTTTGATCAACTTTCTTACCTTTGAGATCCTTATCTAGCTTATTGCCGGTGGCCATAGGAGTATCATATGCTTTAGCATTTTCTAATCCAAACTTCTTTATCAACTCCTTGGTGTATTTGGCTTGGCTGAGGAAAATACCTTCTTCGCATTGCTTGATTTGAAGCCCGAGGAAGAATGTTAATTCTCCCATCATGCTCATCTCAAACTTGCTTTTCATTAGCTTTTCGAAACGCTTACAAAGTAACTCATTAGTAGAACCAAAAATAATATCATCGACATATATTTGAACAAGTAAAGTATGCTCATTATATTTGGCAATAAAAAGAGTTGTATCGATTTTACCACGTTTGAATCCTTTTTCTAGTAAAAATTTAGAAAGAGTCTCATACCATGCCCTTGGAGCTTGCTTAAGTCCATACAAAGCTTTCTGGAGTTTGTAGACATGATTGGGAAATTTGGAGTCTTCAAATCCAGGCGGTTGGGCAACATACACGGTCTCTTGCAGTTCGCCGTTGAGGAATGCACTCTTTACGTCCATTTGATATAACTTGAAATGCTTGAAAGAGGCGTAGGCTAAGAAAATCCTAATAGCTTCCAATCTTGCAACTGGAGCAAAGGTTTCATCATAATCAATTCCTTCTTCTTGCCTATATTCTTGTGCAACCAACCTTGCTTTATTCCTAGTGATGCTTCCATTCTCATCCATCTTATTCCTAAATACCCACTTAGTTCCTATCACTCCTTGATCCTGAGGTCTAGGCACCAAAGTCCAGACCTTGCATCTTTCAAGCTGGTTGAGTTCTTCTTGCATAGCAACGACCCAACGGGAAGCTGGGAGGGCTTCAGCAAGCTTCTTGGGTTCAACTTGAGACAAAAGTGAAGTATGCTCATCATAATTCGATCTCCTTGTTTGAACAGGAAAACGAGATCACCAATCACATTAGTGAGGGTGGCTGCGACTTCACGAACCTCCTGGGGGTAAGTCGGGTTGGGCGAGGTTTCTTGAAGATCTTCAATTGGAACATCGTTAGATCCTTCGGCGAAGTCATGGAATGTAAGTTGACGAAGAGGTTCTATAAAATTTGGATAGGGAATTCTCAACTTCTTTTTCCCTTGCGGTTGCATACGGAGTAGGAACTTCGGGTGCGGTTTGAAAATTGCGGTTTGAGGGAATGTCGGTTGAGGTCTTGGATTTTGCGGTTGAGGTTCGGGTGCGGTTTGGGATGGTTCACACAGGTTCATTATGCTCAACAAAATCATCGGCAACATTTGGAGCCAAATGTGGCTCAAGGAGAGAATGCTCATCAAAAGTAACATGGACGAGACTCAACTATTTTTAAACTAGTTTTATTGAAAACACGAAAAGCTTTAGAATGTTTAGCATACCCAACAAAAATACCTTCGTCGGCCTTGGCTCAGAATTTACCTCTATTTTCTCTTAGTTGTAGAGAACAAAACATTTGTAGCCAAAGATCTTGAAGAAAGCAATGTTGGGGGTTCTTTCTCGCCAAAGCTCATAGGGAGTCTTATTATAGGTTTTGTTGATGAGGAGCGGTTACGAGTGAAGGATGCGGTATTGATTGCTTGACCCGAAATGCGAGGCGGCTTCGCTTCGGATATCATTGTCTTTCCGGCCTCAATCAACGTCCTATTCTTCCTTTCCACAACCCCATTTTGTTGTGGAACACCGTGATTGAAAAATTGTGATCAATCCCATGGTCATCACAATCTTGAGCAACACCAGATTGTTCTTAAATTACATTCCATTATACGATCGAACACTAACGATGTCATCTTCTTTTTGAGTTTGGAGCGAGTACGAATAGTGCGGTGAGAATCTCATAGCTTGATCATCTTTGGAAATCATCATCTCAACCCACGTATATCTTGAGTAATCATCCACCACCACTAAAGTATATCTATTTCCTCCAATCTTTGGCGGTGGTTACGGGTCCAAACAAATCTATGTGAAGCGATTGTAAGCATCTTGAAGTTGATGGAGCGGTCTTCTGGTGAAAAACTGACGCGGGCCTTACGGCGGCATGCACTGCATTTCTCTGGATGGTGGTCAGCCACTTTGGGTAAACCACGAACGAGGTTTTCCCTACCAATCTTTGCAAGATACTTGAAGTTCAAGTGGCTCAACCTCTTGTGCCATAGCCAACTATTTTCGCTCACATTCTTTGCTACAAAACAGAGGTTAGTAATACTACATGCAGAATTAAGATCAATAATGTAAATATTACTCTTACGAATCCCTGTGAGTAGGGTGACGTCGGAAATGCTATCTTTGATAAAGCAATTTGATGACGTGAAGTTGCAAAGCATTCCTTTGTCGCAAAATTGAGAAATTGAAAGGAGGTTGTGCTTGAGTCCATCGACAAGAGAAACCTTCTCAATAGTTAGGTTTCCTCTCCTTATAACACCATATCCAATGGTCTTGCCTTTGTTGTTGTCACCAAAGGTTATAGACGGACCACTTGCTTCAATGACATCTTCAAGTAATGATCTATCTCGGTCATATGTCTTGAGCGGCCCTTTGTCAAGATACCATTCATTATTCTTGGAGTGACCGGCCATGAAGCGAGAGGACCTAAAATGTAAACATTAAGAACGAGGTCCCCCTTTATTTCTTGGAGTCTGAAGTTAGCAACCCTTTACAACCCACACATTTGTTTGACGAAGGAGGTTTGCTCTTCCTGGCATTGGGTGTGAACCGCAAAAGGCATTCTGCGGCCTTGTGACCTAAACCATCACACACAGAACATTTAAAAGCTACAAGCATCATGAGGTTTTACCAACTCCTTACTTTTCTTAGGAGCCGCATGCGGTTTGGGAGGAGCGGTTTTAGCTTTCACAAAGGTGGTTCCTTGCGGTTTGGCTGCGGTTTTTCTAGGAACGCTCTTCTTGCTTTTGAAGGCGGGAGGAGCGGTCGAAGAAGAAGGGCGGTCGGCCGGTGCGGTTGGCAACCTACCAACTCCACCGAAGCGGTTGGAGTAGAAGTGCGGTCGGCGGTATAAGAAACCTCCTCTGTGGTTTCCATCTCGAGAATCTTTTCCTTTTATCTGAGAATTTTTCCCAAACTGTTTCTTAGGGTAGACATAATGGAAATTTTGTTGTCCTTTACCCTTAGCATTAACATGCTTCCCCTTAGGAATTTCTTTAGTTAGTTCCAAAATTTCCTCATCCTTTTCACTCGAGGATGCACACTTCTCCTCTTCCTCAGATCCAAATCCTAGACCTTCCTTAATTCCAGAGGGAACTTGGGAGTCTATGATTTGATCCTTGGTGGATTGAGACTTGAGCCACGAATCAATAATCTTTTGGAGATCGTTGATTTGGGTTACCAAGTCATCATTCCGGAGTTGAAGTGCAGCAACCTTAGTATCAAGGATGCGGTTTTGATCAGCAAGAGGAGTCATCTTTTTGATTTGGTCCTTAAGATTTGAAATTTCAGACCTCATCACAGTTTTCTCCGTCTTGTACTGGGAAAGTTCATCATGAGCTAATCCTAATGCTTTCTTAACATTGGAGAACTTTTGGATCATCATTTCTGCTTCCTTGAACATCCTTTCATGTTCCATGGGAGAAACCTCTTCCACCACCTTTTTCAAAATTTTCTTATTTGGAATTGCTTTTGAAGGTGGAGCATTTGTAGGAGGAAAAATGGGACGTGAATACGAGCAATTTCCTATCTTAATGCTAGGAGTAAGTTTGATATTTTCATCCAACGTAAAATTTGGAAGTTTTGTAGAAACCTCTTTTTCTTCCATATCTTGCAACTCGATTGACTCAGAATTTGACTCATCGGAAGCATACGCAATTAAGCGAGATTAACCTCTTCGGTTTCATCATCACTTCCATCATCGAGAATCCATCTCAATCCAAGTTGCTAATACCTTGGAATTCTCTTCCTCCTCAGCACGCATTCCATTGCGACGAGAAAATTTCGCAGGAGAGGTTTTCTTTTTCATGTATTCGTATGTAGGCTGTGGACACTCAGATGCAAAGTGACCAGGTTTTCTACAGTTGTAGCAAACTAGATCACTCCTTTTCTTTGTATCTCCAGCCTTAGAAAATGTTGCAGGAGGTTTGCCTTTGGAAAATGTTTTTGTGAAAGGTTTTGAGGATTTTCTAAATTTTTGAAATCTTTTCACAAACATGGCAAAATCATCATCATCCATCTCGATGAGTGATGAGGTTGATATGGAAGGATCAGTGGTTTGATTGGATGTGGATGGTTTCTCTTCATGTTCCACTACAGACATAGAAAGCGATTTGGTTTTTCCTTCTATCTCTTCAATATGATTTAGTTTAAGTTCATAGACTCTAAGATTGGCATACAAGTTACTTAATGACCAAGTACCCAATACTTTGGAGTCTTCTAGAGAGGTAGCCTTATTTACCCATCTAGAACCTAAAGCAGATAGGAAAGTCATATTGGTTTCCTTATCGGTTAAAGTTTTACCAAGAGATCTACAAGCATTAACTACCTCAACATAGCGATCGTAGGTTTGACGCAAGGTTTCGTTGGGTTTTACGTTGAAGTTGTTGTAGGATCTTTCAACCGAGTGTATAATTTGTTTTCCTTGCACTCATCATCACCTTCGAGGTAGCTCTCTATGGCATCCCACATACGCTTTGCGGTTTTGAGGTACATCACTTTACGTAGAGTTGATACGGGGAGGGTTCCGAAATGATGAACCTCGCCTTCTTTGTCCAAGGCAACTATTCTTTTCTCTTCATCCGACCACTCATCTTTTGGCTTTTTGACCTCTGGAGTTTCGGCATTGGTGGTTGCATCGGTGTTAGCCTTCATTGGAATTAGAGGGCCATTGATCACGCATTCCACCGGCATCTCATCTATGGTTTCCAAATGAATAAGCATTCGGCACTTCCAGATGTCAAAGTGGTCTTCGTCCAACATTGGAATGTGTGAATAGTTAACAGTAGTCATTGTCTTTGAGGTTGCAATATCGAATCGGCACACAATTTGTTAAGCTTGAAAAACAGTGGTTTTAAAATGTGTTAGCTCGATACCACTTGTTGGTCCCAAAGGTGGCAACAAGGGTGAAAAGCGACTAGAGGGGGTGAATAGGCACATGTTACAAATTTTTCGCCCTCTTTAAAAACTAAACCTCTATACTTACAAAACCTCTTGCGGTGTGTTAGAAGCGCAAGTAGAGTTGTAAAATGCACGACGGAAAAATAAAGTTACAAAGCGGTTTTGGAAAGGCGGTTTTGGTGAGGCGGTTGTGGTGAGGCGGTTTTGGGGAAGGCGGTTTTGGTGAGGCGGTTTTGGGGAGGCGGTTTTGGGGAAGGCGGTTTTGGGGAGGCGGTTTTGGTGAGGCGGTTTTGGTGAGGCGGTTTGGGGAAGGCGGTTTTGGTGAGGCGGTTTTGGGGAAGGCGGTTTTGGGGAGGCGGTTTTGGTGAGGCGGTTTTGGTGAGGCGGTTTGGGGAAGGCGGTTTTGGGGAGGCGGTTTTGGTGAGGTTTTGGGTGCAGTTATAAAACTGAAAATTGAGGTTTTGACAATGTTAACTCCAAACACAATTTCACAATAATGGATAACTACAATAAAGATCAAACAGAGATAAAGATAGATAATCAATAAGCACAAGAAAATAAATGCAGAAAGTGAGAACACAATATTTGGAGTGGTTCAATCTATAAAGGATCTACGTCCACTACCAAGATGGTTAGTCTTGGATTTCTAAGGGAGATTTTATATTGAGTATTTGAGAGATTACAAAGTACAATGAGTAATACTCGAGATCTAAAATCTTTTATGAAGAACAAATCCTAGACTATAACCGGTGTATCTCAAATGAATAATCTATGTGATTAAACAAGTGAGGTGTGTGTGTGAGAACAAGATCAAGGCTCTTTAAATGCGTGAGATGTAGAGCTCAATGATTCTTGAATGTGTTAAGGCTTGATTTACGGTGGGATATATATTTCTTGAAGTAGAAGATGAAGATTCAAAGGACTAAGAATTTACGGGCGAGAACTTCAATCTTCGTATGAACTCACAAAGCACATTCAAAATCTCAAGCAATCTTCAAATGGTGAAGATTAGGGGTATTTATACCCAAGCACCAAGGAACTAGCCGTTGGATAATCTTGTTGCAAGGGCAGTCTTTGGTGCTTTCCCATTGGTCCACAATAACCACTTTTGTCCTTAGGTACAGCGGTTGCGAGTAAAGGCGATCGGACTTCGGTGCAAATAAGGTGGTTAGGACACTGTCACCTTTTCAAGATCCTTGCGGATCTGCTTTGACATTGAGTCACGTGACAAGATATGGTGGTTGATATTTGATATTCTGATGTGGATTCCAACGGTAAAATGTGGTTCACTCTTCAAGTCTTCAATCATTGGATGCGGTCCCGAATTGTACATGCGGTTTTGACAAGTGCGGTTGATTACACCGGTGAGGTTCTTTGAGGTGCGGTTCAAGATGGAACCGCAGCGATTCTTGTTCACTATAAAGCGGTTGCACTAGAGAGAGTCAAAGGCGGTTTCGAGACAAAGGAATTCCAACAAGCGGTTGCTAGGTGCGGTTTGCACAGTGCGGTTGATAATTTGGAAATGCGCGGGTGCGGTCAATAATTTGGAACTGGCACGGTGGTTGGAAACTTTGGGCTGCATAGGTGGTTGGTAAAGTGGGCACCGCACCTGCAACCTCAACTGCAAGCTGCAACCTCAGCTGCAACTGGCCTGCAACCTCAGCGCCTGGCCTGGCTGCAACCTCAATTGCAACTGCAACTGCAACTTCAGATCCTCAAATCCTCAAATCCAATGAGTCTTGTGCCAGTCTTCAAGCCTAAATTTAACCTATTCTATAAAATGGACTTAGGTAAAAAATTGAAGTCTAAGCTTCATTACATAGGGTCCTAAAGTCCTTAAAATAGACAGGAGGTTATGGTATCAATCAAATCTAATCTAAAATAGGAGGGTTAAAATATGCATACCCAACAGGGGGGTTTTGCATCCATGCTTGTCCCCATTTCCATAGGTTTTGGTTAGTGATCACTTGACATTTTAGTGGTGAATCAACTATACCAAACCATCCTTGGGGTACATTAGGACTAAGCACTTCATTTGCTTGGGAAGGGGAATTTTATCCTTTGAAAATGAGATTTGATGCTTGAAAATGGTTTTTAGGGTTTTGAAAATGCATTTGCAAGAAAACAAGAACACATTAAAGAAAATGTTGATCCTTGTAGAAGATCATCCATGGAGATGGACTTCCATGGTGATCTTCTTGGATCTTAAGACAAGAAGAAGAATGAACTACATTTTGTAGTTTGAAGATGCATGCATGGATGAGAGATTTAGGGTAAGAAGAGGGAGGTTATACCTATCTTCCTTGAGTTTGTGTTTGAATGGGTTCAAGGCTTGAATGTGTTTAGGGTTTGAATTTGAGAGTGAGTGTGAGTTGGGAAAGATTCAAGAGAAAATGGTGACAATTCAAGTGAATTCTCACTGTTTTCTCTCTATATTTCGCCGAGGTTCGCGCAAATTGTGTTGTGGCTCCTTATTTTTGT
Organism: Adenophora triphylla var. japonica; assembly: GCA_022495995.1. Lineage (NCBI taxonomy): Eukaryota > Viridiplantae > Streptophyta > Magnoliopsida > Asterales > Campanulaceae > Adenophora > Adenophora triphylla. The sequence continues at coordinate 189,205 of JAFEMH010004306.1, read as the reverse complement.
GACTGGAGGGCTCAATTTATAGCCCTCCTGAAATGACAAAGGTATCCGCGCGGACAAGGTTGGTAGCGTGCACTGTTCATTAAATGCAGCTCCAGGCTTTGGACAGGAAGAATAATCTTTTGAAAATTCAAATTAAACAGCCAGTTTATGTTCCAGCCACTTCTATTTTTGGTTTTCTTCCTTTGTTTTTGCTTTTTAAGATTCTTTTTGAGGTTTAACCTTAAATAACAATGCCCACTTTGCCCTTGCTTGGTTAGAAAAGTTAGGATTGTTAGGAAATGTTAGGAATGTTAAAACTTTCGTTAATTTTCTAACGAAAATACTAACAAGCTCAAATTGGAGCACTTACACATTAACATGGACTTTTAGACTCATATGACTCTGAATCATTTGAGGAATGTAGATCTTGTTTATTGGGATTATTGACCAAACCACCCTACACTAAGAGTAGTGGGAGGGCTAGTGACTTATTGGTCATTATACATGAGATGTATGTGGACTATTAAGCAGCATTGCTAGGGAAGGATTTTAGTGTTTCATCACATTCACCGATGACTTATCTAGATATGACTATGTCTATCTGATGAAGTCCAAAGGTGAATCGTTTGAGATGTTTCGAATATTTCAATATGAAGTACAAAACAACTTGGCAAAACTATTAAGTACTTCGATTAGATCGAGGTGATGGATATTTGAGCCAAGAGTTTGACAATCATCTCAAAACTGTGAAATCGGTTCAGAGTTGACTCCACCCGGAACACCACATTGTATGGTGTGTCTGATAGGAGGAATTGAACCTTGTAGGACATGGTTCGTTCGATGATGTGTCAATTTGACTTTCCTATTTCCTTTTGAGGATATGCATTCGAAATAATGTGGTTACACTGAATTGAGTCCCTACCAAATCGGTTTCTAAGGCCCCACACATGAGATGTGGCATGGAAGAAACTTAGTTTGTCTTTCATGAAGATTTGGGTTTGAAAAACTTATATGAAGATACTTGTCTCCGATAAGTTAGCACCTAAATCTAACAAAGGTTATTTTCGTAAATTAATCTTACAATCGCAAAGAGAACAAAATGTTTGTTGCTCTATACGATTCGTTTCTTGAGAAATAGTTTCTCAATAAAGAATCTAGTGGGAGTAAAATTAATCTTGAAGAAGTTCAAGAACCCGAAAATAATATGGAACCAAGATTAGAGACGGAACCAAGTTCACAAGGAGTTGTGGAACCGGTTCAAGATGCACAAGTCCATCGTAGATCGGATAGGTTACGATCCGAACTCAAGAAATATTGATTTCTCGTATCGGAAAGTAATAAGGTGGAAGTCATTGAGAATGACGATCCTACTTCCTATCTTGAGGCGATATCCTCTCCTAAGTTCGAAAAAATGGTTAGGAACATGGAATCCGAAATGCAATCCATGTTTGATAATCAAGTTTGGAACTTGATTGGGCTACCTAAAGGTGTAAAAACTAAAGGTGTAAGTAGGTCTTCATGACCGACATGGATGGGAAGGTGTATACTTTCATGACTAAAGATTGTAGCAAAAGGATTTAGGCAAATTCATAGTATTGACTATGTTGAAACCTTTTTGCCAGTTACAATGCCGAAGTCTGTTAGAGTTTCAATTGCCATTATCACATATTGTGACCATGTGATATGACAAATGGATGTCAAACAACTTTCTTAAAATGGAAAGATTATTAAGGATGTGTATAGTACACAACCCGAAGTTTTGTCAATCCAAGAAATTCTAATAAAGTATGCATGTTGCAAGATCCATAAGATGGGTTGAAGCAAGCTTCGAGGAATTGGAATCTTCATTTTGATGAATCGGTCAAAGAGTTTGATTTCATTAAGTACGAAGATGAACCTTGTGTATGCATGAAATTCAGTGGGAGCGTAGTATTATTTCTATTGTTTTATTACAATGATATCTTACTCATTGGAAAAATAAAGTTCCGACACTTAAGACTGTCAAGTCTTGATCAAAGAAAGGTTTCTCAATGAAAGATATGGGTGAAGCCTCTTACATCCTTGGCATCAAGATCTATAGAGATAGATCTAAAAGGATAAATTGGTTTGAGTCAAAATACTCACATTGACAAGGTTCTTAGAAGAATCTAAGAAAAATAACTTGTCAATGGGTCATGGTGTTTCTCTTAGCAATACTCATTGTCTTATGACAACTGATGAGCAAAAGGGAATGAATGAAGTTCTATATGCTCCGGCATTTGGATCTGTCATGTATGCCATGATTTGTACTAGACCCGACGTCTCGTATGCTCTAAGCATGACGAGTCGATACCAATCTGATCCTGTTGAGAACCATTGGATGGCAGTCAAGATGATCCTTAAGTACTTAAGAAGAACTAAGGATACGTTCTTGGTATTTGAAAGGTTGGAAGATAATCTTGTTGTAAGGGTTACATAGATGCTAGCTTCCAAACTGACAAAGTTAATTTAAAATCACAATTAGAATTTGTGTTTATGCTTATTGGAGGTGCGATTTTGTTGGAAGAGTTCTAAGCAGAAAATCGTAGCCGATTCTACTACTAAGGCCGAATTTTAGCAACATATGATGTGGCTAAAAGAGGCAGTTTGGATCAAAAGTTCATTAGTGTTTTGGAAATGTTCCAAGTATCACTAATCGGTGAAACTTTTGTTGTGACAATTGTGGTGCCATTTGTGCAAACAATGGAACCAAGGTCACAACAGCGATCCAAACACTTGTTGGGTTTCGAGGGTCCATGCGCAGCGGAATAATGCAAAATTAACTCGAAAACCCAGAGCCCTAGGATCCGTTCTAGATGATTAATTAAGAAGAATGAAATAGAATTACCAACCTTGTGTGCTTTTGTCGTTGATAAACGCGTTCCAACTCCAGATTGATGAACTAGCGAATCTTCGATGAACGATTCTTGAATCACGAACGTTAGATCTTGATTAGCGAAGATCCTCTATGTGTATCCACGCGTTGAACGAACCCTAGAACAATTCTAGGTGGATTGCTAGATCCTTTGATTGAAACTCTTTTCAATCGATGAAGAATTATGGAATTGGATGTTTTGATTTTCAATTCTCAATTGAAAAATCTCTCTCTTTTGTGTTTCTCTAAACCCAAAACATGAGAATGACTGCTAGGGCAACTAAGGGTTTGTATTTATACGTTATAAATATTTTCCCCTCGCGAAAACCCTAATTTTAAGTCAATTACGTATCAGTCCAGCGCCGACGGGACGACTCGTCCCCCAGGGCACGAGTCGTCCCCTGTCACCAAGCTTCTGATACAGGCGTCCCCCTTAAGGGGAATAGTTGGTTCTGGCCCAGGGCACGAGTCGTCCCTATGGGCACGACTCGTCCCCATGGGCACGAGTCGTCCCTCAGGACACTCCTTCTGATTCTCTCGTCCCAGGCCAAGGGAATAGTTAGTTCAGGCCTGGGGACTAGTCATCCCCTGAGTGCAGAAATCTCATATTCTTCATTTTTGACAATTCGTTCGATGCGTGTGACCCCATAGGACTATATTATGTTGGCAATGAGTTCGATCACATCGATCCTCATAAGACATGAGCGGACTCTAGCAAGCCATCATGCCTACCCAAATAATATAATATCAAGTTCGATTTTCCTACATAGAACATATCACAATCCCTTTGTCACACGATGTTATATTGAACATGAGTCATGGTCCACGTCAACTCATATTGTTCAATGCTTTCTCGTTACTAAGTAAATTGATTAATCGAATGATATTAATCACATTAATTCATTCGGGCATGGCCATGCACTACATCAATCTTACTTACGAGTGGCCTAGCAAACATCTCTCTTTACGAGGGACAAAATTTCATCTTGACTTATCATTCTTCCCAACAGGAATCATATCATGCCAATAATAGCCCTTATTGTTATCCGGTTAAAGACAACGTTAAACTATATCAAACATAACATTCATCTAGTGGAAGACGATGATAATCTCAGGTCAAAGGATATTAATGATATAACTATATGAGATTTAATTATGACATCGACCATGACATAAATCTCATAATGGGTCAAGTCCAGTACCTTGTTCTCTAACAAGTACCCATGAATCTAATGTGCATCTCCATGCATATAATCATCACATGATTATCCATTAGACTTCATGCTAGTGCTTCATAAATACTAGGGACACGATTATTAAAGTAAACATGCAAACATATAATAATCAAAGTAATAATCTCATATATAAAATGAATAATGACATTACATATAAGTCTATCTCTATAGGCCTAGGGCACTAACACCTACAGTCTCCCACTTGCACTAGGCCCAATCATTCATGTATCTTATACCCATGGACCTAACATGACCATCATGTTTAGCTTGTGTCAAGGTGAGAGGGTCCAAAATGTTGTCATCCGTTGGTACCTTGCATATCTTGACGTCTTCCCTTTCACAGATTTCTCGAATGAGGTGAAAACGTCTCAAAATGTGTTTGGATCGTTGATGTGACCTTGGTTCTTTTGCTTGGGCAATAGCACCATTATTGTCACAATAAAGCTCTATCGGGTTAGTGATACTCGGAATGACTTCTAAGTCACTAACGAACTTCTTGATCCAAACCGCCTCCTTAGCCGCATCCGATGCTGCTATGTATTCGGCTTCGGTTGTAGAATCAGCAACAGTGCTTTGCTTGGAACTCTTCCAACAAACAGCACCTCCATTTAGCATAAACACGAACCCAGACTGCGATCTAAAGTCATCTTTGTCGGTTTGGAAGCTGGCATCTGTGTAACCCTTTACAACCAGATCATCTTCCATTCCTCCAAATACCAAGAATACATCCTTAGTTCTTCTCAAGTACTTAAGGATATTCTTGACTGCTATCCAATGGTTCTCACCAGGATCAGACTGGTATCTACTCGTCGCGCTTAAAGCATACGAGACATCGGGTCTATTACATAACATGGCATACATGATAGACCCAATTGCCGAAGCATATGGTATATCACTCATCCTCTTTCGCTCATCATTTGTCTTAGGACAATGAGTCTTGCTAAGAGTAATGCCATGTCCCATTGGCAAGTTCCCTCTCTTAGAATTTTCCATGCGAAATCTTCTAAGGACCTTGTCAATATATGTACTTTGACTCAAACCAATCATCCTTCTTGATCTATCTCTATAGATCTTGATACCAATGATATAAGCCGCTTCACCCATATCTTTCATTGAAAAACATTTTCCTAACCAGGACTTAACAGTCTCAAGTGCAGGAACATTGTTTCCAATGAGCAAGATGTCATCGACATATAACACTAGAAATAGAACTATGCTCCCACTTATTTTCTTGTATACACAAGGCTCATCTTCGTTCTTGATGAAGCCAAACTCTTTGACTGATTCATCAAAACGTAGATTCCAAATCCTCGAAGCTTGCTTCAATCCATAAATGGATTTCTGCAACTTACATACTTTATTAGAATTCTTTGGATCGACAAACCCTTCAGGCTGTATCATGTATACATCCTCAAGTGGTTTCCATTAAGAAACGCTGTTTTGACATCCATTTGCCATATCTCATAGTCGTAATATGCGGCTATGGCAATTAAGATTCTAATAGACTTAAGCATTGCTACGGGCGAAAAGGTTTCATCATAGTCAACGCCATGAATCTGTCTATACCCCTTAGCAACAAGCCTAGCCTTATAAGTATGTACCTTCCCATCCATGTCGGTTTTCCTTTTGAAAACCCACTTGCACCCTATGGTTTTTACACCTTCGGGTGGATAAATAAAGTTCCAAACTTGATTATCGTACATGGATTTGATCTCGGATTCCATGGCTCCTAGCCACTTGTCCGAATCAGGAGTGGACATCGCCTCTTGATAGGAAGTAGGTTCATCATTCTCAATGATTTCTACTTCGTTACTTTCCGTCATGAGAAATCCATATCTCTCAGGTTCGGATCGCATCCTATCCGATCTGCGAAGAACTTGTGTATCTTGAACCGGTTCCACAACAGCTTGTGAATTTGATTTCGTCTCTACTATTGGTTCCTTGTCATTTTCGGGTTCTTGAATTTCTTCAAGATCAATTTTACTCCCACTAGTTTCTTTAGAGAGAAACTCTTTCTCTAGAAAGACACCATGTCGAGCAACAAACACTTTGTTCTCGGATCGGTTGTAAAATTGATATCCTTTCGTTTCCTTGGGATAACCAACGAAAATACATTTATCGGATCTGGGTGCAAGCTTATTTTCAGAAACCAATTTCTTTACATAAGCTTCACATCCCCAAATCTTCATGAAAGATAAACTAGGTTTTCTTTCATGCCACATCTCATGTGGGGTTTTAGGAGCCGATTTAGTAGGGACCTTATTAAGTGTGAAAGGAGCTGTTTCCAGTGCATGTCCCCAAAAAGAAATAGGAAGGTTAACTTGACTCATCATCGATCGAACCATATCTAATAGAGTTCGATTTCTCCTCTCGGACACACCATTCCATTGTGGTGTTCCGGGTGGAGTAAGTTCTGAAACAATTCCACAACTTTTAAGATGATCGTCAAATTCTTGGCTTAAATATTCACCACCTCGATCGGATCGAAGTGTTTTAATAGTTTTGCCAAGTTGATTTTGTACTTCATTTTGAAATATTCTAAATATTTCAAATGCTTCACTTTTGTACTTCATCAGATAGACATAGCCATATCTTGATAAGTCATCAGTGAACGTTATGAAGTACCGAAATCCTCCCCTAGCAATGCTATTCATTGGTCCACATACATCAGTATGTATGAGAGCCAACAAATCACTAGCCCTTTCACTACTCTTAGTAAAAGGTGCTTTAGTCATCTTGCCCAATAAACAAGATTCGCAAACATCATATGATTCATAATCATATGAGTCTAAATATCCATCTTTATGGAGTTTAGATACGCGTTTCTCATTTATGTGCCCAAGACGGCAATGCCATTTAAATGTGTTGTTCACATTGTTTGGTTTAGATTTCTTATTTACATGATAGACTTTATCAACATTATTTTCAACATCTAAGACATAAAGGCCATTATAAGAATGAGCAATACAGTAAAGCATATCATTCAAATAAATGGAAAATTTCTTATTCTCAATAAGAAAACGATAATCTTCATTGTCTAAACAAGAAATTGAAATAATGTTTCTGCTCAAATCCGGAACATAATACTCCCTCCGTCCCAATCTAAATGTCCTAAAATGGGCTCGGCGCGGGAATTAAGGAAAGTGAGGTAGGAAAGAGAAAAAGTTTCAATGTTGTGAGTATGAAAAATTAAATAGGAGAGAGAATGAGTGGGATGAATAGTTAGGAGAGAGAATGTTGTGAGTGTAAAAGTAAAGTAGGAGAGAAAATGAATGGGGTAGGAAGAGTATAAAAATAATAAAAAGTTTCCATTTTGGGATTGAGACATTTTAAGTGGGACGCCCAAAAAGGAAAGTTGAGACGTTTAGATTGGGACGGAGGTAGTAGCAGTTATTTAAAACTAATATTAATCCGCTCGGTAAAGTGACTTCATAAGTCCCTACGGCCAATGCAGCAACTCTTGCTCCATTTCCAACTCGTAGGTCTACTTCACCTTCCTTGAGCAACCTTCTATTCTTTAGTCCCTGCACATTTAGGCAAATGTGAGATCCACATCCGATATCTAATACCCAAGAACTAGAAGTAGAAAGTAGAATATCTATCACATAGATACCTGAAGTCATGGCAATCTAATTGCCCTTCTTCTTCAGTCCTTCCTGATAAGCTTTGCAGTTATGCCTTCAATGCCCAGTTTCCTTGCAATGGTAGCAAACCGCATCCTTTTGGGATTTGGGTTGAGGCTTCTCAACAACGGCAACCTTTGTCTCCGATTTAGCAACTTTTGCTTTAACCTTGGGTTTGAACCCTTTTCCTTTATTCACCATCAACACTTGATTGGTTTTCTTGGCGATATTGTTCTCTGCATTCTTAAGCATCCCATGCAGTTCAGACAGGGATTTATTCATCCCATTCATGTTATTATTCAAAACAAATTGATTATAACTTTCTGGGAGTGAATGCAATATCATATCCGTAGCCAGCTCTAACTGGATAGGATATCCAAGCCTCTCAAGATGTTCGAGGTGACCCTTCATTTTCAACACATGAGGCCCAACAGGTTGTTCATCAATCATCTTGCATGAATGAAGAGCCTTCATAGTGTCAAACCTTTCCTGACGTGCTTGCAACTGGAACATTTCCTTCAAATAATTTCCCAAATCATAAGCTTCCATGTGTACAAGGTCCTTCTGAAGGGCCTTACTCATGGTAGCGAGCATCAAGCAACCAACATCAATAGAATCATCCATATGCTTCTTATGTTGATCCTTTTCAGCTCGAGTTGCATTAGCAGCAGGCTCGGGTGGAACGGGTCCATCGAGAATGTACAACTTCCTTTCCTATTTAAGAACAATTTCCAAACTGTGAATCCAATCCACATATATATGATATCATCTTACCTTTAATTAGGTAGGACTCTTGTAACAACAATTCAATATAAATGAAAGAATTGTAGGCCAAATTGTTCCTTTATACATCTAAGTTTTCACATTTTTTTAATGTGTTCGCTTATTTAATTTTGGGTCAAATGTACTCAATCAAGTACATAATTTTACCAATGCTTTCACTCTTATGACATGACAGACTCTTGAGACGGAGTCGTTAGTTTTTCAACTAGTTTAGGTCACACGCAATCACATGACTAATTTCAGTTAAAAATTAATTAATCAAACCTAAAAAGTAACATGATTCTAACTTCGTTTTGTTTCCAACTTAATTAAACTTATGTGTGGCACGTGTGTATCATTAATCCAAAACATTAACTTCATTTTAAATTAAATTGAATCATTGACGTTAAACAAATCGAAATTAAGATAATGTTAATTTTTAAGTTCGATTCGTTAATTTTTTAATTGGGGTTGTCGCACTTAACGTTTCTTTTATGAAGTCCAAAAAAGGATTTTGTAATCAACCATAAAAAAGGCATTTTTCTTTGTTAAACTAGAGATAGAAATAGTTTAGGCCAACAACCAACCGACCTATCTTATCCTCCTTTCTATTTCCATTGCATTTCCCTTTCCTCAATTGTCATTATTGATTAATAAGCACAAAAAGATGAACAAAATGGAGCCCCCACTCTCAATGGTCATTATACTTCATCCATTTGTCCCAAAAAATTTATCCTATTTTAACTTTAATGATGAATTCAATCGAAAGTTAACTATAATTTTATAAAAATATAGATATTTTTTTGCAGTTCTACTTTTTTTTTTTTATTATTGTTTCATCGTTAGAAATACTATCAATAACAAATTTTAGAATTGTATAGAAATATATAAATTTTAATAAAATTATGGTAAATATTCGATTGAGTTGACCAAAAAATCAAAATGGAACAAAATTTTCGGGACCAAGGGAGGGAGTTGATTTTTGGACTCTTCCTTTTCCATTGTTGAGCGAACCACCCTAATTCTAAAGAACACTGCTATGGGCACAAAAGAAAGTTATAAAATCTTGTTCACAAAATGAGTTGACGATATTTTATTGATTGTATCAATAGTGGATTCGATACACTCTAATTAAAAACAACAATAAAATTATTACACATAAAATTTTATGAACAAATTTATGTAACTATTTTGTGTCCTAGAATTTTATTGGATTCTAAAAGACTTATGAACATTATTGTATGAAATGAAAGAGGCTTGAGAGGATAAGGAAAGCTTATAATGCTAAGTCAATTATAATATAGACTTGAAAGATTAAAGTAGATTCCCATTGTTGAATACATCATACTTGTCCAAAGTGTGTGTGAAAGAGAGTGAATATTGAACTATTCCCTCCATCTGAAAAAAAAAAATGCAATTTAGATTTTTTTTTTCATCGGATACGAATATCTTATATTTTTCAGATCTTATTCAAATCTAAATGAGTAGGTGCATCAAAAATAACACAATTTAGATTATTTTTTTTCCATCAAATCTGAATATCTTTTATTTTTCAATTAATTTTCAAATGTAAAATTATCACTTAATTGTCCTTAGAATAGAATGATATTGTTGAATGGAAGATGACCAAACTCTATTAGACATTGAATTATGAAAAGGATAAGGTAGCTAGCTTAGTTGGAGAAAACCATTCATAAATTAATTGTTTTTGAATAATTAATTTTCTCTTTCTTTGTCAATGTCTTTGTGTAACCTCCTATGAGTTTTATAATAATAATAATAATTGGTTAGGTTAATAAATAATAGATAGGTCCAAAGTTAATGATGTTATGAGAATGTTTAGATGCATCTCTAGATAAGTATTGACCTTTCCTTTTGCTTCACCACCATGCAACTCTCCTCTTTCTATTCTAATTAACTAGTTAGTAACCCGTCGATATTCGACGGGCATAGTAAAATTAGCTAATTATAAAACCTGACGCAAGATTAAGTAAAGTATTTTAAATTAATAAATTAATTAATAAGTTGTATTTTTACCTTCACCACCATGGATTCTTAGATTATTTCCTCTTTCCTTGACTAATCGGTATAACTGTCAAGGTTTTGAAGGTAATACATACGTGTCTATCTTATCCAACAAATTTAAATCTCAATTAGGTGAGAGTTGATACCCTTATGATCTTACCCCGCTCGAATTGAATTAGTCTACACCTAATGCAATGTTTGAATGCTGATGTTTAAAAATAAATAAACTAATGAGAATGTTTGGAAAAAAAAAGTGTGAAAGTAAGTCCATGTGATGCAATTAGAACTCGATCATCTATTAGCATAAACTCATCTTGTGTTGTAGCAATTGAATGTGATCTTCGACCATGGTTTAAGCTATATAGTTTGTCATGAAAAGTCCAAAAAAACCTGAAAATGAATTTGTGTAAAAGTTTGTTTTAGCCACAGTGTTATATATACTTGTTCAAACAACTCGATAAGGGTGTTCAACCCTCCAAATCTATCCTCCATAAATTCTTAAACAAACTGGGAAGTCGGGTACTATCCTTATATGACAAAGTGCCACAAAAATGTTTCATTAGATTTTGGGTGATACTCCTATATTTTTTGCCATAAAGTTTAGGCTAGATTTCACTAATTGACAATCCAAGCGATCCTTAGCAACTTTCCAAAGTTTAAGATCATCGACGAAAGTATGTACTTATATTATAATATCGTTTGTCACGCATATGCATGATGTCCTTGAAACTCATATCGAGCACCTCAAATAAGAGTTTGTGGATCGTTGGTGTCTCATCCCAACGTATGAGCTTTGTTTTATTTTGAAGATCGGACACCTTTAGGAGAAGCAACAAAGCAATATCGTAGGAAGGCAAGCAATATTGCAAAAGGTCTCTGAAACAACTATTTTACCTTTGTTTCGTAAGGTCGATCACAATAAAGATCTTTCTCGTGCCTTCATATGCATACAAAAAGAATAACCCATCATTTCCTCCATAAAAAACACAACAAACAAAATTGTATCATAAACAATCCTTTAATCTTAAGTCAAACGTAGATATAACCTAGAGTGCTCTAACTTTCATCACTCCTATTTTGTAGGATGCCTCTTCAAATATGAGCATATTTTCAATATTAGGGATGATAGAGACATTTTTTTTATTTTCCTTTAGTCTTTTTTAATGTTCACCATTTGACCTAAACACGGGATTTAAGGTAAAATATTCAATATTAGCAGTAGTAAAATTAATAAATTAAGATTGATCGAGTAATTTTAGAGATTTTATGTGCAGGATATATTTATTTTTAAGATTTAAAATTCTTTTTCTTTATGGAGAAATTAAGAAATCACAAAAACATATGAATACCTTTTATCTAATTGAAAAGTGCGTAGATATTTAAATTCTAAAACTAAAATTAGAATGATTTTTTCTTTAAGAAGAATGGAATTTCAATTAGATATGTTACCTTAATTGTAATTAACCCTATTAGATTTTGACATGTGAAATTTCATCAGCAATCACTTGAAAGTTATTTCAACATACAACATATAATACTTGAAAGCTATGTCATCCATGTCTAAGTGATTTTTTTTTAAATGTATTTAAATGAGAGTGGTTTATGGTGATTTTATTAAATTCTATGTACCAATTATCATTTGTTTTTATGGAAAGCTCCAACACACATGTGAGTTGCACGACACTAACAGAAAAATAATACTTAAAAAAAAAAAGACAATCATTTTATACATTCGAAAAAAGTATTTAAAATATAATGTTGGTAGTGCATCATTTAGAAGCACTATCATTACAAAACAAATTTTATGACCTTTAGGATTAATAAATCTTAACAATTAATTTGACATATAATTGTGCACGACTAAAAAATATTGTTAAGCATCTTTAAAAAATAAAAATAAATATCAAATTTTATAAAAACCTTACTGTCATTTATCAAAAATAGTTAGTACAACTACTAATAAAATTAGAAAAAAAACAAACTCTTATGCACAAAAAATTTCTTTAATATTCATTTTTGATTTTGTTTTTTGTTAGTTTATATTTATTATTGTCTAAATTTACTCATTACTTTGTCTTATGAACGCACTTTTGTTTAAATTCAAGATTTTTAATTATAAGTTTTAATTTCATCCCTTAATCTTATAGATGCAAAACCATCTTCTCTAATATTGTCTAATTATTGAGATTATGAATCAAATAATTGCAATTCCCGATAAATGAAGATTGCCTATCAATAATATTATATTAACATGATTATACTTCTTTCATCTCAAAATAATTATCGCATTTTATTTTTTATCATTTACAAAAATATGCTTTAATTATTTGGTAACTTCTTATACAATAGTAAAATTACACTAAATCTAATTTCATAATTAGGAATACGGTATTTTTTTATAATTGGAATAGAATATAAAAATAATATTTATTGTGAGACAAAATGTTTATTCCTTATTTAAATTATTAGCTCCTCGGATATCATAATTAAGTTATTTATTATCTCATCAATCCCTGCATTTTCTTTTTTGTTTGTTTAAGAAAACAATCCCCTTACTTAATAATGTCAACTCATGACAATTATACCTTATTTCTCTATTATTATTTTTTTTACTCTACTTTTTCATCTAATAACTATATGGAGAGTCTAAATGGAGAAAATATGGATTGGTATAATATAGGTGAGAGAATCTGGGATGGGATGCGTGAGGAAATAAAAACGAAATGAACTATTTATCAGATTTATCCTCCCATTTTTTAATTTCCAAACAATTAATCTTTTTTGACCAAATTACAAATGTTTATCTCAATTCACTCATTTATATAGAGAGTACATACATAATTATCTCTATATTTTCGGAATTTCAACTCATTATTATTTTATTTTTTTGAAATCCAAATGTTCAATTGACAAAAAATGGAAACAACTTTTTTTTTCCCAATAAAACTTACATTTTCCTACATTAAGGCTTGTAAGGCTCGTTTGTCGCAGCTGATGGCTGATGACTTATTGTTGAAAGCTGATGACTGTTGGCTTATTAACTTATAGCCGATTGACTACAAATCTGTTTGTCGCAGCTGAGTTGATGGATGATAACTTATTGCTGATAGTTGATGGTTGATTACCACTTGATTGAATATATAACAATTGTTTTCTTTAAAAACACTTTTATTTGTATGTAAATAAATATAAATATTTAGCATAAAGATAAATATAAATATTTGAGATCATAAAATGATGAATTTATATGTATATATTAAAATAAAATATTAATCACTTAAAATAAAAATTAATTATAGTTTTATTATTATCAAAGAACAAAAACTACCCAGTCTCTTTAATATAATAAAATTAATTAATAAGTTGTACTTTTACCTTCACCACATTGCTTCTTAGATTATTTCCTCTTTCCTCGACTAACCGGTATAACTTTCAAGGTTTTGAAGGTAAAACATACGTGTCTATTTTATCCAACAACTTTAAATCTCAATTAGGTGAGAGTTGATACCTTTATGATCTTATCCCGCTCGAATTGAATTTGTCGACATCCAATGTAATGTTTGAATGCTGATGTTTAAAAACAAATAAACTAATGTGAATGATTCAAGAGAAAAGTGTGAAAGTAAGTCCATGTGATGCAATTAGAACTCGATCATCTATTAGCATAAACTAATCTTGTGTTGTAGCAATTGAATGTGATCTTCGACCATGGTTTAGGCTATATAGTTTGTCATGAAAAGTCCAAAATAACCTAGAAATGAATTTGTGTAAAAGTTTGTTCTAGCCATAGTGTTATACATGCTTGTTCAAACAACTCGATAAGGGTGTTCAACCCTCCAAATCTATCCTCCAGAAATTCATAAACAAACTGGGAAGTCAGGTACAATCCTTATATGACAAAATGCCACAAAAATATTTCATTAGATTTTGGGTGATACTTCTATCTTTTTTGCCATAAATTTTAGGCTAGATTTCACTAATTGACAATCCATGCGACCCTTAGCAACTTTTCAAAGTTTAAGATCATTGACGAAAGTATGTACTTATATTAGAATATCGTTTGTCACGCATATGCATGATGTCCTTTAAACTCTTATCGAGCGCCTCAAATCAGTGTTTGTGGGTCGTTGGTGTCTCACCCATACTTATGAGCTTTGTTTTATTTTGAAGATCAGACACCCTTAGGAGAAGCAACAAAGCAATATCGCAGGAAGGCAAGCACTACCGCAGAAGGTCTCTAAACAACCATTTTACTCTTATTTCTTAAGGTCGATCACAATGAAGGTCTTTTGACTTTTTCTGGTTAATTTGACCAAACTTTGACCAACAATTTATTAAAACATAATTATCCAAATGAAAATATGAAAATTGAAATTGAAAATATATATAATTGTGATTCAATAACAATTTTCAAATTTTTATTTGAATAATTAATTTTTATTAAATTGTTGGTCAAATTGACCAGAAAAGGTGAAAAGAGAAATCTTATGCGGGACGGAGGGAGTATTAAAAAACCACATGTATGAGAGTTTGACCCTTCCCCTGAAAATTAAAAAAATATCTTGATTGATCCCTGATTGAGAAAAAGGATGATGAATGTAAACTAAAAATATAAACAAAATAAAAAATAAAAAAAGTGAAATGTTATATTGTGACCTTAGAATTTACTTTAGCTAAATCTATAATTCTAGATTCATCTCTAGCAGGGATGAATGTAAATATTATTAAATAGTTTTTTACTCTTATTAAATGCTTCCCTTGTTCCATTCTTTTTGGATATATAATAAATGTTTTTTTTTTTTGAAAGAATGGATATATAATAAATGTTAGGAAAGGGCTAACGCCACTACAATAAATATATATCCACTATATTTATCATAATTTTGGTAAGTTAATCATTTATTTGACACAATTACCCTTAAAAATAATTATTAACACTACAACAATTGCTAATCCAATAAAATTATTAATCTATTTATTTTTGTAAGGTTTAATCTTCTTCTTTTTCCTCCAATCATGCTAATAATTTAATCATTTAAAAGAAAAAGTGGATGAATATATGATGAAGAATAATAATATAACCACTATTCCAAAATGAATGATTAAAAAATAATCAAAAAAAATTGACCCTTCATTTTGGGACGGAAGTGGTATTTCATTATACCACAGAAAACATTCACTAAGCTGGTTAATTATCCTTTAAAAACTGCTCAAACATGCGAATATTAGAAGAATAATATTTTATTTCTATTCTAATGTCATCAATCAAGCTAAAAAAGGGATTTGTTCGGATACCTCATTCCATGAATTAGACTTCCACCACACTAAAATTATACAATCTGGCGTATAAAAATAACAAAGAAAGCGAGATTGATTAACTTCTGCCATGGCTTGCTATAATTTGTTAAGATTTTTTAGGCAGCTTTTAACGCCCTTAAATTATCAGTTATTTTAAGTTAATATTTAAATTATCAGCTATTTGAAGTCTCAACAATAATGAAAGAAAATAAAGAAGTTAGATTACCTATGATGAACTCACAAACATGGGTGGATGAAAATGAGTAAAAACCTAGCTATGAAAAAAGGAACGGAGGATATTTGACAATATGTATAAATATTTATATACAGTATATAATTATATCTCCACAATCAACACCTAAAGAGTTTAAATTATTCAAAAATGAATTTTTGAATAATTACGTAAATGAATCTTAAATATTGAAATAGGTAATCAGTAATCTTATCAAATATATATATACAGTATATAATTATAATTATAATTTAATCAAAGCCATTATAAGTAATGACTTTGATTAAATTACTTAAATGAATCTTAAATATTAAATATTGAAATAGGTAATCAGTAATCTTATCAAATATTGAAATTAACTTTTGAAAATTTTAGAAATTGAATTTTTTTAATTGTTAATGTTAATTAGTAATTAAAATCAATAACTTTTGAGTTGACGAATGAAAAGCCGCCACGTGTATTTCCATGTCACAATGCCACGTGGCTGGCTGTGAATGCATGAAATGTTTTTGCTTTAATATATTATATAGATAGCATGTATCATCCTAATATTTAGTCTTTAATTAATCAATAACATTTCCAAAATTAGAAAAAATTTCAAAAGTTATATTTTCAGTCCCTATAATCCCGCCCCACATTATGGATATTTTTGAAAAATCCAGCCGTCACATTAAGGATATTTTTAGTTGTTATGCTAAAATTAAATTTATGCTACTAAAAAAAAAGCAATTTAGCAAAAAAAAAAAAAATTCAGCCCTATAATCCCGCCCCAAGTACGCAGCTTTTTTAAGGATATCAACAAAAAAAATTCAAAAATTATCAAAAGTAAATTAAGGAACTATTACCTAATCTAATGATGTCCATGATTGATTTCAAAAAATTCAATTTTCGAATTTCATAAGTTAAATTTTCGGATAATCTAACAATGGCATGGCAGAATACTTAGCTGTATTTTAGTATAGTAAATAAGGATAGAATATTATAACATAATTAGGACTCTAATGTATTTTATGGATCTTATTTAGCTAGTAAATAAGGATATAATATTATAAATAAGGATATACAACATTTAATCTTCTATTAAAATTTCAAATTTTAAATTGCCATCGTTAAATTGACTCTGTATTAAATCATGGTAACCCATAATAGCTGTGAACCAACTATCTTGCCCACAGCTTGCCCCAACACATTCAGCATAAGGTAGGTGCATCTCTGTAGTTACATGGGAGCCCCACAGCCAATAAATTTGCCTAAATGAGAGTACTATCACAATGAATGTGAACTACAAATGTCGCATAACCCTCTTTCTAGACATCAAATACCAAGTTCCGTATGCATAAAAAATGAAAACAATCAGAAGTAATGCAGAGATTACAATCATAAAAGCAAACGACCACGACATTATTACCGCCTCTGATAAATTAAAGTTGCAAGAGTATATACATATTTACATATATAAGAAACAGAAGAATCACACATACAATATTCTATAGAGGTTCTAACAAACAATTACAAATCAATTATCAATCTCACTTGATCAAAGGATTCAAACAAACAATTATCAACAAATTGAATTCGAATAGTTAGAAAAATAAATGAGGGTAATAAACCAAATGCGGAGGTCAAACCAAATTAAGAGAAATCGAAAAATAGATAGAAACAATACAAAAGTGATTTTACCTTGGGGGCAACGGTAGAGGCAGCTCTAACTACGGGTCCACGAGGGGACCTAAGGGCAACTCCAATGGAAGGTACCAAAATCAAATTTTGGTACCTCCCAAAGGAGTTAGTATCTCCAATGAGATAAATTTGGGGTATCAAAATTTGAAAGAGAGTTAGTGAAGGTACCAAATTTGGTACCTTGGCTAACTCCTTTTGTTAGTTTCACTTGGCTAACTCCTTTTGTTAGTTTCACACGCGCCATATTTAGGCAATTGGAGTGAAAGTTTGCCAAAAACATGTCAGCCTTCAAAGATTGTGTGGACAGAACCTTGCCACGTTTTTACTTAAACTTCTTTTCTTTTTATTTTCTTCCTTGGCTAACTCCCTTTTTATAATTGATTTAATTAGTTAAAATTTTAAATATGAAATAAATTTAACAGTATAAAAATAAAAATTTGATACAAAAAAATTATTTATTATTATTAAAAATTATTTATTATTATTAAAAATTATTTATATGTAATTATTAAAATTATTTAATTAGTTAAAATTTTTAAAATGTATCAAAATTTAATTTTGATACCCTTAGTTAACTCTCTCTATTGGAGATACAAATTTGATACCCTATGAATAGTGTGTGAAAGGTATCAAAATTTGATTTTGATACCTTTCACTAACTCCTCCCATTGGAGTTGCCCTAAGTGTCAACCCACCTTGTCTCAATTGAGCAGCAAAACAAACCCTAGCCGTTGAAGGTTTAATCCCATTGAATGAAGGCAACACACTCCTAGCCGAGATTGATGATGCCGTCAACTGAGCAGTCGCCATTTCTGCAATCAACCCAACAATTTCCACCACAAACGAACAATAATTTACACAAGGGTATTTCAAAACACAGCAGAAATTGTACCCAAACAGCTCTAATCCTAAATTAGATACACCCAAGCACGCACAAAAGAAATTACAACGATTTCAACCATAAATGGATAATATTTTCATTAAAAATTCAAAACAACAGCAAAATTACACCCAAACAGCTCCAATCGATGAATTACTTAAACACAGTCACAGGCACCAAACACAAAACACAGTCACAGGCACCAAGAATCGATGAATTAGGTGGAAATAAGATGTAATCGAGAAAAGAAGTACCTTTAATGTGGAGATGAAAATGGATAAGGTGGGAGACGGTGGAGTTTACAATGTGTTATATGGAAATTGAAGAGAGATAATTTAAACCCTAGAAAGTTCAACCAGGAGGAGAGAGAGAGTGGGATTGGGTATGAAAGATTATGAATTTTCCATGGTGGTTTGGTGTTGGTTGCGGTGGCAGCAGTGGTGGCATGGTGGTGGGGAAGAAGACTTGGTTTGAATTCTGGCAAATGTGGTGGTGGTGGTGGTGGCGGCGTCTCCACGGGCCAGGTAGTAGGGTTTCAAAATGCAAAAAATGTGAATCGGATAAAATGATATAATAATATGGACCAAATTGCAAAAAAATGGCTAAAATTAAAGAATCTTAAGGACCAAAATGCTAAAAATTGACAAAAATAGAAGAATTTTAAGGACCTAAATGAAAAATATCGGCGAATAAGAGCTTGCCATGTGGCACACTGTGGAGCTTGGAATTTCTTCTGCTTTAATATTATATATATATAGATGGTTTTTTTACTATGTGAATAATTTCAATCCAATTTTAGGTTTTAAGAAGATACTTACTTGGTCTCCGAGCCGAAAAGATAGTTTTATTTGATTTTTGTGATTAACATGTGACATTCGACCATATGTTATTAATTTCAATTTAATCATTCTATTGAAATTTTAAAATTTGTGATTGATAAAACATTAAGTAATTTATTAGTAACAATTTTTAAAATTTTATTTGAATGCTTATTTTTACATTAATTTTTAAGACAAAAACTTGGGTGAGAACAGCATGACCCGTCTCACCCATGAGACGGGTCGGTTCCATACCCATCACCCGCCCAACAAAGCCAACCCACGCCTCCGCCCAAGCTTTTTGCATATGGGCGGTCGCCCAAGCTGGAATCAGCGGCCGCCCAAGCTGGAATCAGCCCACATTTGCCTTGGCCCAATCC
The DNA here is from genome assembly GCA_022495995.1 of Adenophora triphylla var. japonica. Lineage (NCBI taxonomy): Eukaryota > Viridiplantae > Streptophyta > Magnoliopsida > Asterales > Campanulaceae > Adenophora > Adenophora triphylla. Next base: position 169,400 of record JAFEMH010004306.1, on the reverse strand, counting down.
TTCAGCCAACATAAAGTAATAGTTTGTATACATTAAAGTAATAGTTTGTATACATTAAAGTAATACATATATACAGAAAAGTAATAATGTTTTTTCCTATGTTTTCTTCGTTTGGCAAAAGTAATACTTATTATAACTAAAATGTAACAAACGTGTTATTTATATATAATAGTATTTGTACATAATTGTAACGCATATGTATAGGTATCTATATGTTTTCATGTAAAAGTATTACATTATCTATAGAAATATATTACAATTTCATCTATCAAAGTGGTACATTTACTTGTATAAACTATTACATTCATATACATAAGTTATTACATTTCAAAAATAATACATATAGTTTGTATTACATTTGAAAAAAATGGGTAAAAACGAGCTTTTATTTTTTTTAAAACAGGTATTACGTTTACTTATGACCAATGTTACTTTATATGTATACAGTCATTACATTAAGAGATGGTAACTATTACTTTTGCTCTGAAAAAAATAATATAAAAAAAAAAATTAAAAAAAAAAATAATAAAAATTGGCCTATAAAAGGCTGTCACGTGGCGGGTCATGCCCCATGGGTCATGGGTCGACCCGTCTCATGCATGAGACGGATCCCATGTTCTCACAGGAGACCGGCTCAATTCTTAAACACAAGATTTTGGGGGAAACTAGTTTCTCCTTAAATTATAGAAAATCCTGTTTTATAAACTGTTTTTAAATATTCACTAACTACTTGCAAGTAGAAAAAAAAGTGAATTTTTTATAATTTATGAAGAAACTAGTTTCTCCCAAAACTTGCTCATTTTTAAAAACAAATGAGATTATTCTTTTCTGAACGAAGAAATTATATTAAAACATAGGTTAAGAAAGTTGGTACCATCATGCAGTTGCCAGTTTTATTTTATTTTATTTTATTTTATTTTATTTTATTTTATTTTATTTTATTTTATTTTTGGTCTAAGCCATCCAGTTTCTAATCACTTTTTGAGTGTGAATTAATCTGGATATGGACCGGGTGGGATTGTTAGGGTGATAATATTCTCCCTACCAAGTGCAGCTGCATTCTCAATGCTCAAACATTTAGAAAAAAAGTATATATGAAATTTTAAATAATATATTATTAAAAAATACTATCAATAACAATTTTTATAATATATCAAAATTATAATTTTTTATCTAATCTTTTGTCAAAATTTAATCAAATTAATTACTAAAAATGAGACTATATTCGGGACCAGGAGCGAATCTCACTGTGTGCTTGATGGTGCACCTGCACCACCAAAAAAATAATTTTTTTTTTACAAAATGACGTCATTTTTGCTTAGGAAAAAAAAAGGATTATAATGTTGACATATTAAAGTCTATTATATTTTTATATGTAAATGCATTGAATTTTAGTTTTGCATTTTTTTTTATTAAAAATAGGCATCACCAATAGCTTAGGTGTAGATCCGCCACTATCCGGGACAAATAGATTATAAAATACTTCCTTCTCTCTGTCTCAAAAAGTTTGTCTCAATTTGACTTTCCTGATAAATTCAATTGAATACTCCCTCCGTCCCGGTAGAAGCGTCGCCATTTTAGCGGTGACACGCAAATTAAGAAAAAGTGTGGGAAGAAAAAATGTTGTGAGTGTAATTTGAAAATAGGAGAGAGAATTAGTGGAGGAAATAGTGAATTTAAAAAGTGTTGTGAGTGTAAAGGAGAGAGAATTAGTGGAGGGAATAGTGGATGGGTAATAGAATATTAATAAAATATTTTCTTTTTAGGAAAGGGTGACGCTTTAAACGGGACACTATTTTGAATAAAAAGTGACGCTTCGAGTGGGACGGAGGGAGTATTGATTATAATTTTAGAATTGTATAGAAATGGCTAAATTTTTGTAAAGTTGTAGTCAAAATTTTGAGTTAACTATGCAAATAAAAGTGAAAGGATATGATAGACTTGTGTCAAATAATTTGACAAGAAACTTGGAATTTTTGTCAAATTAATTCTCTCTCTCTCTCTCTCTCTCTCTCTCTCTCTCTCTCTCTCTCTCTCTCTCTTACTAATTTAAGGTTTTTACTTTTCTATTTCTATTTAAAGTTTTTAATTACTTTATTATATACTCCCTTCGTCCCATTAATAACTTCACTTTTTATCAAAACGGGTGTCCCGTTTAAAGCTTCACCTTTTCTAAAATGACAAAGAATCTTTACTATTTCACCCACTCATTCTCTCTCCTATTTTACTACTACACTCACAACATTTTTCAAATTTACTATTTCCTACACTTATTCTCTCTCTTATTTTACTATTACACTCACAACATTTTCTCCACTCATCAATTTTCTTAATTTGCGTGCCGAAGTCAAAATGGTGAACTTATTATTGAGACGGAGGGAGTATATCTATAGATATATAATAACAAGATTGTGGTAATTAAAGGGGGTTTGAGGGACATTTTCGTCATTTCACGTTGTGGCAAAATGGCAAAAATTTTGACTTAAAAGACATGTGGCAGCTGTGATTGGGCTTCATTTCTGTAATAAATAATTTAAATTGTACGATAATATATTTATCATTTCCCGATCTAAATGTCCAAAAATGGGTTCGGCGCGGGAATTAAGGAAAGTGAGGTAAGAAAGAGAAAAAGTGAGGTAGGAAAGAGAAAAAATTTAAATGTTGCGAGTATAAAAAATTAAATAGGAGAGAGAATGAGTGGGTGGAATAGTTAGGAGAGAGAATGTTGTGAGTGTAAAAGTAAAGTAGGAGAGAGAATGAGTGGGTGGAATAGTGAAAAAAAGTTTCTTTTTTTGGAAATGAGACATTTTCAATGGGACGCCCAAAAAGGAAAGTTTGGACATTTAGATTGGGACGGAGGGAGTATGTCTTTTGTCATTGTCAATTATATTTCGCCTTATCGAGAGTTAACAATCCCGATTGTCCGAAGATATTGATATAATGATGATCTTTCTTCCTCTTTCGATAGTTGTACTGGACAAACTTATTTGAGTTCAGATGCTGCATGTCATACTGATAAACATTTTGAGTTCTTGAGTGATCTTCATACACCTGAATTCATAAATAGTATTTGTATTTCTAGGCTTCCTAATCACACATTAAACTTGAAAGTCGAGACTCCAGTGATGTTACTTCGTAATATAGACTCTTTGCTTGGCCTTTGCAACGGCACTCGCTTGGTTATCGCTAGGCTTGAAAATCATGTTTTAGAAGGTGAAGTAATTTCGTCTGGTGATATTGGTAAAAAAAAATTGATTTCGAGAATGTCGTTAACACCATCAGACACAAGGATTCCTTTTCGATTTGAGAGGAGGCAATTTCCCTTGATTATCTCATATGCTATGACTATTATTAAAAGTCAAGGTCAATCGTTATTTATTGTTGGTCTCATACTGAATAAGCTTGTATTTTCCCATGGTCAACTGTGTATGTTGCTTTATCACGTGTCAAAAGTTCAGATGGTCTTCAAATATTAATTTGTAATGATGACAAGCATGGCCAATCTGATGAATGTACTGACAATGTTGTCTTTAAGGAAGTATTCCGTAATGTATAAACGAATAGAGTTTTTGGTTTATTTTAATTCAATTTTTGTCATTTGAATATATAGTAACGCCCCGTGCATCGCACGGGAGTAAATCTAGTTAGTTAAAATGGACAATATAACTCATTTGTCATCCTCACAACAATAACTCTCTATCCACTTTCTCTCTCTTATTTTACTTTTCATACTCACAAAATTTACTTTTTCTTAATTTCGTGTCAAATTAAACTAAGAAAAATAAACCAGAATGAAAACATTTACTTTTTTTTTAATTTCGTGTCAAATCAAGGTAAGAAAATTAATCCGGAACAAAGAGAAGAGAGGGAGTACTAACTTGACTTTTATGTAAATGTGATGATTCATGTAGGAATTGATAGTTGATAGGAAACTCGAATAATTGAGATGTGAATTGATAGCTATTTTTGGCATTGTTTCAACAAACTAAAATTTTTATAATTTGTAAGCTATTCACTTTTAACAATGACTGGATGAAATAAAATAAAAAATAAAAAAGAGAGAGAAATCTATAGTATAAATGGCAACGGTGGGTGAACAGTACTATGAATAGTTTCAAATGCCAAATTTTCCATTTTACCCTTTAATTTTTTTTTTAAATTAAAAAAAAAAAAACACGTGTCCTCGGACACGGGCTTTTACTAGTTAGAACATAACGAATGACAAAGAGGATTAAGAGTAAGGATCATACCTATGTTTTCAACACTTATTAAAAAAAGAAAAAGGGTAATTATTTCAAGTGGATTATAATTATTCAAAACACTATTTATAGTGCGAGAGATAAAAGTACGTTAGTTAAGTGTTAGTTTTTTTCTATAATTACACAAATATTATAGCCAAAATCTTATAAAAATGTGTTTTTTCTTAAGGTTAGAAAAAACATGTTTTGATTCTCCTGATAGTGTCAGTGTTAGAGTAACAAAGTGCCAGTGTAAAGAGTGTCGGTGCATATATTATTAAGTAACAGTGTAAAAAATGTTAGTGTAAAGAGTAACAAAATGTCAGTGTAAAGAGTGTCAGTGCATGTATTATTAAGTATCAGTATTAGTGTAAAAAAGTGACAGTGTTAGTGTAACAAAGTGTCAGTGTAACAAAGTGTCAGTCCATGTATTATTAAGTACCAGTGTAAAAAAGTGTCAGTGTTAGTGTAAACAAATGTCAGTATGAAGAGTGTCGATGCATATATTATTAAATGTCAGTATAAAAGAATGTCATTGTAGGGTAGAAAAGTGTCAGAGTTAGTATAAAAAATGTCAGAGTGAAAAGTGTCAGTGCATGTATTATTAAGTGCCAGTGTAAAAATAATTTTTTTTTAACTTAGAAAAAAATGCATTTTTTATAATAACAACTAAATATTATATAAAGATAAAATTATTCAAAATAATGAATTTGTAATTTTGAAAATGTATCAGAAAGGGAATCATGACTTACTTTGGGAGGGAGTATTTGGAATGGAAAGTATCTGAATGGCAATTTTATTTTATTTTATTTTTTCAGGACATGATTGCATGAGTTTAAGCCAGCCAAGAAAATCCAACCACCATAAAAATTCCACAACAAACAAACAAATTCCCTCAGTCCCAGAAAATTTATCTCACTTTTAACTTTTTCGTATCAACTCAATCAAATGGTGAATCAATAACAATTTTTAAAATTGGATAATTAGGTTTTTATAAAATTATGATTAAAGTTCGATTGAATTTATCATGAAATTGAAAGTGGAACGAATTTTTCGGGACTGAGGGAGTATACAAAGCCAAGAATTAGAAGCTTGTCTGGCCCCTATCAATCATAAGCACAAATCATTTGTTAAATTGAAGAAAAAATTAATATTGAGAGAGAAACTCATCTAACTAAAAGAAATGATCAACATAAAAGCAAATCCTAAAAAAAAAAGTTACAAATGAATGTGCCCCACCCAAAGTTTGGTTGATTTAAGAGGGACCCATTCCATTCCATCCCACCCTACAACAATATTCTACACCACCACAAATCCATATCAAATAAAATAAGAAATGGAAAGACAATAATACCCCTCACAAGTCACAAGTAGGCAAATGAATGGTTCAAGGATGCTTAGTACTAGTACCTGTTTTTTCTCCCAAACTAAACCCCTATTAAGTTAAAGGTATAGGGATGTTCAAATGCAGTTCATTTTACCTTTGACCTTTGAAAAGGTTGATTTGATACACATAGTGGGGGTGTGTGTGTGTTTTGGATTTTTGTTGTTGAGAGTAAATGAAGTGGACACCACAATGGTTCAGCTATAGGAGTCTAAAGAATCCCACAGAGATCTTCTTCCCCCATAATCATATTGTTACCTTTTTCTTTCCAATCTTCTCCTGCATTTTCAGTAACATAGTTTTTGTTAATAATAGCATAATAAACATTTAAAAAAAAAAAAAACCAATGTAAAAATTTCATAGTAGGTGGTATCCAAGAATGATATTCCATTGATCTCGCTTTGAAAGACTAAGATCTCGTGAACGGTAATTTTCCCCGCCTCTGATTCGTATTAATCATGCTGCGAAGTACAACTGCACCCGTCTCATTTTTTTTTTTTATATAGTTTTCTATCATTTGGATGTGGTGTATTCTTGAAGGGAACACCATTAGTGAAGAAAAGGAGCAAGGTTGGTTTAGAACAAAAGAAGAACCTAGAGGAAGGGAAGGACCACTAGCAATGAGCAAAACATGCAAAAAACTCAGAGCAGAAATGCCCACACTTTAAAAAAAAATGACTTTATTTTATTTTATTAATAATAGATAAAATGTTACTTACACTACATCAATTGGCCTATAATTAGGATAGCACATGTCTAAAACAAAGATACAACTACCCCTATAAGATTTGTGTATTTCGAACTCAAAACCTCCTCTATGGAAAAGCTTTTACGGACACCAGATATCACCGGAGCTAAAGCTCGTTTGTCACAAATGCCCCACAGCAAACTAACTCTTCAATCACATCAAAGGGGGGCCAACTCCCTCTCCCCAATTTCACTTGAAAGCTGCAGTACCATATATTTTCTAACTTTTGTAAATAAAATATATTTGTTCTATTTGCTTTCTCTTCTTTTTAATAATGAAAACATCTTTTTGGTGTATTCCCATGCCCGGTTAAATTATGTCACAATTTTCTCACCTTCATTCATTATATGTATTCCCCTTAATTTGCGGGACTCAAATGTTAAATTAGGGGGGAGAGCATGCCAAAGTATGATTAACAATTGTTTCTTGTCATGACACATCCAAACGTTACTATTTAATTCATTTTCCTGACATTATTAAACTCCAAAATGATTATATTTTTTTTCATGTTTTTTGGTTGTTAATATGGTTGATCTACGATCATTAGGTAAAAGCATCTATCTACTTTTGATTTATCAAAAAATATTCTTCATGGTGACAAATGGTTGCGGGGCAATCCCTTGAGAACGGGGTTTTCTAGTAAAGAAAAATAAAAGATGATCACGGGACCGGAAGAAAGAGAGTCACAATCGTTCCGTACTTCGGACGGATATGTCTATGGGTACCACATTAATGTGGTTCTCTAACCCCTCTCAATATGACCACAAGTGCTCCCCCTTGACCTTTCCGGATGTTTTCACAAGTAAAATGACTATAATGTCCTCAGACAAACGGGAAAATGTCAGGTGTCGGTGTCGGTGAACCGACACTAGAGGAGAGGAGAGAAGGACAAATTCATTAAGACAACAAGGGAAATGACAAATTCATTGTTTGTTTTTTTTTTGTTTTTTTCTTTTTTAATTTGAACACACAGTTATGCAGCAGAGACTATTTAGAAAATGGTTAAGAAAGTAGGCATACCATTTCTTTTTTTTCCTTCCTTTTTTTATATCAGGTGGAATTTGGGGAAGCTTGCTTAAAGGCAACAGTGGGAGCTATTCTGCAACTCCTCCTCTGATGCTCCAACACAAGCTCTCCGGCAAACCAATCTAGTTTCTCGTAATTGGTCTGTTCTCCAATCCTTTTACCCCCAAATAGCACCGATTCTACATTTTTCTGCTTTAGCATTTCATCTGCTATTCCTGTGAGTAACTTTACGTTACTGGGACTGGGATCTGAATCTACATTAGTCCCGCAATGACCCAAATTTGATCCATTAGCCTGTTGTGCACAAGTTGAGAAAATACAGAAACTGAATTAATCTTTTAAAAATAAAAGGCAAATAACAAGAAAGCATTCATGAGTATGACCCGGTTGCAATTAGAACCAAGGCCCCCAAGACCCCAAGATGAGACCATGCTTTAGGGAAGATGAGCCCACTATAAATGAGAAATATATGGGTCTTGAGGTCAATGTGGATTCCTTTCGGACATAAATATCCTCATTTCAAGAACTTAAAATCAATATTATTTATTTATAAAAAAACACAACTTTAATGCCAAAATTTTAGTTCCAGTTTGTTCTTAGTTAACCTCTTTTCTTTAACATGGGTCATCATCATCATGAATATTGGTTGTTCATATGTACAACCTCTACTATGTTATCTTAAACCATACCCTAATTACAGATTATAGGACATAGAAATATTGGCAATTTACGTACAAATCAGCAAGAAAACAGTGAACAAAGAAAAGAAGAATAAAAGGGACAAAATGAAAAGTTGGACAGGTTCACAACTTCCAGAAATGTAAATTAAACAACTTCAAGCAGAAAAAGAATACTATAAGTAGATGAACATGATTGGGGCCTAATGGGACACTGCTAACCAGTTTGTTCAACTAGAAATAACGCAACATAAAGTGGGATTTCATGGAGTATAATCCTTTCTTTTCCAAAAGCACAAAATTTAGAAGATAACTAAAAGACTCTCAACTGTACCATGAGAGTGAGGAAAACATCCTTTTCACACGTAACATTCAGAATTCAATGATCTAGAGTAGGACCATATCGAACATCTGGTAGCAAATTGGTTCAAGTATTAGGTGTAATACAAGAATAGCAAAATCAGAGAATAAATAAGTTCCGGGTCCACGCCAGCACATAATTTTGTTTGGTTTTACAGACAGTGAGCTCATATGAAGATTGCAGTAACCTAAGTATTTCAGCAGGCCTCTTTTCTGGTATTCATGCCAGCACATAATATTTCTAATTAGAATAAGATAAACAATTGGTAGGAATTTAAATCCACCCATCATATGCCTGGCACTACAGAAATTCAGAAAAACAGGAAATGTTGTCACTTTCAATACTTAATGATTTATTTTTTCTAGGAACAGTAACATTACAAACTTGCAATGACCTCTGGTGGTTAACTATCTTCTTCAAGCAGTTAATTGAATTATGGAGAATGAAAGCAACTAAAACACCTGATTACCAAACCAAGCGAAGATAGAATCCAAATGCCAACTTCTGCAACACAATTCAGTGAGTTTGGAACCCAAAGAACCTAGGTTACTCTCAAAGGTAAATTATAAACTAAAACATAATCACATATGACACATGTTTCGGAAAAGACATCTAATTGTCACAATCTTTTGCAAACACAGAGGCCGTGAAACAGTAACAAAACTGGAAAATATATTTGGGTCACACGACAAGAACCCCTGAAGCACGTATTAGCATGTACACATAAAATTTCCCACCAGGCACTGGGTATTAAATCGAGGTAAACCTGTAAACCCCCCCCCCCCCCCACACCCAGGTGTGTCTCAGCTCTAGAGCCAATCAACACCCTTAGTGGATGGCCTCAGGTTAGGACCGCCTTTCACCAATTGACTACTTGTGAAGAAGTGCAGCTCTTACTTCAAGCATCTCTGCTACTACAATTGTTGTCATCCAAAAAAAATAAAAAATCCACACAACATTCTTTAATCATTCCTCAATGCCTATCAAAACCAACAAACTCCTCTCACTATGCCAATGTTCCTAGTTAATTGCATCAACCAAAATTACACCCAAGCATGATAGCTACAAACATTGTATTACCCAAAAGATTATTTTTCACTTGGCATGTACCATCACCCAGCTAAAATATACAAAAGCCCATCTTACTAATATAGTAATATACTATAGGCATATGAGGATTAATGTTAGTCGAACTCAAGTTATTTTAGTATCAAGGTTTTGTTGTTGTTGTTGTTGTACTATAGGCACAAAAACATAGAATATTCGGCTCACAAAATTCCAGGTGTCATAGTTTATAGAATTTGGGGGTGTGCGAGCTCAACACAACAGTACAACAAACATTAATATATGATGCAACTCATTTTACTATAAGATGTGACACATGTTACTATATATATTTTCTTGCACCGATAAAATGTAACTCATTTTATTACAAAATGTAACTTACATTATTATAAAAGTAGGGCAGTCATACAACCTGACTACACATCCACCGAATCCTAATTTATAACCCTCCTATAGCATCACGCAATCGCACGAAATAGGATGTAACATGATTTCGCTTCTATTATGATATATAAATGCAGTGGCGAACAACCCCTTGATTTTAAAGTTGTCATTTTTACCAACTTTAAGTTTAGGGAAAGTAAACTTGTATAACTAAAAACAATAATTTTATCAATTTTGACCCCTTCATTTATTCCGAACAATACCACTACATCATAATTTTGACCAGTTCTCATATAATCCCCACTTTACCTAAATGCATGGATTATGTTAAGCAATTGAACAAACAAGGCGCAGGTTAGAGTGAAGGACATACCTGAATACGAACATAGTTACTGCTACGGCCCTGACCAAAAGCCATGGCAACGGCATGATCAACCATATCTCCTGAGCTGTCGCCGGAGATACGAGCAATGGGTCGAGCCCAGTCCTTAGCCTTCCACCCTTTGACTTGGTCATGGTCATAGTTCCCTTCCAGAAGCTGACCGTTGCCAAGTGAAAGTACCAAAAGGTCCTCCACACCTCGCACGAACGGAAACTCTTGCTTGTTATGAAGCACGTGCGTAATAGCCGCCGCCGTCGGATTGCTCATGGCTAAACCGCCGTCTACCGCCACGCACCGCGTTTTCCCGTCAACAGACTTCATGGACAGCGGTTCGAAGAAAGCGGGCTCGGCTGATGTGGCGCGGCAGACCTCCCATAGCCGGAAGTCGAAGCTGTCGGTTTCAAGCGCGTCGGCTCGAGAGAAAAGGAACGGAGCCGAGCTGGAAAGGTCGTAACAGGGAATCAAAACCGGCTTCAACGTGTCCTTCAAAGTCAAACTACGGCCGTTCTCGGTGAACGCTTCCTTCATCGCTCTCTCGAACCCCGCCGTCGCGGAACGGATTGCTCCGCCGCTTCCGCCACCTCCACTGCGCAATACCCGACGAATTAAACCTCCACCGGACTTCGACTTATACAACCGCTTCCCTTGCTCTGCCAAAAACTTCCACGTATCGTCCGCCTTAAAAATCGGCCGACGGTTATTTTTGCTACCGAATAGCATCGCCGTGAAAACGCCTCCGACACCCGTACCGGCGGCAACATCGAAATAATCGGCGATTCTAGCGTTCGGATTCCCCGACTTCTCCTTCAACGCGTGTTCGAGGTAAGCCAAAGCTTTACCGGACAAAATGCTCCGCATTCCGCCGCCGTCAATAGTGAGGACGCAAATTTTACCTCGTTGATTTTTGATTGCCTGAACGCTGTCATTTTCAGCCACAGGCGCAACCGAAACCTCTGATTTCGGCAGGTCAACAACCGGTTTAGGGATCCAAAGCTTTTCACCGCCGTAGCCGAAGAGGAATTTGCTTTCAAGGATTGAAAAAATCTCGTAGCTAAGCTTATCGGTATCGATGCTTGGCTCTTGCATCAATTCCGATGGGTTAGAACCCATTTTCACCGACATAACAATTTTTCTTAACCGGAAATGAGCAACACAGAAACCAAACTAGAGCATTAAACGCAAATTCATTCAATTCCTCGGAACAATCATATAAAGTGGATACCTAAATTGAGAAACGAGCCTCGAAAATCCCGCCAAATTCAAGAACAGAAGAATTATTTCACCTCCATACTTGTATCGTCGAAGCTTAATCGCATTCTTCAATCTGCTGTTTGTCAAAGAATCAATTGAATTTAGTCTCTGCTTCCCCTGTTTTTATCTGGATATAGAAATTGAATAATAGGAGTAGAAATTTGGTTATGGAGTTTGGTTTGGGGAAAGGGATTTATGGTATGGTTTTCACAAGAGAAGAGAGGAGAACGTCAGAGGGTTATATACTATGTAGAGAGAGAGAGAGGGGGGGGGGGAATGAGAGAGATTAAAACAAGAAGGGAAAAGAGGAGAAAGAAGAAGACAAATAGAGGACGTGAAGGGCAAAAATTCTCTTCTTTTTTATTTTTTCTTATTGACTTTTAGATTTTAATTACAATTTTTTTTTAATAATTATAAAAACACGTAACGTACTACACACTTATGCTCAGTTTATTTCGACGTAAAATATTTTTCGAAAAACGTTTTCTGAAAAATATTTTCTTGTAAAATATTTTCCTGTAAAATGTTTTACGAAGATAGAGCGTAAAATGTTTTACGGAAGAAGAATGTAAAATATTTTCGGGTGTTTGATAAAACGACTCATTTCATGCACCTTTAATTTTTATTTTTTTGTAATCCCCACCCACCCCCTCCCCCCCAATTTTTTTTTAATCGCCCACCCCCCCCCAAAAATTTTTTTTTTGTAATCGCCCTGCCCCACCTGCCTACCCACCCCTCCCCCAAAAAAAAAAAAATTTTTGTAATCGCCCCGCCCACGCTGCCCACCCCCCCCCACCCTCCCAAAAAAAAAAAAAATTTATTTTTTTTTGGTAGCTCACCCGCCCCTACCCTCCTCCCCCAAAAAAATTTTTTTTTGGGGAGAGAGGGGCAGGCGGTGAGTCAGCGGCGATTACCAAAAAAATAAAAAAAAAAAATTTTTTTGGGGGGGATGGGATGAGTGGGGCAGGGTAGCAGAGTGGTGACTCCAAAAAAAAATATTTTTTTTTGGGGGGGAGGAGGTGGGGGTGGTGGGGTAGGCGGGGGTGGGTGGGCGATTACAAAAAAAAAAAAAATTGGAAGGCGATTACAAAAAATTAAAAAAAAAAAATTTTTTGGGGGGGAGGTGGGGTAGGCAGGGGGTGGGTGGGGCGGTTACCAAAGAAAATAAAAAAAATAATTTTTTTTTGGGAGGCTGGGGTAGGCAGTGGGTGGGTGATGCGATTACAAAAAAAAATGGGGGGGTGGGGTAGGTAGGGGGTGGGGCGGTTACAGAAAAAAAAAATTGGGGGGGGGGGGGGGAAAGTTAAAAATATTTTTTAATTATTATTATTATGTTGTACCGGGCGTAATATGAGTTGTACATTAAGGCCTCTATTTTTCGGAAAATGTTTTACTTAGGATAAGGTCAGTAGGTCGTTTTACTTAGGAAGGGCGTAAAATGTTTTCCGAAAAACGTTTTACTTAGGCAACCAAACAGCGAAAAACGAGTTATTTTTCGGAAAACATTTTCCGGGAGCTAACCAAACGGCGTAAAACGAGTTATTTTCCGGAAAACGTTTTCCGAAAAATGTTTTACGGCCAAACAAACGGAGCCTTATTTACAATGAAGATAACATACTATTAATTAACAATACTCCCTCTGTCCCATTATTTACTTCACCATTTTGACTTCGACACGCAAATTAAGAAAATGGGTGGGAAGAAAAAATGTTGTGAGTGTAATTTGAAAATAGGAGAGAGAAATTTAAAAATAGGAGAGAGAATGAATGGAGGGAATAATAAATTATAATGATGTTGTGAGTATTAAAATAATGTAGGAGAGAGAATGAGTGGAGAGAATAGTAAAGATTCTTTGCCAAAAAAGAAAAGGTGAAGCTTTCAATGGGACACCCAAAATGACAAAAAGTGAAGTTATTAATGAAACGGAGAAAATATAATTTAACTTAATTTTAAGTCTCATTACAATTAAAATAACTCATTTGTATTAAGTTAATTTTTATTAACGAAATAAACCAATTCATTAAATAAAATAACAATCGTTAAAAAGTAACACCGATTTCATCTTCTTCCAAATTTCATATCTACCAAATGTTCACAATTTCAAACTAAACACAGTGCATCGAATTCAAACCCAAAAATTCTAAAATAAAAAGCCCAAAATCAAGCCCAAACTCAAACTTAAATCTTGATATTTTGAACCCTAAGAAAAATCAGAACGAGCCCTAATCAAAATCAAATCAAAATTTCATACACAAAAATTGAGAAGCCTAAGGATTTGGGTGAGAAAAATAATCAAATGATGGAACAAAGGTTGGGGTGTACTGACACTACACTTGCAATTTCACTTCCACCGGCACCGCACTTCTGCCGTCGGTGGTTGGGTTTAAAGTAGAGGAAGGAAGAAATGGTGGGTTTGGAGTGGATTTTGAATGAGATTTGCATCTAATTCCGAACTGGGTTGTTGGATTTTGGGTGATTTTCTCATGTATCGATTATAGTTATTGTTTTCATAAATTGTTTAGCTCTCTGCAACCATTACATGCATTCTTGATTATTGTTTTTTGTATTTTCTAGAGAGAGAAAGTGTGTATATTTATGTGAGAGGAGCGAGAAGAATGGAAATAAATTGTTAGCTTTGCATTATGAGTTTGTACAAATATGATTTTGTTTTGAACGTATTTGTGTTCGAAATTCATGGAGAGTTTGCGGTAGTGGTTCTAGTCGACGTTTATGGTGGTAGTAATGGTTGGGCGGACTGATGGGTGTTGGGTGGTGGACGGAGGAGTGTGAGGGTAGGAAGAATACTATCAAAATCATTTAAAATGCTTATAAATGTAAAATATATTTAACGGGTGTTAGTTTTTTTCTTTTTATTGACATTTCTGTTATTTTTTTAACGTCGTTAGGGTACGTTGCATTTTATGAAATGAGATGATAAAGTACGTTACATTAATATGTCAAATCGTATTATGTTTCATTATTTGTAAAAAAAAATCATATATTACGTTACCCCAATTTATCGTTTACCTTTTTTTTCTTTTTCTTTTTCTATTAATTTTTTTCTTCAGGCGATGACATTTTTGTACGTACACGAAAACCATCATGACACTCTTTAAAATTAAACTGACACTATTTAACATTATATCTGACATATTGTGAATACGTGTGTGTACTGAATACTCTTCAAATACATACGTTAACACTTTTTAATATTATTACAATCACTTTTTAACACTCTCTTCTAAAAACGTTAGGGGCACATTTGAGGGCATAGACGATATATTTTAGGCTTTTTAAACATGAGTTAAAGGCAAAACTCAATGAATTATGTAGATTTTGAAATTACTTTTGATTTAATATTTAGCAAGTTTCGTGATTTATTCGTAATCAAAAGTTATTCACATTATCGTGCATTAAATGAGTCCACAAACTCAAATACACATGCACTTACATTCTCTATTACTCAGACTGATATCATCTGTGTAAGTAATTTTTTTTACTAGCGGTAGCGTGTTTTAGTGCCGATGAGAGTGTTTTTTAGCGTCAGTTATAGTATTTTGTTAGTTTCAGTGATAGTGTTATTAGTGACAGTATTTTGTTAGTTTCAGTGATAGTGTTATTAGTGACAGTTAGTTAATAAATTTCAATTATTTATGATATTGACATCATTTTAAAAAAAAAGTTTTACAAATTTACAAAAATATCATTACACACGTTTAAAAAAAAGTTTCAAATATTTACTATCTTTCCAACTATATCTGAAATATAGAATGAGAACATGATTAGCATGTACTCCCTCCGTCCCACCAAAATTGATACTTATTTCTTTTTTGGTCTGTTTCACCAAAATTGATATTTCCCAAAATGGCAAGGGAATCTTCACTATTTACCCCACTCATTCTCTTTCCTATTTTACTTTTACACTCACAACATTCTCTCTCCTAACTATTTCTCCCACTCATTCTCTCTCCTATTTAATTCTTCATACTCACAACATTTTCTTTCACTTTTTCTCTCTCTTACTTTTTCTTAATTCGCGTGCCCAAAAATTTGATCTCAGTTTTGGTGGGACGGAGGGAGTACAATGTTGTTATCGAGTTAGTCAATTGGAGTAACAAAATGTCAAATTCAATTTGTTTTTTTTTTTTTTACAATGTTTTAAGCCCAAAATTAAAAAGGGGATCGAACCTTAGATTTCACATAGTATAGATTGAAATTTGGCTTTTACCACTAATAGGGCCGTTTGGTAGGATCGGATATATGATTATTAGTCCAATAAACTTGATGTTTGGTGAATTAAATGCAATCGGAGTAATAATCCTGACAACCCTCTTATCGGGTGGTATTATTAATCCCTGAATTAATACTCTCTTCACTATTAATACGGGTTAATCCTATCAGACTATCAAACGAGCCCATAGTCTTTTATTTTAATTTGATTGAATTTAGCCTAATAATATAATAAAGAATAATAATCTAAAAAATGAAATTACCTTTTTGAAATAAAGAATCATTTCACATCCGAATACATATATGAGAAAATGTGGAGTATTACATTTTTAACTCTAAATTAATAAGATGTTTAATACACATCAAATTTTTACCTTTTTAGTCAAATTCATTAAGTTTGCTAAGATTTTATATTTATAATTTTAAAATAAATATTAATACTATTTTAACTGGTGAAATTAGTAACATTTTTTGTGAATATAATTAAAATGTTTATGAAAACGTGATAAACGAGTTTAAGAAAATTGACTAAAATTTCAAATTATAACATTTATTTTGCATATTGTCATAATACTCAATTATACTCATTAGTGGGAATTTAACCATGTTCTCTTGAATATGAATATTTATATAATTTTTTGACTTTCAATTTTGTAATATTATCAGATATCCATATATTCTTAATAATTATTTAGTAAGTTTTAGGAAAAACATGTTTCTCCATAAGTTATAAAAATCTCACTTTTCATCCTTAAAAATATCGAGTTTAGACCTTAAAACATTGAGTTTAGGCCTTAAAATACCTAGAAAATAAAATATTGAGTTTAGGCGTTAAAATAGTGAGTTTAAGCTAGAAAATAAAATAGCG
This sequence comes from Adenophora triphylla var. japonica, assembly GCA_022495995.1. NCBI lineage: Eukaryota > Viridiplantae > Streptophyta > Magnoliopsida > Asterales > Campanulaceae > Adenophora > Adenophora triphylla. Next base: position 152,786 of record JAFEMH010004306.1, on the reverse strand, counting down.
AGTTTAGGCCTTAAAACAGTGAGTTTAGGCTTTAAAACACCAAGTCGATATATTTGAAAACATGACTTTTTATAACTTATGGAAAAACAGGTTTCCCCCAAAATTTTCTGATAATTATTATCCTTCATATAAAGATTACTTATTTAAATTGACCCATAAATAAAATTTCAAATTTTAACATTCATTTTGAAACATAAATAAAATTATGTTTCAATGCATATTGTCATAATACTCAATGTATACTCATTAGTGGGAATTTAACCATGTTCCCTTGAAAATGAATACTCCCTCCGTCCCGTTCGAAAGGGTACAAATTTTTTTTTGGGCATTCCATTTGAAATAGCACAACTCAAAAATGGAAAGTTTTTTATTATTTCTTTATTTGTAGGACCCACTTGTCATACTTTCACAATAAATATCCACTAACTATTCTCTACCCCATTTTATCTTTTCTACATCACCTTTCACTCACAACATTTATTTTACTATACATTTTTTCTCTTTCCTACATCACTTTTCTTAATTCTCGTGCAAAGCACAAATTTTGCCCTTTCGAGCGGGACGGAGGGAGTATTTGTATAATTTTTTGACTTTCAATTTTTTTAATATTATCAGATATCCATATATTCTTAATAATTATTTTCTTTCATATAAAGATTACTTATTTAAATTGAAAACTAAAAATAAATATTATTTTAGAGGGAGGAGTATTAAACATATCCTTCCTTTCCGTAGTAGTAAGTGAGATTAAAATTGAATTAAATTAAGAAAAAACAATAAGTATAATATTAATAGTAAGGAGGCGTTTTGACTATGAAAATTAAATTAAAAAAATAACGTTGGTAAAAATAATGAGTTTGTTGTTATTTTGAATACTAGTGTAACTTCCGTGCGATGCACGGATAGCTATTAAAACATATTGACGAAGATTCATACAAAAATAAAAGGAAATAGAAATGTTTGTGTACATTGTAAAATACTTTTTTGAAAACTATATAATTAGTACAAATATCAGATTGAAGGTAACTAAAATAAATATATATTTAAGGCATAGTTAGTTTGTACGTAATTTGCCCACAGTATCACTTAGTTTCGCCAACAATTGGGAAAGCGTAATCAATCTAGTTATAAGTCTCCAAATCTTTCTCTTCAACTGCAATTCGAAACTCTTGACTATAGTGATTCTCCAAACAAACAAAATACATGAAATGAAATTTTCAAGTACCATCAATTTCTATTTTTGAGAAGTTATTTTGTTCTTGAACCGTATTCAACTTCTACATCCCCGTTTGATTTTTACATATTTCTTTACTGTTATTGTTATATAATCATGTTATTTTTATATCGCAATTAATAAAATTTAACATTAGGAAAAATTATTTCACTATCAAATAAATAAATGCTCCCTTCGTCCCATTTTAAACTTTCTTTTTCTTTAATAAAAGGTGTCCCATTTTAAATTAAAAAAAATACAACGGAAAAATTTTAATATTTTTTTATTCAATGGTCTTATAAGTCATACTCACAACAACTATTCACTAATTACTTTGTACCCAACTTTTTATACTTTATAATAAAATCATTCATCTCTTTAATATCCTAACCAATTTTTTAACGTTTAAAATAGGACAAAAGTTGAAGAAAAAATTATTACTATTTCTATTATAAAATGCTATTTTTTCCCTTTATTTTCTTATAAATGTAGAGATTAATAATATGACATAGAAAAATAAGATAATACAATAAAGTATAAACAAATAAGTATATAATAATATACAAATATTATAAATATTTAAAATTTATTCTAAGAAAAGATGAATACTATGCGGGTTCGGGTTAAATGGGACGGTTTGAGTTAATCCCAAATCCACCCCAATCTCACCCGATTTAAAAGAAAATATTTTCAAACTCTTTTCATTAGATACGGATCATTGCGGGATTAGGAGGGATTCAAAAATTTTATCAACCCGTTTTTTACTTACAAAATTCTTTAAATAGGGCAATATCAAGTTAAAGCGCATACTAACACTGTTTTCCTAGAAGTGGGTCAAAAAAAGTAATTTGATTTCGCTAATTCAAAAATTTTAGTTATTTGAGATGAAAAATATAATTTTTCCTTCTAGTTAAAGCACATAATAATGCATTTTTTTGGCACAAAAAGTAGTAGTATTTTTTGGTGATTTATTTTGAGATGAAAGTAATATTCATTTTTGAAAAGAAGAAAATAATTTTCTTGTATAATGACATTTTTAAAAGTTGACTTGAGCTGGAAAATATAATTTTCCCTTCTAGTTTAATTTATTTTAGTTTTCATTAGTAAGGCGTAATTTTTATTTTGCTAGTAATTAAATTTAACATTAGGATAAATTATTTCACTATCAAATAAATAAATGCTCCCTTCGTCCGATTTTAAACTTTCTTTTTTTTTTAATAAAAGGTGTCCCAGTTTAAATTTAAAAAAATTACAATGAAACAATTATAAAATTTCAATATTAAATGGTCTTATAAGTCATACTCACAAAAACTATTCACTAATTACTTTGTACCCAACTTTTTATACTTCATAATAAAACCATTCATCTCTTTAATATCCGAACCCATTTTTTAACGTTTAGAATAGGACAAAAGTTGAAGAAAAAATTATTAATAAATATTATATAAAAAAAGGCACAAATAAATGAAACCAAGATTAATAATCCATCAAATTTTGATAAAATAAAAATTAAAACATAAATAGTTCTAATAATTATATTTGTAGCCAGTAATAAGATTTTTAATTTCACTAATATACATCAACTACTCTTTAAATAAAAAAATGTTATAGCAAATGGCTTCCACATTTTTTTATCGTTAATCTAAAGTTCTTTATTAATAACCCATCATTTTTTAAAAGAGATCCATAGGAATTGTTTCTTAAAAAAAAAAAAACTGAGCGAGAAGAACTTAATATAAAATGTTTTGTAAAAAAAAGAAACTAAATGAAAAATTATAATCATATGTTTTTCATTATTTCCAAAGGACTTTTAAGGAAAAAAATTGCGCTTCAATTCTAAAATGAAAATTTATTTAATCACATAATTAATACTACTTTCTATATCAAAAAAAAAAAATTCCTTTGCCTCAAGGAATTTACTTGTCCAAAAAATTAATATTTATTTTCTGAGACGAAGAAACTAACATTATAAAAATTAATTTTCACATAATAATACTACTTCAGGAAAAGAAAAAAAAAATACTATTTTCGTCCCAATGAATATTTTATAAAATATTACTTAATTTGATTATACAATTAATGTCATATTTTGAAACAAAGGCACTAACATTACAAAATTGCAAAAATGAATATTACTTTCGATTCAAAATGAATAATCCAAAGATAATACTACATTTTTTATCCAAAAAATTAGCATTATTCCCTTCATCCCAATTAATATTTTAAAAACTAATACTACTTCATTCGCCTCTGCAATTAATGTTTGTAATATTCGTGCATTCGTCTCAAAATATGACATTAATTTTTTTGGCGAATAAATAACGTATTATTATTTTTTATAATGTTCATTGACCCAAAGGAAGCAATGTTAATTTTTCTTGGACATATAAAAAAATTCTATTTTGTAAGGAAAAAAATTACTTCAATTCAAAAATGAATATTACGTTCGTCCCATAATTAATACTACTTTCTATATCAAAATAAAATTGCTTCCTTCGCCTCAAGGAATTTACTTGTCTCAGAAAATAATATTTATTTTTTGACACACGAAGACACAAACATTATAAAGATTATTTTTTACAAAATAATACTACTTCGGCTAAAAAAATAAAATACCATCTTCATCCCAATGAATATTTTATAAAATATTACTTACGTTGTTTAAAAAAGTAATTTCATATTTTGAAACGAAGACACTAATATTACAATATTTAGAAAATGAATTTTACTTTCGATTCAAAATGATTAACACAAATATAATACTACATTTTTTTTCCAAAAAAAATGAGCATTATTTCCTTCATCCCAATAAATATTTAAAAAAATAATACTACTTCATTCGCCTCTGCAATTAATGTTTGTAATGTTAGTGTTTTCTCTCAATATATTACATTAATTTTAAGACGAATAAAGTAGTATTATTTTTTTAAATGTTCATTGAGACGAAGAAAGCAATGTTCATTTTTTTGTACATATTAAAAAATTCCACTTTTTAAGAAAAAAAATTCCATAAATTCAAAAATGAATATTACTTTCTTCCCATAATGAATACTACTTTCTATATCAAAAAAAAAAAAAATACTTCTTTTGCCTAAATCAATTTACTTGTCTCAAAATTTAATATTTATTTTCTGACACGAAGACACGAACATTATAAACATTAATTTTTATAAAATAATACTACTTCGGGTAAAAAAATAAATTAATATAATCGGCCCAAGGAATATTTTATACAATATTACTTAATATGTTTAAAAAATTAATGTCAGATTTTGAACCGAAGGAACAAACATTACAAACAATAATGTATATTTAAAAAAGAGTATTTTTTTTGTGTCCAAATTAAATGAAATTAGTCTCTAATTAAAGAGAAAAAAAAATGAATTTTGGTGAAAAAAAATTTTTTAAAAAGATTTTTTTTTTATAAAATAATTGAGGTCGAAAAAAGGGGAGGAAAATTAAAAATCTGAAAATGATCCGGCGAATGAGAGAGCGACACGTGTCGCGATTAAAAAAAAAAAGAAAAAGAAAAACCTTTGCGAACACGCGCCTTTGTCGGCGCGTGTAACGCACGCGCCAAGCTCTCATCCAATCAGAGCTAGCCACGTCAGCCGAGGCTACGAAATCTACAATTTTTCCACCGCGTGAAATTACTAAAATGCCCCTGATTTGGGCGGGCTTTTGGACGATCCTCTTATTATATATAGATAGATGACACGAAGACACGAACATTATAAACATTAATTTTTATAAAATAATACTACTTCGGGTAAAAAAAATAAATTAATATAATCGTCCCAAGGAATATTTTATACAATATTACTTAATATGTTTAAAAAATTAATGTCAGATTTTGAACCGAAGGAACAAACATTACAAACAATAATGTATATTTAAAAAAGAGTATTTTTTTTGTGTCCAAATTAAATGAAATTAGTCTCTAATTAAAGAGAAAAAAAATTATGAATTTTGGTGAAAAAAATTTTTTAAAATTTTTTTTTTTATATAAAATATTTGAGGTCGAAAAAAGGGGAGAAAATTAAAAATCTGGAAATGATCCGGCGAATGAGAGAGCGACACGTGTCGCGATTAAAAAAAAAAAAAAACTTTGTGAACACGCGCCTTTGTCGGCGCGTGTAACGTAACGCACGCGCCAAGCTCTCATCCAATCAGAGCTAGCCACGTCAGCCGAGATTACGAAATCTACAATTTTGCCACCGCGTGAAATTACTAAAATGCCCCTGATTTGGGCGGGCTTTTGGACGATCCTCTTATTATATATAGATAGATGACAAATGAAAATACTTCCTCCGTCCCACGTAAATGCAAACCCACTTTTTGGGAGTGGGAATTAAGGAAAAGTGATGTAAGAAAGAGAAAAAATTAAATGTTGTGAATATGAAAAATTAAATAGGAGAGAGAATGAGTGGGAGGAATAGTGAGGAGAGAGAATGTTGTGAGTGTAAAAGTGAAGTAGGAGAGACAATGAGTGGGTGGAATAGTGAATATTTATTTCCATTTTGAAAAGTTTGCATTTATGTGAGACGGATCAAAATAAAAATAAGTTTGCATTTATGGGGAACGGAGAGAGTATTTAATAAGAATTAAATAAAATACCAATCTTACTTATTATAAAAAAAAAAAAAAAAAGTAAAAAAAAGTAAAGTAATAAACCCAAATGGACCACATGGTCCACCCGCAATCGTCGGCTAGGTCAACAGTCAAGTCGAGGATCATCGTACGGTACAGATTTGATAAGAGAGCGTGCGGGGAGGAAAGGTACTGTAGACCAGTTTGTCTTCCGTTCCGTGATCAACGGCTCTAAAGCAGTTTAATTAAAAACAAAATACTTGTTGTTAAAACGTGTGGGTCCCGCGCTTGTGGGTCAGTGAAGAACGACGTCGTCAAAGAGAGGATGGAGATGCACTAGTTGCGCTATAAGGACGTGACGGTTCTACCTTGACAAAGTAGGGTCCATTCAACTTGTACAGGTGCGGTGACGTGGACTCGACTCGTGAGTCTATAACAAACCTGGGTGGGAGTTAATACAAACTACCGATTCCTCGGTAATGTCAAAATTTCATTTTAACTAGTAATATTTTGAAAATATGTATTTTTTTTATAATTTAAGTGACAAAATTATATAAATATTCTTAGGGTATGTTTGTCAACTCAATTACAATTCATTGAATTGAAATTGAAAGGTTTAAATTAGTTTCACGAAATTAATTTTGTTCTTCAAATTCCAAATTCAAGTCTTGAAATTGAGATTGCCAAACATACCCTTACTTTTCACTTTTCAAACACTTAATTTTTCATATAGACTAGTGAAAAAAAATTGATAAAAAAAATTATGAATAAAGTTAATATAAAAATGATATATATTTCCTCTGTCCCATTCGAAAATATACAAATTTTCATTTTAAATGTCTCATTTAAAAAGACATAGTCCCAAAATAATTTTTTTTTTTTAATTTTGATGCTACCAAGTCAAATGGTTGCACAGGACCGTCCAAATCACAGAAAACGAGGATACTTCGGCTGCTTCTTCGAATGGTCACCTACACACATGCACAAATGTCAACTAGGCCGGAGGTGTCTCCGGCGTGAGAGTAAGTTGACTGGTCTTTAACAAGCATGTAACAATGGAGTTTTTAGAGAGAGAAAGCTTAGAAGAGTGAGAAAGAGACTTACAAATGATATTTCCACAGTAGCTTATATACTCTCATGCACCATGTGCCTTGCACATGGGGGACACTTGTCAATCATCCACCAAAGGTGTCAACCACCCCAAAGTTAGTGGAGATGCACTGTTCACCCTGTCAAATCACTCAATTTTAACGGTTATGGTGGGGTACACACGTGGCAGTCCAATCATCATTCCACATCACCAGTCACGTAAGTCGCCCAGGAGACAATCAAATGAGGGGCGACAATCCATGTATTGTCGTCAATCCTATCCTCCGGACATGCAAGATTCTCGCCTGCTGTCTTTATCATCTTAAGCCATTATAATCATGGTATACTACTCGCTAGGTCTTACTCTCACGCGCCGGTCTACATATGTCGCCCCATTACACATGTCGCCTCACTATTTTGGGCCCACTTTAATACACATATTACGTGTACTCGGTCCAGTTGGCCCATTTCGCCATGCTGTACCTAATTTACTATTTCAGGCCCAAATCTATTTTTCATAATCACATCAAATTTTTATTCGTGTGAGTCATTTGTCATACTCAAAATAAATATCGACTCAATATTTCATACCCCACGTTCTCTCTACTACATCAATTTTTTATACGCATTATTTATTATACTATACTCCCTCCGTTCCATAATAGCTTACTCATTTACTGTTGAGAACGAAAAATAAGGAATAATGTTATTAAAGTAGGAGTTGTGAGTGTGTAGGAGAGAGAATGAGTGGAGAGAATAGTAAATTTGAAAAGTGTTGTGAGTATGACAAGTGAGTCCCATAAATAAAAAAGTATTTAAAAGTTTTCTTTTTAAAAAAGTGAAACGCCCAAATATAGCAAAATAGATAAGATAATATGAAACGGAGAAAGTAATATTTTATTAATTCTCGATGGTAGGATATGTTGGTGTGACTAAATATTTTATTTAAATATAAAAACATGATTAGACATCGCCAGCTACTTGATTAGCATATTTTCTTCCCTTTATCTTTTTATATTTTATTTTGATCACTCGTTTTGTGTGTCGCTAAGACTTTGCAATCCACAACTAACTAGTCGTTTGCAAGTCTGATAAGTACAATTTATTTTTTATTTATCTAGTTTAATTAAACACTTATTAATATTCTCTTCCTCCTATTATAATTATATAATTATAATAGATGTCGCGATATCTTAAAACTGAAAATTATTAATTCCATGTCCAATCTCAAATTGTCAAAAAAATGTCATGCACGAAAATTGAAATCAAGTACTTATACAATACTCCCTCCGTCCCGGTCGAAGTATTCCAAAAGGAAAATTGCACGAGAATTAAGAAAAGTGATGTAAGAAAGAGAAAAGTTTAAATGTTGTGAGTATGAAAAATTAAATAGGAGAGAGAATGAGTGGGAGGAATAGTTAGGAGAGAGAATGTTGTGAGTGTAAAAGTAAAGTAGGTGAGAGAATGAGTGGGTGAAATAGTGAAAAAACTTTCCTTTTTTGGGTATGAGACATTTTAAATGGGACGTCCAAAATAGAAAGTTGGGACACTTCGACCGGAACGGAGGGAGTATAATATTAAAGTGTCATGAGTGTGGATAATACAGTAGGAGATAGGAGGTGTAATAGAAAATATTAAGGGGCCGTTTGATAGGTCGATAAATGATCGGATAAGATTATTAGTTCAATAAAAGTATGTTTGGTAGATTAATTGCAATCGTAGTAATTATTCAAAGTACAACCCAAATAAGCATCTGAACATCTCTTATCCCCTTCTTATTTATCCTTAAAAAATAGTATAATTATTAGTGAGTATGACAAGTGAACCAATTATTTATTATGTATTAAAAACTACTCTATCTATCCCCTTTTTTAAGATTTTTACTTTCTTTTTTGGTCTGTTTCAGTATAATGTTTTTAGTTGTTTTATTAACTAAAATGAACAATGGGATCTACTTATCATTTTCATAACAAAAACTCCTATCTACTTTATCTCTTTTACTTTATTTTTATAATTACAATATTTACTTTTTCTTAATCTCCGTAACAAGTCAAACTAATAACCTTAATACGGAACGAAAAGGGGTATTATACAAGCGTTGAACCTAGATATAATTGTCTAAAAAACTACTCCCTTCGTCCCAAAATGTTTGTCCCATTTGACTTTTTTGTTGAACTTTGACCACAAATATATGACAATTTAATTATGTTCATGAAATTCTAAAAATTTCTATTGATTCACCATTAATAATAATATTATCAATAACAACTTTTAGAATTTCATGAACATAATTAATCTCTCATAAATTTGTGATCAAAATTCAATAAAAAAGTCAAATGAGACAAACATTTTGAAACGAAGTGAGTATTTATTATGCTAGTGGATAGAAACAAAAAAAAAAAGGCTAATTAACTATAGTTTTTTATGTAATTATACAAACATTATAAAAAAAAATTTGTTCAATAAACTATTCATTATTTCCAATTTTTTGAATTGAGAGTTTTAAACCAAGTTTTATAATTTTTTATTTTTTTTGATTACCCAGGTTCCCCAGCTTCGCCGGATCAATCCTGGACCACCAGGTATCGGCCCCTCAGTATGCTGGCGGAGGTAAATCGCGATATATGCCCGAGGCAGCCAGGGTGGCAGCACCCCTTATACTCTTGGCCCCAAGGGAGTCCTCCTACAACGCGGCAGTTGAACTCGCACCGGGGGACTCCAAGGCTCCTGAAACCCAATGGAAGAATTAAATCCACAAGATCCCTCCAGGGGGGATCGAACCCCCGACCTCCCCGTAAAAAAGCCGGCCATGATACCACTTGGCCAGGAGACCGTTGGTAGCCAAGTTTTATAATTGAACTGATGAAGGCCAGCTCATAGTGAGGGTTCTGTAAAGTTTGGCCCATATATAGTCCACTAGATTATAAATGAAAATAAATTGTTAAAATATTTGAATTGTTAAATAATAAAAATAAAAATAAGTTGTTAAAATGTTTAAATAATCAAATGAGATTAAATCTACATTTACAATTAAGTGGAAAAAACAAGGATAATTGTGAAAATCTAAATGGTTCTTTGGTTTGTGTAATTTTGGTTAGGTTAAAAAAGGTCCTATTTCTAAATAACCGTACTTGCGGGATTGATCTCACGAGAACTTGTTGCTACGGATTCGGAATTGATCTCGCACCTGCACCTCACATCTCGGCTCGGACCTATAGGACGTGACCGATCAATAGAAAGACGAGGTGTTCCAGAAATGTCTACGATCGAGGCTCGATCAGTGAGCTATTAGTGAGCTATTACGCACTCTTTCAAAGGTGGCAATCTGTATAGACCGACATAAAATAAATGTCCAGGGTTGAGCCCTGAGATTTGACGGCGGACTTAAAAAGCCACCTACAGACATCTATGAATTCTTTTTCTGCCTTTCTGAATGTGCGCCGGTGCCGCCGTTTCTAGGACCGGAAAACTCTATTTATTCTGGTGTGGATAACATATGGTTGAATAAATTTCTCTTCACTCCGAGGAGAAGGGAATTTGTTGCTAAGCTAATGCGAACAGTTCCAATTCTTTTATATGTACCTTTTAGTCCATCAATAACTTGCCGGAGGAGAACTCCGGCAGCAGAAACGGTGCAAAATCCTCTCGAGTCTAAGCCATTCAGGCTGGTCAGGTGGAGGAATCTCATGTGGCCCCCCATGATATCCCCACCATCCTTCAATCTCTTTTAGCTGAAAGCCACTTGTAGAGTGAGGCTGACCAATTAAATGCTACCTACAGATTCCCTTCCCAGATATTTGGGAAAACTTGCATCTGCTCTCCACATCTCTGTGCGTCTATGTGTGTGTGTGTGAGAGAGAGAGAGAGAGAGAGAGAGAGAGAGAGAGATGCAGTATATTCCATCATCTTCCTCTTTGAATCTATCCAAGAACTGTAGATATCCAAAGATAAGTTCATCTTGGTCAAGATTTTATCCCCAAAATCAAACAATTTGTTCCAAAACCAGGATGTATGAAGTCTCTCTCTCTCTCTCTCTCTCTCTCTCCTCTCTCTATTATATGAAATGATTGTATAAACTTCTTTACCTCTTTGCAGCAGTTACTATGCTTATACCCACTGTTATAAAGTCCAAGGAAAGATATTATCCAGGTGTTTCAAGCTTTTTGCAACAAAGAAAAGGGATTATGCTGTCGTAGAATTGAAAGAGGCCCCTACCAAGAAAAAGGGAACCGTTGCCGGAGCAGTAGCTCTGATCATCGGAACAAGTATTGGTTCCGGGATTCTCGCTCTTCCTAAGAAAACCTCTCCTGCAGTAAAACTCTCTCTCTCTCTCTCTCTCTCTCTCTCTCTCTCTCTCTCTCTCTCTCTCTCTCTGTGTGTGTGTGTGTGCGCTACTGTATCACTTTAAGAGTACAAGTTTGAAATTTGCAGGGGTTACTTCCAAGTTCTATATCGCTGACATTATGTTGGGCATTTCTTCTAATCGAAGCACTTTTACTAGTCGAAATCAACGTAAAACTACTGAAGAAGAAGAAGAAACGGAGAGAAGATAATGATGAGTTGGAGGTAATTTCCATCAGAACCATGGCTCAAGAAACACTAGGAGAATGGGGCGGAGCTCTAGCCACCATAACCTATATCTTCTTAGGCTACACATCCATGATCGCCTATAGTTCAAAATCCGGCGAGATACTTAACCATCTCATAAATCTCCCCGATTCAATCTCAGCCGTTCTCTTCACCGGAATCTTCGCCATTCTCATCTCCGTTGGTGGGACCCGGAACACGGATCAAGCCAATCAAGTCCTCACAGTCTCAATGATAGCTTTACTTGTAGCTATCGAGACTCTAGCTATCGTATTTGGAGGGTGGTCAGGATTTGAGGGAAATGGGGACTGGGGAAAAGTTCCGGCCACAATCCCTGTCATGATATTTTCCTTGGTTTATCATGATCTAGCTCCCGGTAAGTACAAAATTACGTTTTCGTCCCTGAATATAAGCTCTTGATTATGATACTAAGGTACTTGCAGTTCTTTGCGCGTACCTGGAAGGTGATATTAGACGCATAAGAGTATCAATTTTACTTGGAAGTGTTGTACCATTGGTAGGGATACTAGTTTGGGACGCTATTGCCCTTGGTCTCTCTTCTCGGGCTGATCAATCCTCAGATCCCGTTGACTTGCTTATGAGGTAAGTCAATCTCAGCTTGCTACTCATACTAGATTTCACGGTTTCAACGCTTTATAGTTCCCATCTGGGTTAATTTCACCGCCCGACCCCGAGGTTTAGACATGTCTCACTCTCCCTAGGTTTGGCTTCATCACATTCACCCCCTTTTGTCAACTTTATTTAAATGAAATGACTAGTTCACCCTTAATGCTTGAAGTGGCTAATTTAACATTTGGAAGGAGATTTAGGGGTAAGTTAGTTATTTCATTTAAATAAAGTTGGCAAAAGGGATAAGTGAGACGAAACCATCCGGGGGGAGGGACTTGTCCAAACCTCATCGGTGAGCAAGCAGTGAAATTAACGTGTTCCCATATCTAGAGTACCAAACCTGGGGGGAGTGTGACTTGTCCAAACCTCATGGGTTGACAGTGAAATTAACGTGTTCCCATATCTAGAGTACCATGGAGCGGAGTTCCGGTCATGGTAGAGGGATTCTCACTTCTAGCAGTTGGAACCTCGATGATTGGCACCCTCCTTGGGTTCTCACAGTTCTTCAAGGAGCAACTTAACAACCTAACGTGGTATTCTTCCCCGAATCAAATAAAATCAAACGTAAGTCTTTTCCCCAGTTCCTATGAATTAACTCTATATAGATATGTGTCACATTTTACGTGTTTTGCAAACTTTTAGAAGCCACCAAAAGAACTTAATGGGGTGCTAGAGAAATGGTGGGGAGACAACAAAGTTGGACTCATAGCAACAACAATGGTGATAGCTCCAACTCTCTTTGTATCAACAACATTTCCAGATGTGTTCTCTTCTGCAACAGACATAGCTGTAAGTGGGTACCCAAAACACACACACACACAATGGTTTAGGTGGGTCCCGAACAACTTTGTTCATGGAATTCTTCAAGAAATATGACTCGGTTTTGAAACAGGGAGGCTACTGCATGACAATACTATATGGAGTACTTCCACCGGCAATGGCATGGTCTATATGTAACAGAGAGAATGATGATAGTGATAAAAAGATATTATCCGGAGCAAAACCAGCCTTGTTAGGAGTGGGCCTATTCGCCTGTGGGATAGTGGTAGAGCAAATCCTATTGGATCTCTCGTTCTTGCCATCCTAAGGAAGGCTAACAGGATTATGTGCATCCACAAGGAAAAACCTCGAGTTTTAGCTCCGTACATTAAATCTTCCAACTTCACATTCTGTCCTCTACCCTCCTCTCCAAAATATAAGTGTATGAAATCATGTACTCCCTCCGTCCCAAAATGGATTACCAAAAATTTTCAATTTGAAAATTTTTTGGTCATTTATTATCGGACGGAGGGAGTATGTATAGTCAGTGTACAGAATTTCTCAATTCATAGCTAACATAGTTTCATTGGCTCAACTGCACCATATACTGTCTCTGTGTATATACACACACAAACATGTATATATATATATACACACACTAGTACTAACCCCGTGCTGCCAACGGCACAGAGTGACGCCTACGGCCTACCCACTCGCGGTTCTACTAAATTAATTTTCCCCTTCTCTAATCAAAATCTTGGCACGGAGTGACGCCTATCCACTCGCGGTTCTACTAAATTTATTTTCCCCTTCTTTAATCAAAATCGTCGTGCTAATAAAAAAATATCATGTCCTAAAAAAGTAATTTAAACTAAGTTTTTATTTATTATTATAACAAAAAGTAAAAACAAACTATTATTATTACAAAAAGTAAAAAACAAAAATTATGAACAATAAATAATAAAAAATAAAATCCAAACTCTATTGCTATTGATGGTTATAAGATCGATAGGTAAATAATAATAATAAAAAAATCATGTAGTAAATAAAAGGGTGTGGGGGGGGGTGTTAAAAGACAGGTTGGGGAGGAGAAGATGGGAGTTATAAAATTAGGAGTGGGAAGAAGGAATATTAGGGTTAATCCAGACCGCCAGATCAATTTTCTAGATTCAATATCAGCCGCTTTTTATCCCAACGGTTAAACCCAATGTGTATTGTATTATAGATACTGATGCTGCAAGAATCGTGCGTTCAGATACATATATATATATGCGCACACACGTACATATACATATATGTATACACACACACACACATATATATATATATATAATTAGGAACTGCCAAACCAAAACATCAGACAGCACAGGCAGTAAAGGAGAGCTTAAAAATGTAGAACAAATGGCAGTAAATATTTAACTGACAAAAATGAATCTTAATAATAAATAATTAGTTTTCTTAATCCGAATGACATAATATAAAGTCTCATGCTACCCCAAGACAAATACTTTTAGTAAACATAAGGGAGTTTTGCAATCTCTTCTAGTGTCGAGCACTAATAAGGAACTGCATTTGAAACTATTTTATTCAATCAATTCCCGCTATAAACCAATACAAATGACAAAATATAATAAGGTACAAACTGAAAAGAACAGTTTCCATATTACCATGCAAACAATAAAGAGGAGAGATCACTCACACCTTTGGTACAATCCAAGCCAACGGGATCTTTAGTTCCTTACAGTCGTGACACGAGTCAGAAGCATCTTGACCACGTCATCAGAGATTCTTTCAGCCTCTGCCTTCAATTGATTAATCTTTGCCTCCGTTTCTTTCTCAAGACGCTTCACATTAGCACCTGAGTCTCCACTTGTCTGTTGCATGATTGATACATTTGGGGGGGGGGGATTGAACTTATCAGAAATTTTAGAATTACCAATATAATATCATGTCAAAGATCAAGAACTTGGAATTGGAGTTCATAACAAAGATATTAAAGTTAGATAAATCTCCAGTTGATTTAACCAGACAGTTTTCATGCATATGCACGATTTAAAGACAAACTATTAATTATTGTTTTTTTGTTTTACCTCGGTGAGCTTTCTTTGAAAATCAGCTTCAATTTGGGCACGGAAATCAGCAATCTCCTTCTCCGCCTCATCTTTGGCCTGTTTTAGTCTAGCCAATTTCGCTGAAAACAGAACCAAAAGGCACTTGTAAAGGCCCAAATAAGAAATAACAATATCAATAAAAAAAAAAAATCAAATTAGGACAAACTAGTTACCGTTTCTAGCAGCATTGACAATTTGCTGAGCTTCCTGCTCTGCAGCTAATAAGAGTTGGATTCCATTTTGGCCACTGTTGGATGCCATTT
This sequence comes from Adenophora triphylla var. japonica, assembly GCA_022495995.1. Taxonomy (NCBI): domain Eukaryota; kingdom Viridiplantae; phylum Streptophyta; class Magnoliopsida; order Asterales; family Campanulaceae; genus Adenophora; species Adenophora triphylla. The sequence continues at coordinate 137,544 of JAFEMH010004306.1, read as the reverse complement.
TCCCTGTGCCAAGGCGACCCACCATAACTTTCAGAATATCACAAGATTAAAATGATGCAATTGAAAATGAAACAATATGGTTTATGAATCAACATAGAATCTAACAATTAGGTCGTTGTTGATATACCATGAACGCTTGACACTAAAGAGATAGGACATGAATCCCTTCCAAGACTACCTTAGGTTTGATATTATAACAGCAGAGACTAAAGGGATGTGACATTACAGAAAATATCAGTATCAAAATATGGAAGGGATTGCTCATTTGAGTTTTTGTCGAGGGATTCACAAAGCAATGTGAATATTTAGGGAAAAAACAACTATAGTCTGAAATTCTCAAGTATTGATATCTAAAAAGTACTGCTCGTATGATTCAAGAAAGAATCCGGTGCACACTTAATTTTTATATTTCTCATAAATTAAATAGTAAAATTTAAAAAACTTTGTGAACGACAAATATCGAACAAATAATCCCTAATACATCGTGTAGATTACTCCTTATATTTCAGATTTAAGTGTTAAAAATGTACACATTTTAATCTCTTCTTTTCTGAGTGCCACTTTTCCTATTTATTGTTAATTGATTACTCATTACTGGGTCTACTCCTACATGGGCACACTGGAAAGTCCCAAAACATCCCAATACTTATACTAGAGTCAATTCACTTTCCTTAATTTGTCTTAAACTAATATTATTTTAAAAGTATGGAGTAAAACAGAAAGATGCCAAAAGAATCCAAGAATCAACTAAGATATACTATCTTTGTTCCAAAAATATTGTCCCATTTGACAAGCCATATTTTGTATTGTTGATGTTTTACTTGCTTGTACTTTCTTTGCACTATTAGTCTATAATTGTTGCATTTTTAAGAAGTGGGGCAACATTTTTGGGATAAACCGAAAAGGAGTGGGCCAATCACTTTGGGATGAACGGAGTATAAACAAGTAACTGTGGCACATGCAATCGTTGCACAAGTATGCACATATATAATTTTTATGGTTCTAAGGTTTCATAAAAATATATAAAGGGCTTGCACCAAATTTGGCAGAATACATAGTAGTTTGAGAAATAATGTACGTCGAAAATGTGTGTTTTTTTTTTGTGTGTAATTTTTCTCCAACTATACATTTTATATTCCATACCAAATTTGGTGCAGTATCACAAATTTTGTTCGATAAAATTCATTGCACCAAATATGGTGCAAGCCTTTAATTGTATAAATGAGTGTCAAATAAATGTTACATAATAATATTGGTGTTAAGATTGGTAGTTTCAGGCCCGGCCCTCCTATAAGCCAAGTGAGGCGGTCGCCTAGGGCCCCCGAAATTTTAGGGCCCCAAAATTTTTGTTTTTGTATATATAAAAAAAAGCTGTTTAATCAACAAGCATTCCTTGTGTCTCAGTGGTAAGTGGGTAGGCCTGAAATCCTTTGTGCGCAGTGCGCTCCTTTTGCAGCTTACCAAGGTTCAAACCCCAGGGCTGTCATTTTTTATTTTATTTTTCAATTCTTCTCCGAAATTTGGGCTTACTACCATTCATTCAAGTTTAGTCAATTAGGCTTTTCTCCCACTCTTCCTAGCTTAGTTAGCAAGTTTAATTTTTTTATTTATGCAATAAATTTTAATGATTTGTTTGCAATAATTACTTCAACGTTATTACAATATTTCATTGAATTATTTATATTTATCACTAAAATTTTGATGAAATGTTTTTTTAAATCCTTAATGATTATTACTAAAATTTATTGCATTATTTTAATATATTTTTTTAAATTATCTCAACCCAATCTAAATATCAAACTCAATTTTCCAAGTTCAAAACTTAATATTTTTGTTAATAAGATTCTTCAAGTCTCATTGTTAGTTTTTGATTAAATATATCATCCAACTGCCAAGACTGCTAAATTTAAGAAAGTCGAAAATAGAAACCACCCGTGTACAGAACGACGGAAGACTGAAAAACAAAGGGAAGAAAAGATTCGAGAAACGCCGCTATGCTTCCCGTGGGAAAATTAATGGGCCTCAACTAGATAATTCTCGCCTCGGGCCAAAAATTCCACAGGACGAGCCCTGGGTAGTTTAAGAGGGAAAATGTGTTTTTGGTGTAGAAACACCAAAATAAGTTGGAGATGATCAATCTGTTAATTTAGTTTCAGTGAGTTAGCAATCACTAGTGGTTGTTATGTTCTTTTTCAATTAAAGAGTAGAAGCCTAAGAGTGTTAGTATTGTTGGGTTCACCAATAAATCTTCTATGACCAAGTCTAAAGGGATCATGTAAACTCAAACAGTGAGATTATTGGTGCAGGAGGAAAATTTACTCACCTATCTGGAAAAACTAGGTAAAAAAATACATACTTTTTTTCAAGATTTCCCCTCTTCACTCTTGAAAACTCCATTCCCTCCCAACTCTTCCCCTGCCCTCAAACACTATTAGAAAGTATAATCTAAACCTTTCCTATGGATATACTCATACCTTTTCTCTTATAAAGAGTGATTGAAAGAGGCAGCAGATGAGTAAGAGAATCAGTAAAGGGAGGAATGCCACAGGTCTAAACTGAGGCAAAGAATTCAAATACTTGAGCAAGAAGTTGAAAACATATACTCCCTCCATTCCATAAAGATAGTCCCACTATTTTAAAAATAAATTTGATTAAGCTTTGAGCAATAACCTATTTTAGTTTATTATCCTAATGAATTATTGGCAGTACTTTTAATGGTGTATCAATAGCAAATTTTAGAATTTCATTTCGATAATTAACTTTTCTTAAATCTTTGGTCAAAGTTCAATCAAATAAACCACTAGAAAAGTGTGGCTATCTTTATAGGTAAGATGGAGTAAAGCTTTGAAATAAAACAAAATCTAGAAGACAAATGTCTCTTACTAGCAACAAAGTGGAATGAACTCAAACTTCAATAGTCAATATATCTTGATTCGATGTCCAAAATCTTTGTCAAATCATGTTAAAAATATCTTCAGTGAGACAAAGTATACAAATTCTCCCTATAAGAATAAAGAATCCCTTAAGGGAACTTCACCTCACGACCAACATGATATGATAACAATTTATAGATCCGTCACTTCTCGAAAATAAATCAGTTTCAACACTTCAGCAACTGCATTACTCCAACAATCAATACCCGCAACAAGAAACAACCACACTCAAAAAATTTATCTCATCGAAGAGCAAAACAACACTGATCACATCATCTAAACTAACTACTCCCTCCGTCCCAAAATGAATGTTCAAATTTACACTTGATCAAGAGCAAATTTGAATTTTTTTTTTTTTGGACATTCATTTTGGGACAGAGGGAGTACAATATAGACTACAAAAAGAAGAAGCATAATATCAACAAAATTCATCAAGCATACATGAAATTCAGTTGCAAAACCATCAAATCTAAGCATAAATTAAACACGGATCGACTTGATTAACTCATATAAGCTACAATATAAACTAAAAAGAAAAAGAAAAAGAAAAAGAAAAGAAGTATAATATCAATGATTCAATACACTTCATCAAATATGCATAAAATTCAGTTGCAAAACCATCAAATCTAAGCACAAATCAAACCACCCAGAAAGTTAATCCAGACTAAAACCCTAAACCTATCAACTAAAAACTAACAGATCAACTTGAAAGGCGTCCCTAGATTTAGGATCAAAACATTATCTTTTAACAAGATTAAGTACATCTGAGTTCAAATCTAGGAAAAAGAAAATCAATAACAGATTTGACGAATAACCCATGACTGTAAAAGATACAATCTTATGAACTGGAAAGAAATCAAGAAAAAAAAGGCAGGAATTGTGATCTGTGAATCGGAGAGAGAGATGCGACAAAGAAACGTACCTACGGACGCGGAGATTGGTCAATGACTGAACAACAGGGAGAGAGGAAAGAGGGTTGAGATGGGTTTGTTTGGAGTTGTATTTGGGACTTTGAAGAGACTCCGATTTGATTTCAACCACACCCTCAAACAAATAAACTGTCTGAAAAATGAAGATCTATCTTGTGACAAATTTACCCCTACAGTTATGCCCGCACCTTTTAGTTTTTAGTCTCGCCCCTTCGAATTTTTTCCCAAAAATATACTGTTTCAGAAAATATTTTTCAAAATATCACACTTTTAACAATATTGACCAGAATAGCCTATTTTTTAAAATTTGCAGTTGAAAATTGCGTTTTCATTAATGAATTCGTAGTTGGCAACCGCGGGTTTATAATTTTTATAATTTTTATTTTTTTTTAAACGCGATTGACAACTGCGAATTCAACTTTGAAAACGCAGTTGCCAACCGCGAATTCTAAAGACTAGGCTATTATGGTCAATACTTTTAAAAGTGTGACATTTTGGAAAATACATTTTGAAACAGTGTCATTTTGAGAAAAAGTTCTCGCCCCTCCCCCGTAGGAGGCCTTGTACTACTTCTGTGCAACTTTTGATCTGGTCCAAAACGAACTTGACGAAAAAGAAAGCGTCTCGACTTTTAGAAATAAATTTTGTCAAGAAAAATCAATAGGATTTTTCTAATTCTCCCTTACCGAAAAGAAGAGCGTGAAATTCTTTTTCTTCTTTTTGCTTTCTTTTCTTAGATAGTCGGGTTCTTGTGGGACATTGTCAAAAGAAAAGATGTGCACATTTTTTCTTTAAAAAGCGTGAATTAATTAAGGATATTTTTAAAAAAAATAATGAAAAAAAAAAGACAATCATCCCCTTAGTAAAATAATCCAACAGACAAAAACGGAATTTCCCTCACATTGTAACACTATACAATTTTTTGTCAAAATTATAGGACCCGCCCTCACATTGTAACACTATATGATTTTTTGTCAAAATTATAGGACGGGAAATTTCACATTGTAACTATACAATTTTTTGTCAAGATTATAGGACGGGGAATTTGACATCGCTCCTACATAACTTTGTTATTGCAATTTGCATGCAATGAGCGGTGGTCAAGATTTCAACATCAATTTGTTTTGGAATTTAACGTGTGAGATGATTTTCGTGTACAATCAACTTACCATTTATCAAATTAATCTTGACTACACAACAAGAAACGAGCTGAGGGCGTGGAGAGATCGAGAGCCCTTGTGCAAGAAATAGATAAGAGATGTCAAAGTCACCAATTACATTTCTGCCTGAAACATAAGCTCCAGTTTAAACACAAGGAATTCCTTCAGTAGTTCAGTTTACATCTCCTGATACTTGCAACAGCTAGATATCTACCCTAGTCATGCTAAAGCTTGAATGTAAAACAATTATCATAACCTAATTATACAGTTAGAATAAAAATCCATGCCAACATTCCATCCATATTCCTCTATTTCATCATCTCACAACAACAAAAAGTACAAGAAAAATGGTATATTCTGTCCCAAAAAGTTTCAAATTTGTTCTTGATCTTGATCGAAAATAAGTTTGAATTTTTTTCGGACATTCATTTTGGTATTTGGTACGGAGGGAGTAATAATTTTCAAATAACGGGATAATCGACTACTTCAAAGTTGAGACTGCCTAGCTGATCTACCAAATCTTGCACGTCGGATATTACTCCGTCTTTTCTTGTACACCATTCCTCCAAAACCGGCGACACCAACAGCTGCCAAAACTCCAATAACAACCCCAGCCTTCTGTCCACCACTCATTCCTTGAGACCCATTTTTAGACTTCCCCTGACCACCACTGTCGCCAGGAGGCGGCGGAGGTGCGTCAGACACTGATGGTAGCGGTGCAGGTGAAGGAGAGTTTCCGTAAATTGTCGTGAAGCATTGAAATGTGAGGACTAGTAAAAGAAAAAAGAAGCATTGTATTGCATGCTTTGCCATGGCTTGGACCTTGGTGTAAGTGATGGGAAGATAGAGAATGTGTAGTTGGAAAGGAGCAATATATCTTAAGTTGGATAGAGAAAACGCGATCGGGTTTTGGAATTATTGAGAAAGATCGATGAAAATAATGGTGTGAAGGAGAAGAAAACAGAGAGAATGGTACTTTTTGTATAATCCAAATGCATTTGGCTCCTTGACTACAGGTTGGAGGAAAGTCCGGTCGTGTTGACTTGGTAAGATCTTAACTAGAAAATCGACATACTGCAGGCTTTCGGATTGAGAACTTCAGAAACTGGCAAGAAGATCCTGCTTATAAGCAAATTAGTATTTTTCTATAAGGAAAAACAAAAACCTACATATTATAAGAGCCTTAAACTGCCTTTAGTAAATTGGTGTTAGCAGATAAGTTTCCGAGAAATACATCAAGAACTCTGCCTCTCGATTGTCAGTAATATGAAAAAGAGGGACTAACTTTCCGGGACTGAGGGAGTAGTCTATATATTAGCCTAACTTACTACTTGCAGTTCTATCTAAAGATAGTGTTTGAGTGACAGATTAAACTAAATGTCATCCTTAATAACTTGGACAACATTTGAACGTCGTACTAAGAATCCATGTCACGCCTGAACTGCAACTCCGCTCACGTCTTCTTTTATCTGCTTCAAGATTCCGCACACCTACATTAATTCAAAACAAAACAAATGAAATGATACTTGAAAGTCTGATAATACAGTGTCAATGTTTATCTACAGAAAGAGAAAAAAAAAAAACAGATATTTACATCAAAGTAACGCGACAACTCTGATGAATGTTGATTCAATATCAGATATATCTTCCCAAGCAAGCCCACAAGTCCATCCACTTGATCTCCTAGCAAATCAACCTATAATAACGTCGTTTTCAAACAAAATTAATAAGAATCCATGCAATAGATTCACTAACGACGTTTGGAATATGATATAATCAACGGGGGACCCAAACAAAGCAACCTCAATTTCTGCTAATCGAAGATTATGACATCTTCTCAAGAACGCGTTCTTGTAAAGCAACTCCCTTTTCCTCAGTAAGTCTGCTAGTTGAACAAGATTGTTCACTTGTTGCTTAACTTGTGCCAACCTGAAAATATTTCATCATCAAAATACTAAGAACAAATTACACAAATATTTCAGAAAACTAAGACCTTTACGTTACCTTAAACAACCCGTGTGTAATAAATCTTGTACGTAGTTCTCAAAATCTGTTATAACTTGCTGGAACTCTACAAGAGGTATTAATGCATAATCAAGCGAAAATGAGTCTGAAAAACCTTGTTTATCTGGAATAAAACCTACTTTTGGAGTTATCTGATCTTCCAATTCTCGTAATAACTCCTTTGTTGCACCTAATTGTTCTAACGCCTTTTCTAGTTTATCGCTAACTGGACTGAAACAAGTTTCCTCCTCATGCATTAACCAATCCAAAGTTCTTATATTATGAAGTTTAGGCTCCTTCGCCTTGGGACTTTCCGGCCTTACTGTCAATTCTTCCTCGACTTCAAAAAATTCTAACAATGTATCTAGTTCTTGAATAAAGCTTTCGCCCCCTGTAATATCTGATATTTCATCCAATTTCATTGGATAATTGAAGTCATCGGTTGAATAATATTGATTATTTGCTCCATCTTTTATTGTCTCAACAATCACCAACTGGTATATTTCCTCCCTGAAAGTGTTTTCCATTTCAAAAACATATTTTTCCATCTTCCATTCATTTTCTACCTCCCTTAAGAAGACTGCGTATAGATCCTCCCTCAATAAACTTTCTAAATAACATTCTTCATTTTCGCCTTTTTTAGCGCCATTTTGATTTTTCAAGAAACAGGCGGAAATTTTACTGATGAAATTCTTAACTACCTCATTAAAAACAACACAATATAATTCCCCCTCAATTTTCTGATCAACGAATCCATTCGCAAAACTAAGGTTGAACTCATTGACCATTTCCTTGAAGTATTGTACATGTATATCTTCCCAAATGGATCTTTCCATATCATACGTATAAAAGTCAACGTAAAAGTCATTTAACAAACCTTTCAAGAGAACAATGTAATGCTCTTCGAGTGAAAACCTCATAAGATTAGAATGTTCGATCTCTCGTTTTAGGCTTTCTATCTCGACATTGAGTATTGCATCATAGTGATTCTTCATGTTTTCTTGTAAACTTCCTTTCTCTTGAAGCTTATCCTTCCATTTACTCACATTTTCAAGTTTTACTATAATCTCTTGGACCGTTCTCTCCAAGCCATCGAGCTCTTTCTCTCTTTTAGCAGATAGACCCCCATCCTTCTTCCGAAGAGCTTCTTTAAGTTTAAGCCAATTTATCTCCTCACATTGTTTTTTTATGATTGATTCATGGCTCTTTATCATCTTAGCTACATAATTCCCTTCAGAAGTATCGTCCAAACCCTCTTCAGGCAACGTATAATCCATAAAAGGCATAGGTGCACTACTCGTTCTACGCATTTGTTGTGGATTACCATGTTTGCCCTCTTCATCCATCTCAGAATCGCCTTTAATATGTTTTTCCTCAACCCCATTTTTATACCATATTTCCTCAAGTTCACCCTTCAATATAATCATCTCGTCGGTCATTTTCAAGAAATCCTCCTTTGTGATCATGCCAAGAACAAATATGCTAGAACTATCTCTCTCTTTCAACTCCGTCTCAAAATTCTGCTCGAGCTCATTAATGAAGCCTTTTATCAAAATTGATACTATATCTTCCTCAATAGACCATCTCCATTTTTTCTCCAACGGGCGAACCTCAGCATTTTGCATCCTCCCAAACGCAAGCTCTAATGTCCCTTTCAAAATGTCTATATCCGAGCTCTTTTCTTTTACTCCCTTTTCGCGTTCTGCCTTAAGCCAAACGTCCATCGAATTTATCTTCGTATGAAAGTCAATTTCCTTAAAGTCAGCCCCTTCTTTAACATGGAAAACTTGCTGATCTTCATAATTCTTTAACTCAAAATCCGCTTTCCCTTCCTCGTCCTTAAGCTTAGAACGTAAAGAATGCAACTCATGTTCTTTCAACTCCAACGCTTGCCTTAACCTGAACTCATTCTCCAATCTCTCCAATAATTCTTTATCTTTTTCAACAATGCAGTTTTTCATATCTTTGAGGCGCATACGGAGAAGGTGTTTGAGATCTGTTAAATCCCCCATCATCTTTTCGCGACTACTTTCTGGGACCCGGGGGTTATCTGCTTCCTCTTGAATTAGCTTCAAACTGCCTTCTATTTGGATTATGGCCAATTCATAAAACTTGGATCTTTCATGTAAGCATTCGATCGGACCGTCTTTAGATTGCACTCTTTCATGAGCATTATCCATTGCAGCTCTTAGAAGACTCATCATTATTGAATCTAACCTGTATCTACACTCCATTTCTCCAAATAAATCATCCATTTTTTTGTTTGTAAATATGTAGTTTCTAACGTACAAGGAACAAAACCTTATTTGTTTTCTGTATGTGTTTGTGCGTGTGTGTGTGTTTTGTTACAGCAAGATCCAAACTATGTGGAGGTATCTCGTGGATTTAGCAAGAAGACCAGGTCCGTCTCAATAAGTACAGAAGCCATGTGTGAAATGAGAATATGGGGCCTCGTTTGGAGAACACCCCCTCGACTTCAGGCCTTAAATTTCAATTTGCCCTTTAAAAAATTAACACAATAATCAGTTTTATATATATATTTAATGGGCATAGATAAAATTGGGGCCCTTCAAAATTTGGGACCCTGTGCAAAGGAACCTAATGTTCCATGCCTACGTCTGAGCCGGCCCTGAAGAAGACTAAAAAAACAGTTTGTTAGTTATGTTGCTTGTAGTTATCAGAAAATAAAGGCCTCAAAAAATGGACTTATTTTTATGAAAGAAATATGGTCCGTCCTAAAACTTAAATGTTTTTTTTTAATTTACTCTTTGATTATCTTTGATTAATAGCAAATTTAAAAAATAAATTGATATTCGAGGATAGAGGGTGTAATATTTTAGGAGCCATGTTCTTCAGGATTTAAATAAATTATATTAAAATTATTAAAAGGCAAAAATGCACAAAAATGCACTCTATTATGAACCATGTTTGGATCTGATTATTGAACTATATTTTGTGTTGTATTTCTACTATCGGAATATTTTTTTTTGTTGTGAAGGTTTCGTGTAGCTAGGAAGCACAATCAACTTTAACAGTTCACGGATGTGAGTACAGAAGTGTCACACAACTGTCCACACATCCACAAATAATGCAGCGGAATAAAATAATAACACAAGAGTTATACACGTTCACTGGTTTTGATCCCAGCAAACTAGGCTTACGCCTAAAAAACTTTTCACTATTAAAATTGTGTTGCTTACAAAAACACAGATTAGTTAAAATACTAAAATACTAAACAAGTTCTAATCACCTCCTGTGACAAGAACAAACTCTCTTTCCCAAGTAGTCTTTATTCCAATCAGAAATAAAACAAAGAACTTGATTAAAACTTAGATGTGAGTTCGGATGTATGTCACAACCTAAATTGACAATGATGAAACCGTGAAGAACTAAAGTGTTTTTCTCTCTAAAAACTGTGTCTTCTCTTGTGCTGATCTCTTTGTATTTATATGCACCTTGAGAAGATCTTCACGAATCCAACACCTTCCTTGTGTGAGTTTCCAAATCCTACAAGAAAACATAAAGCACACTCACAAAGAAAGAGATTTTGTTAGAAGGTTAGTCCTCATATAAATCTATGTACATAAATAAAATATATTTACAATATTAACAAATATATAAATCTTTCATGAAAGTCCCAAAATCAACTTACCAAATATACCATATTGATTCGAAATAGGAAACCAATTGTTTCCTAAAATCCCACTCTTTCAATCTCTCCCTATTTTGGACTTCTGGGTCAAAATCAAAGATTTATCATGATCACATTATGACCAATATTTTCAGACATGAAAACTCCCCCTGAATGGATGTGTGTGCAGATGTGTCAACACATCCACACAAAAACTGCATAGAATAAGTTAGAACTAAAAGTTGCAGTTCAACAAATGTAAACCAAAGCAGCCATTCAACAAAGTATTTAGGGATTACAGACCAAGTCTTAAACTAACAAATATTAAAAGCATAACTAACAAATATTGTTTTTGGAATATAAAAAGCACCTGATGATGTTTCATTCACCATTAAGAACAAACAGTAGAACTCCCCCTGAGTTTAAGATTCCAGAGACATCATCAGTATCAGTGTCATTCTCATCCTTTTTCTTCTTCTTCTTCCCCTTTTTTACTAGAAAGTGAAGTCTCCCATTTCTGGAGATCCACCTTCAAAGCCTTAAGGTTCTTGGCATTTGTCTGGGAGGCAATCAGTTGAGCATTGAGAGCAGTGGAGAGGGCATCAGCTGTAGCAATTTTTGCATCTGGGGCTTCTATTTGATCATCACAAGAAGTTGCAGATGTGTGACAAGATGTGGCCACATCCTGACCCACATCCACAGCTTCAGCTCCAGCTCTATTGATTCTGCAGATTGATCAGACAGACAGAGAGAGAGAAATATATGGTGCGTGTGTGAGAGAGAGAGATTGCAAGAACATGGAGCAAGAATTAAAGAGGGTTTAGGGCGATGTGACAAAAGTTGTGCCACAAAAATACTTACAACTCCCCCTTTCTTACTCAAACAGGGATTCCTTCCTCACACAGGACTCAGGATTACAACAAATACAGAAAGAGTCCACAACGGCTATAAAACCCTTTGAAATTTCCACACACAGAGCGAATCACAGAAAAATAGAGATTAAGATTTATCAAAATATTGCATACCTTTTGTGGTAACAAAAATAACTTCAGCCATATCTTTTTCACAGAATCCTTTTGAAATTGTCCTCCCTTTTTCAATGAGGATTGATACACAACTTTCTTTTTCATGAAGGATATTGGAAAACAAAAACATGTTAAATCAAAGAATAAATTAAGAATAAAAATAAATTAACTAGCATATTTACAAAGCATCCTATATGATCTAAAATGCAGAATGTCTAACATGATGCAATCACACGGGTGAAGGAAAAGATCTCAGCACACAGATGTGGCATAGGATGTGAGTCACATTTGGGGACAAATTTAGACCACAAAAAGTCAATGAGCAATAATCTAATCTTCACAGCCTCTAGAATGTACCCACCCATTTTTTATTGTGGATATTTTGTATTTTGAGTAGCTTTCACTTTTCTTATTTCTCAAAGATAGCCCTTTTTCCCAATGATCTTATCAAGTTTGATTTCAAATTTTCTTATGAGAATTACTTGATCACAATGGTTTGGCTTCATATTGAGGGTGAAGCAGTTGTTTCTCATTGATTTAAAGCACCCACGGTGAAATATCTAATAGGATTATATCAAGTTATCAAAAGACAACATGAACAAGAAATGTCTACAATTAAGTGATCAGAAAATATCAAAGATGTAAAACTCACAAGTGACCACATTGAGATATTTCGTGCTAATGCATGATATATTTTTTTTTCACTTAGATAATATACAGATGTGTCAGATGATGTGTGCACATTTGTGCTCACAACCTTAAATATCACACAATCCAAGAGACTTCCTCAAGGAGGAAAACCTCTCAAAATCTAATGCCTTTGTAAATATATCAGCCAATTGATTTTCAGTCCCAACAAATTCCAAACACACAGTTTTTTATTCTACAAGATCCCTAATGAAATGATGTCTAATATCAATGTGTTTTGTTCTAGAATGTTGGACATAATTTTTAGATATGTCTAAGGCACTTTTGTTATCACAAAAAGCAGTCAATATTTTGCTATTCAATCTATAGTCTTTTAGCATTTGATTCATCCATAGCAGTTGTGTGTATAAACTTCCAAAGACAACATATTTAGCCTCAGCTATGAGCAAGGAGACATAACTTTTTCCCCTTCTATACCAGGAATCAAGGATGTGACCAAGGTAGGAACATCGAACACAGATGTTTTTATCATCAAAATTGTCTGCCCAGTCTAAGTCAATATATCCCACTATGTTAGACACAAAGCAGTAACAACATATCTTGGAGTATAAGGATGTATGACTCCATAAATCATCCAAATAACTGTGATTTACCTTCTCATTCCTTATGGTTTGCCTTTGATCATGCATTTCACCAATCACTTGAGAAATGGGGTGATCTTTCTGAATTCTTGACAAAATGTCATCTGATCTATCAACAGACCCAACATGGTCTCTTTCAGAAATAGCTTCTCCCTCTGAATCTTAAGAACTAACTTCAGACTCAGTTCTTTGTGTGGAGGTGTGTTCAGATGTGGGAACGGTTCTGTTCACATCTGCAGTTACATCCTTCTGCACATCTGGACTCACATCTGCCTGATTTTCCTTTGCAGTGCTTTTTGTATCTTTAGCTCCTGTATCAGCAGATTTCCACTCCAGTTGATAACCTAAAACATCATCCTTGATAGTTTTGAGGTTAAAATCAAGTGTATCATCAAATCCAACATCAGAAAAACTTAAACAAGACAAATTGTCACAAAACTTGTAACAATTGTCAGATGATCTTAGACCAGTGAGGACACATATCTTAGACTCGTCAAACACCTCACATATCTTCTTATCAAACTTCACATATAAGTCATCATCCATAACCGACTTATAATAATGAGATTAGTCGTAAGACCTTCCACATGATACACATTGTGAAGTTTTTGGAGACCTTCAACAGCTAAGGTTCACTTACCAATTATTTTTTCTTGAGCCCCACCACCAAAGTTTACTTTACCACTATTGAAAGATGTGTATTCTGTCAAAATATCTTGGTTACCTGTCATGTGCCTAGAGCACCCACTATAAAAAACCAAGATCCAGAGACACTACTCTTGAGGGATGAGTAGACAACATTGCAGGTAGCACTTGGTTTAGCCACCCACTTAGTTTCAACTTTCTTTTTGTGGTGCATAGGTCTCAAATTATCAGGATTTGTGATCGGATGTGTACACATCTTCTCACACATCTGAGACTAATTAACACAACCATTTCTTTTATCATCTTTTAATTTGTAACAGAAGGGTTTAATGTGCCCAGGAGCAAAGCAATAATAACAGATGTAGTGCCTTCTCCTTGGCCTTTTCTCACTCAAAATGGTTTTTCTTCCAAAATTGATTTTTCCACACTTTTTGAAGTAGAAGCCTCACATCCATCCTTTACAAATTTGCCTTTTTCAAAGCCCAGACCAGTTTTATTAAGTTGACCAATAGAAATAGCTTCATCAAGTTTCATTTTACTTTTGTTCAACTGGTAAATGTACTTTCAGCTTTTTCATACTCATTTTTTGAAATTTTCAAACTCAACTTCTCTCTTGATCACAAGAACTTCAAGTTTAGCAATGGTATCTTTTTGATCATCATTCTCTTTTGAAAGTTTGGTTTTCTCATCTTCATAGGTAATCAGTTTATCAGGAAACTTGTTTCTCCCTCATCAGGATTATCTTATTGTTATCAAAACTTTTCTTTTTGAATCCCTCATCAGGATTATCTTCTTGTTTCTCTAAAACCTGAGAGTCTTTTCTAGGAATCTTGTTTCTCCTTTTGTTTTTCAAAATAGAATTGAACTTCTTGGTGATTACAGCCACATCCTCTTCCTCAAGATTAGATTCATTAATTTCAGAGAAAAGGTCAGCTATTTCCTTTGGAATGGCTGCAGAACTTTTAAGGGCAATACTTATTGCATTGTTCTTTTGTTGAGCCTCAAGATTGAGCTCAAAACAGTTAGAATACCAACAATTTTATCTAAACCTATTGTGTTGGTATCATTAGTCTCCTCTATAACAGCCACTTTTATATTGAACCTTTCAGGTAAGGTCCTCAAAATCTTACTCACAAGTCTGGCATTCGAGATTGATTCTCCCAGACTCGTACACTCATTAGAAATTTCATGAATTTTTGCAGCATAAGAGACTATGTCTTCTGTCTCTTCCATTCTAAGGAGTTCAAATCTATCCATTAAAATCCTAAGCCTAGTAGATTTAACACTCGAAATCCCTTCACATTGCATCTGCAAGATATCCCAAGCAGCTTTAGCAACACTTTTATTAGTGATGAGTTTGTACATATTCCCAGAAACATGGCTGGAAATAGCACTCATGGCTCTAGAATTAAAACTAGCAGCATGGATTTCATCAAGAGTCCACCTTTCTTCAGGTTTCCTCTCAAAAACAGACTCACCAACACCAGATTCAGGCCTTTTCTCCACAGTAGGAGGTTGTCAGGCCACAAGAATACACATCCAAGCCCTTTAATCAATACCTTTGATGTAATTACACATATTAGACTTCCAAAGAGAATAATTTGTGCCATCCAAGACAGGAGGCCTGTTTTGATGATTTTGGCATTCCATTGTGACTACACTTTCTGGATCAACACTCAGTAATATTTCGAGAGTTGGCTCTGATACCAATTGAAAGTTTCGTGTAGCTAGGAAGCACAATCAACTTCAACAGTTCACGAATATGAGTACAGATGTGTCACACAACTGTCCACACATCCACAAATAATGCAGCGGAATAAAATAATAACACAAGAGTTATATACGTTCACTGATTTTGATCCCAGTAAACTAGGCTTACGCCTAAAAAACTTTTCACTATTAAAATTGTGTCACTCACAAAAACAATGATTAGTTAAAACTAAAATACTAAACAAGTTCTAATCACCTTCTATGACAAGAACAGACTCTTTCCCAAGTAGACTCTATTTCAATCAGAAGTAAAACAAAGAACCTGATTAAAACATAGATGTGAGTTCGGATGTATGTCACAACCTTCACTCCCAACCTAAATTGACAATGATGAAACCGTGAAGAACTAAAGTGTTTTTCTCTCTAAAAATCGTGTCTTCTCTTGTGCTGATCTCTTTGTATTTATATGCACCTTGAGAAGATCTTCACGAATCCAACACATTCCTTATGTGAGTTTTCAAAACCTACAAGGAAATATAAAGCACACTCACAAAGAAAGAGATTTTGTTAGAAGGTTAGTCCTCATATAAATCTATGTACATAAATAAAATATATTTACAATATTAACAAGTATATAAATCTTTCATGAAAGTCTCAAAATCAACTTATCAAATATACCATATTGATTCGAAATAGGAAACCAATTATTTTCTAAAATCTCACTCTTTCATGTTGCATAGGAAATCACTCCTGCTAACGGCATCCATATTTTAATGTTAAGTTGTCATATATATTGCACATTACATAATTTTTAAGGGTAAAATTGGAAAACTACCCACCTTCTTACCTAATAATTTCCCTTGAATTAAATATTTAAAAGATCCCACAACTATTAAAATGTTTTCATATTAGTCCCTAAAATCTTTTTTATTATTATTACTTAATTGCTTATTTATTTTTTAAAATCAAATAAATTGATTATCATAACTTTTTTTTTGAAGCATTATTATAACTTTTTAATTCAGTTAAATGTTTGATTATTATAAAATATTATTTTTATATATTTTTGAAGGAATTTATATATTGTCAAACCTAATTTACTATATAATTATTATTTAATTTTATTATACATTTACTTTCTCTCCCCCACCACCCACCATCCACCCCTCACCACTACCACCACCCCCATTGAACACCAACAACAACCTGATAGATAGAGATATACTAAAGCACAATCATATATTATGATTTCTTATTGTAATAGTTTCTTTATTATTATAATTTCTTATTGTAATAGTATTTCTTCTCTTTTTGGAGAGTAAATTGAATTATAATTATAACTAGCTGTACACCCGTGCGATGCACGGCAAATTTCTGAAAAATTCTTAACTATGAAAAGAAATATTGAAATAAATACCACACAAATATTGTAACAAATAGAACATTTTTACAGAGAGAAGTAGTTATATATTACGTAAAAGTGGTGGGGGAAATGAAATTACATATTAGTAAATACTTCTTTGAAAATCACGTTCGTAGTAGAACTATCAGAAGAAGAAGATGGACGATCTTCATTAAATATCAATATTTACTTCAAACGAAAGTCGAAATATACGTAGATTTTTTTTCACAAACCATCCATATTAAAACACAATTTAAAGTACAACAACCCAATATCTTAAAAATCACTACAGAAATAATATAAAATAATTTTACATTTTTTTATTATTTTAAATATAAATAAAATATTGATACATTTATTTTAATTTTTATATTTAAAGTTTTGTTTAAAAAAGAAACAAAACTTGAAATATAACTATTACAAAATATGGAAAAATTTGGGACACATTTGAGGACCAAAAAATCAATCAAATATGAACGAAAATGGTTATTTATTTGAGATAGAGGTAGTACTAATATTATATAGGGAAAATAAATTAAAATTACTAATAACCCATGCAACAGAATTCTTTCTTGATTAATATAATGCTATATATTTCGCATAATTTATGACACAATATGTCATAATCAATAAAAAAACTTTCATTCTCTCTCATCTCAAACTAATTTTATTACTCCTACTTAAATAAAGGTATTCCTTGCTAGAAAATGTATGCCTATACTACTGAAGTTGCTTTATATATATACTCCCTCCGTCCCACCTCACTTAGGAATTTTTGAAATGACACGGGAATTAAGGAAAAGGTAAATGTTGTGAGTGTAATTTAAAAATAGGAGAGAGAATGAGTGGAGAAAATAGTAAATTATAATGGTGTTGTGAGTATTAAAATAATGTAGGAGAGAGAATGAGTGGAGAGAATAGTGATTTAAGGTTTCCATTTTGAGAATTCTTAAGTGAGGTGGGACGCCCAAAATGGAAAGTTTTCTTAAGTGAGGTGGGACGGAGGGAGTATACTAGTAAGAATTCGTGTTCGAGGACACTTTTTTTTTTATATAAAATTAATTTTTTTTTTAAGGACAAAATGGGAAAGGGACAACTTAGTGAGGGCAAAATGGAAAATTTGACACTTGAAACTGTTCATTGTACTGTAGCAAGGAGGGGTGTCATTTATACTATATATATATATATATATATATATATATATATATATATATATATATATATATATATATACTCCCTCCGTCCACTTACATACTTCACAGTTACTGTTCATGCGTGGATTAAGAAAAAAAATAATGATATAAATGTTGTGAGTGTAAAAGTAAAATAGGAGAGAGAATGAGTGGAGAGAATAGTAAATTATAATGGTGTTGTGAGTATTAAAATAATTTAGGAGAGAGAATGAGTGGGGCAAGGTTAATATTTTAATAATAAAAACTTTTCATTTTAGGTAAAAAAACAAAGTGTGAAGTATGTATTTGGACGCCCAAAATAGAAAGTGTGAAGTATGTAAGTGGACGGAGGAAGTATATATCTTTTCATTCATGTACTATTTTAATAATTTTCAAAAGTCAAGTTTTCATATTCAATGTTTAATATTTGATAATTTCATACTCCCTCCGTCCCACCCGAATTTGGACAAATTTCCTTTTTGGGCGTCCCATCCGAATTTGGACAGCCCAAAATGGAAACCTTAAATCACTATTCTCTCCACTCATTCTCTCTCCTACATTATTTTAATACTCACAACACCATTATAATTTACTATTCCCTCCACTCATTCTCTCTCCTATTTTTAAATTACACTCACAACATTTACCTTTTCCTTAATCTCCGTGTAAAGTAACTTTGTCCAAATTCGGGTGGGACGGAGGGAGTACAATATATTTCCGTGTAGTATATTAGAAATTTTCTTAAATTAAATCACATATATGTTTTATTTAATAATTTCAATATCAATTTTCATTATTTTGTAACTAACAACTCCCTTAATTAAACTTTTATATTTATTCCGAAAAAAAACTTAACTTTTCCTATTGTATCAAGTAACTAATTTGTTATAACTATGTCAAATATACTGCCTAAATATATATTATATTTTTTTCTTATTTGAATTGAAGTTATTAATAATTCCCATGACTGGATTAATGCATTGATGCTTGATGGAGAAAATTGGAGGTGACCCTTGGTGATCCTATGAAGCAAAAAAGTGGGAAGAAATAAAAATGGAGAATGTTTTTTGGGTGAGATGATAAACCTATATAGAAAAGAGTATGAAAATTTTAATATTTAAATAAATAATAGCAATGACTAAGTAGAAGGTATGATTTAAACACAAAAATTATTTACCCTAGACACACATCTTTTGGGTGATAGGGTAGTATTAGTTTGGTCTCAAAAAAGATGATTAAGATTCATTTAAAAGAAAAAAGAAATGAAGACTACCTAATTAAGCTAACTGAAAATTAAAATTACCACTCTTTAAAAAAAAACCGAAATTATCACTAACAAATAAGACAATAAACACGTTTATACCTTTTTAAGACCCATAACTGTTTCTTTCCTTTCAATAAATAGAAATAGATAAAATTGGTGATTGAAGAAAATCAACAGGAATTTTTTAAAAAAAAACAGGCACACATCTTTTATCATCATAAATGTGGAGAGTTTTCAAAACAAAAAAAAATATTTACAAAGCACTAAATTAAAATTGCATTAAATTCAATTTCCCATAAAAAAAACCACTCCTTCACAATCTTTCTAGTCACCATTTCAGGAGCATGTATTTCAAAAACAAAATTCACTCTTCCCATTATTTTTTTAATTTGAATCGAGATCCCATTTTTTTTAATGTATACAACAAATAGCATTTTGAGAATATGCTTCTAAGTTACCCAAACATCATGCTGAAAAGACGAAAATTAAAATAAAGCAAACAGAACAGCAAGTTATTTTATACTCCCTCCGTCCCGCTGATTACTTCACCCTTTTGGCTCCGGCACGCAAATTAAGAAAGTGGGTGGGAAGAAAAAATGTTGTGAGTGTAATTTGAAAATAGGAGAGAGAATGAGTGGAGGGAATAGTAAATTATAATGGTGTTGTGAGTATTAAAATAATGTAGGAGAGAGAATGAGTGGAGGGAATAGTAAAGATTCCTTTGCCAAAAAAGGAAAGGTGAAGCTTTCAATGGGACGCCCAAAATGGCAAAAAGTGAAGTTATCAGCGGGACGGAGGGAGTATATTGTGAAAAACTTTCTTGAATACTATATTGTAGGTACAAACATCATATTGGTCAGTATTATCATCATTACATATCAATATTTAAATCATTTACCTTTTAACTTTGGATGTGGCGACATATATTGGTGATTGTAAAATTTTGATTTCTTCAAAATAAAGACTAATTTTTTGAAAAATTTTATAACGCCTTTTGGGATGAACGGAGATATAAATTGTTTTGAATATTTATTTATTTATGGGACCCACTTGTATACTCACATCATCTATCAACTTATTATTTCCTACCCCATTTTATCTCTCCTATCTCACTTTTCATATTCACAACACTTATTTAACTACTATACTTTTCTTAATTTTTGTGCAAAATCCATTTTTGATCTTTTGTAATGGGACGGAGGGAGTACATGTTTACTAACATGTACTTATAACTAAATTAGAGGTAAATCATGATGATTTACACTACTAGAAACTGCACCATTACCGACGGAAATTTTCGTCGGTAAAGCTAAAATTTCGTCGGTAATGTCTATTTAGCGACGGACAGAGTCCGTCGGATACCGTCGGTAATTTCTGGTTGGTAATACCGACGGACGAACCGTCCGTCGGTAAATGCATTTTACTGTCAGAAATGGTCCGTCGTTAAAGGAATCCGCCGGCCAATGTTCGGCGTTATTGCTGAAGATATTATCGACGGAATAATCTGTCGGTAAATCTATTATCAGTTTTTATAAGAGTTTACCGACGGAAATGTCCGTCGGTAAATTGCACAAATTTTTTTTAAAAAACCACATGCAACCTTTTCAATCACCAAAATACCAACATTCAAATACAACTCAATTAAACATTCACTAAAAACATAAAAAATCAAATTCAACATTCATCAAATTCTCAAAACTAACCTAACAACTACTTAAATTTGATTACAAGCCAAATAAAAATAGGTTTAATCCCCACGACTAAATGAAACAGACATACATCTTGTAAGAAGGATTATTCAGGGGGAGGAGAGAGTGATTGAAGATTTTGAGGAACCTTGCAGCCTCAATCTCGCTGTCAAACAATTCAAGATAGATGTACCTACAACCAAATAGCCAGCATTATCAAGACCATAGAATGTGAGAGTAACAATGTAAGTTTACTTCAAAGAAACATCTATGACATGATTTCAACAGCAATAACACGTAAGACAAACTAAGTGGTAGTTCATATCTTCAGCATTTCTATAAACTGCAAGCAAACATCCAAGAAAATATCAAGCACAACCAAAATGAACCGTAGAAATTAGTGTATCAAATTTACTACACTTGTATGGGACCAAAGAAAGTTAATAACTTGACTTAAAATAAGTCAGCATGAAGGAAACATGTCAAGAAAATATTGCAGGATCAAAATAAATAAAAAATTCAGACTTTTAAGTCAAATGAAACAATTTTCTAAGCTAGAGTACTTCTAAGTGCAACTCTAAAACTTTTTAGCTGATCGGTATGAGCTGAGCACAAGTTTCCTTTACACTGAATAATCAACATTGGACACAATCACTGAAATGCACAGTTTAATTCTTTCCAACAAGTTTGCCACCGCTGATCAGTAGAGACTAACCAAGGTTTACACGAGCATAATCCTGAAGAACCAAATGCCAATAAGATTCACCAACAAGTTTGTCACCGCTGACACGATCAAGTAATAGCTTCATTGCAAAGGTTTTGCTCAATTTTTTTGTGGAATGGGGGGGATCCTGACCTGGTGCAGAGGTGGTATGACAATGCAAGCTAGCTTAAACATTCATTTCAGGACATATATTAAACTTAAGGTGCTCTGAGCCTTTCATGATGCATTTGTTCCCAGTGCTTAAATGATGCATGGATTGCCCTTGTAGAACCATAAGCATCATTATTTACAACAGTTCTGTACAATCAGATTTATCTTCTAAACTTGACTTTTAAAGCCCTAGAACAAATAGCATAAGTTTTACTTTACAAGATAGTGGGAAATCTCTTAAATCCAATCACCCCAAAAAAGACTTTTTAGGCACTATAAAATGTTATTATGATTAAAGTAGCCAGTAGAACGAACTTGTGCTCAGATTCATCTTGAATAAATGCATGACCCTGTATACCGAAACATATATGGACCCCCAAACCTGAAACATCTTCACCCTGACATGAAAGGAACAGTCGAATTCAGTTTTCACATGTGTGCCCTATATACCGAAAAGGCTTACAAACTCAAGAGCTGCTAAGAGAGATAACTTCCATAGTTATTAGTTGCTATGTAATTTTGATAGGCAAACGTAGCAATTCAAGACTAATGAAACGACATACTGAATTTAAATCATGCCATAAAATGCAAAGAGCTAAAATAATATCACTCACTTTAGCATAGAATGATGCTCCTCGGAAAAAATCCTTGGTGGAAAATGCAGCTTCAGCCTGCATCATGAATAGCTCCAGTAAGTTATTTATGTACAAACATAGTTTCTGCTCTAAAGAGATTGGCTGAACGAAAAAGTTTTTCAGCAATGTTTTATGAAACACGAGAAATTTCTAAAGCCATGAATAAATTACACAGCAATCCGTTCGGTCCAGAAGTGTAGAAAACATTACCTGTTCTAGATATACTTGGTCTCTCTGAAATGGATCCCTACAATTTTCCAAATAAGCAGCATAATCCTTCAGATCTAGGTAAACTTTCCACATATCTCTGCCTTCATCATTTACAGACACCTATTTTCATTCTAGTAGTGAGAAATTAAGAACTATAGACAATAAAGTGCACACGTGTGTTAGACATCAAACGAATGCGAGTGCCATAAGAGAAACCTGAAAGATGGAATTTTGATCATATATTCATATGCATAGAATAATCCAGCAGAGGCATCACTGCATAAGCCAATTATCCCCTTTGAAGACGATTCTGATGTTTGATCAAAATGAAGCTCTTCTACAATGTGCTCACTGATTCTATTCACAACCTAAAAGGCATCCGAATGATAGATGAAACAATCAAGGTTATAAGAAGGGTTACAAACTCAAGAGCTGCTAAGAGAGATAACTTCCATAGTTTTATTTTTTTGTTTATGTATATCTACAATGAAATAGAATTTTGGCAGCTGATGTGTAGTTTGTTGTATGGGATTTGGACTTGTTGAGCCCTGATCTCACAATTTAAACTTTTAGATGAAGTGGTACCTTAACAAAACAGAATGGAATGCCAGGAACTACTTCAATTATATTGGGGTGCAACTTGAAATTTGTTGAGCTAGTAGTGTCAGGATGTGCTTGGTGTTGAGATTTAATTATTGTTGTTGTTGTTGGTGGTGGCATGCTGTTAATGATGGTGGTGTTGGTGTTGGGGGTTGGCCTGAATAGATAGACTAAAGAAAGAAAGGTTAGAATAAAATAGTCATTCAGCTGAGCAAGATGAAATGATAGTTCATTTGTGACACCTTGCTAGTTCCGTTAGGCAAATGCTAAAAAGATGATTAATTATTGAACCGTGCGTAAAAACTTACATCCTCAAGGCCCGTGAATGGACGAACAAGGCCTCTTTCTCTTAGAGTTTTATGGAACTCTACAAACTTCCATGTGCAGCACTAAGCTCCAACAACGTACACAGGCTTCCTGCAATAAGTAAAGTTAAAAATAATTAATCAACAGGATTGCATCATTAATCAATAACCACCAAGATGATACTTAATGCATACCCAGTGCTGCAAGCCTCACTTAACATACTGACTGAATCTGCTGTGACAATGAAAGCATCTGCCCAAGCTAGATGTCCCATGTGTGGATTTGGTCCTGGAGATGATAATATAAGGTAAAATCAATTTATCATACACACTAATTAAGAGACATCCATTGATAATATGACATTGTTGACAGTACCTTCACCAGTCCATATATACACTTTTGGATGATTTCCAAGTTCTTTGAGCACAATATTGGAGACCTGATTAAAAAAAATTGCATATAATATGGCAGTGGATGTAAACGCTAGTATAGAATATAATGACCACAATATTTGGAGAAAATTACAAAAATTTTTGACTCACTTTAGATATGGAAGGGTCATGTTCTTTATTAGAGAGGGATTTTTTGATACGAACAGCTTCCACTCATCGGTATCGATCTTCCCATCACCCTTCGTATCTGTCTCGCTAAATGTCTGTAGAACAACATAAAGAGCATAACTTTAGTACCATGAAAAATATTAAAGGGTTCAAGGTAGAGTAGTAGTTACCTTATCCACAATCATGTCAATTTTTTTGGTTTTTACAAATAGATACATGGTAGAAGTTGATTTAACACACCCTATCAGCAAAGAGATTCTTCCTGTTTCTGTTCCAGAAGAGGGCAAACTGAAATTCTTCCTGGTATATAACAAGAGTGGACTTGTTAATAAGTATTCAATTACACATAATTTTACTCAAACCCAAACAAGATTATAATACCTTGTGAATGAGCCCATCATCAATAATGGAACTGCTTAATTTTTCCACTTCACTCACTGTGACTGCAAAGAGAAAATTTGCAATATATGAGGCAATCGATATGTGATTTGTGGCAATATAATACCAAGAAGGAAAAACATAAACTTGACACAATTTCAGCAATTTACCCCTTTATCTCAAATACCTACAAAGGGGGGAGATTCCAGAAACCTGAAAGGGCCACATTCTGCCCCCTTGTTGCCGTAGGGTTGTTTTCTCCAAATGGTGCCCAATAACGATCAAATTGATCATCGGGATAACTAGTGATTCAAACGTGGGAAGTCAGTGAAAGGAAATAAACAAATTTGCATTCAATGCCTTATATCACTATTCTTGAAATAATGAAATCGTATATTCGTATCTCAAAACATTTAAGTGGGACAAGTAACATTATCAGCACACATCAAGAGTAAGTTCAGCAGTTAGATGTTTTGGCATTCCAGTGAGAATTGTGGCTACTGAAACACATAAGTGCTTCTAAATAAGCCATAAATGAACACTAAATCCTTTAAGAAGTGACAATGAGTTTGTTACAAGTGTTACTTTCAAGGGCTTATGTTTCAAGTATGCCAAACAAGAATTTGGTGCGCACGAGCTTCATGAAAATCTTAATCTATATGGTGCAACCGAATCAATAAGCTCACTTTGTATACATATGTCATGCTTGGGTGCAAATCAATAACCAAAAAAATTACCAATTATAATTTGACAAAAGAAGTATAATTGTTCAGAGCTCCATATCTCATAATTTTTCAGGTGCTTAACACAATATACCAAGGTGATTATGGCACCAAAACATATGATCCCTCAAACAAACACAAGTTCGACACAACGTTTGGCTCTCAGGATCAACTAATAAATTCTCTAGACCAATTATTGATGCTTCAAATATAATAATACTGTAATAAGCAGATTAGGTAACAACTCATGATACAGAAGCCCAACAACAGTAAGTTCAATTGTTCAAAGAGATGCAGCCTAGTCAAAGAGAAAAAGAAAAAAAAAAAACCGCAGCAGCTACAGAGCAGACTAAATGAAATCTCACCACTATCTTTTCGTTCAGAGTGTCTCTTACTTCAAAGGTCTTGTCCAGTGTAATTTTACCAAGTTCACTCCTCATTTAGTCTGTGCAAGCTGAATAACTGCATAAATTGGATTCTCCACACCATACGAAGCCAACTTAGGATCAACAATCTGTCATCATAAAACCATTTCCAAACACAAACATCAGCCACAACATCAACACACATTCAAAACACAAAAGTCAACAACCAAAATACACATAATACCTTGACATACAGAACCCCATCTATCAGGGTGCTAACATTGTCCTTAGTAATAGCAGATTGATCTGGAACCGGGATCGCCTCTTCCTTAAGGGAATGGACATAGGCAATCCGGTCCACAAATGGAACCAGAATATGAATCCATGGCTCAAGGGTCTTCACATATCTTCCAAAGCGCTCTATCACATATGCTTTCTTCTCTTGAACTATACGAATGCCCCAATTCACAGGAGGCGGCATCTCATACCTAGAATTTAATTGAAAAATATTTAATAATAATTTAATAATAATGGGGGCAAATAGAATCAAACAATTATACAGTATTTTCAAACAGTCTATTGCATCGGCTAGATTCAAATTTGCACACACACACACACATATCACTGTACTGCCCCCAATTTCTGCCATTTTGATCTAAATCAAAGAAATTTCCATTTTCAATTTTCCAATTCCCTAACAGTATAAGATGTTCAAATAGCAGAAAAACAAAATTATTCACTTGAAATCTTGGAACCTTGTTTCTTCATTATTGAATCATCTTTGGATTTGTCTCCAGAAACATCAGGAACGAACAATTACTCATTTGTGCTTTTCGAATGGGCCAACCGAACGGAGCACGGGAAGAACAACATTCCTTAGCACCCACCTTGGACTCATCGGACGACGTATCGGAGGTCGATCTGCTGGAAAAGCAGTGGTAGGCGGCTTGTTTAGAACGAGAGGAAAGACTAGGGTTCGAAATAAGTAAGGGCTGAGATGGGGTATATATATGTCAACGCTTGTGCTTTTCGAATGGGCCAACCCAACGGAGCAGGTAGGGATGGCAACGGGGCGGATACGGGGCGGGTTTGACCAAAACCGTACCCGCCCCTCAAAGAACCCCCCTAGTACCGAACCCGCCCCGTCCCGCCAACTGTAGAACCCGCATCCGCCCCGCCCCGCCCCGCACCGCATGGTCCAAAATCATTTTTTTGGGCTAAATTTTTTTGGGCTTTAGCCCAGCCATTCAACATTGTTAAATGAGACATAAAGACTTAAGCTAGCTATTACAGTTTTCACAAAACTTGCTAGCCCTAAAACCAACAATAATAGTTTTCACAATTATGTAAAGCTGGAATTCAAAATTCAAACCAAAAAGGACATAAATTCAAATATTACAAACCATAGAAAAACTTAAGCTAGCTATTACAAACCAAAAGAACATAAATTCAAATATTACAAACCATAGATAATAAATTCTAAAAGTGACAAATTATCCAAACTTTATAAAAGTCTTCAAAGATACTTCATTCCCAAAGCCAACATTTCAAACCTACATAAAGTAAAATAAAGGGTTAGATAAGATAATAATTTAAATGAGAAAAAGGAAAAACTAAGAAAGATGAATGAACTATTAAAGTAAAATAATATTACTTATCACTCATTAACATCCATATCATCATCACAAGTTGCAATGTTTTCTTCACTACCCACTTCCAAAGAAAGTTCTACATAGAAAATCAATATTAGATATATAGAAATAAAATTAAGATATTTGGAAAAAAAAAAGAGACAAAAAATATATAATAATTACCACGTTTTTCATTCCGTAGCCAATTTTGGGTGCACATCAATGCTTCCAAGGTATTAGGAGCCAATCTACTCCGATGTGGACTAACCAATCTACCACTTGTGCTAAAAGCCGCCTCGGATGCAACACTTGTAACCGGAATAGCAAGAACATCTCTAGCAATTTTTTGTAGTGTTGGAAATTTTACTCCATTAGTCTTCCACCATCCCAAAACATCAAAGTGTAAAGTTCTTGGCAACACTAACTCATCCAAATAATGATCTAATTCCGATTTGACATCCTTATGCCTTGAAGTATTATTTACAAACATGTCAAAACCCAAAAGAGTGTCATTTGCATTCCAAGTAGCACCCGAAGAGAGAGAGGAAGATGTTCCACACACAACCTTTTCATTCGCACGCTCTTTACTTTGGTACTCATTCAACAAATCATAACAACTATTCCGAATTTTTTCAATCTCAAATGAAGCTAACTCACCGTGTATAAGTGGCATAAAATATTCAATAAGCTTCATCTTATACCTAGGATCCAAAACACATGCAATTCCTAAGACTTCATGACATTCACTCCAATACTTATCATACTTCTCAATCATTACTTTTGCCATATCCGAGATAAAAAATTCACAATCAACAACCCAAGAGTTCAAAGCCAACTTAATTTCACAAATTTTCAAGAAAAACTCATTAGCGGTAGGATAAAGAGTTCCCGAAAACATCAATGTCGCATTATAAAATAATTTCAATTTCTCGGTGATTATTTCAACTCTTCTCCAATCTTCCTCATCCGGTAAACAAGTATAAGACCTTTCCTTTTGTTTTAATCGTGGAAATACAACTTTATATTCTAAAGCCCTTTCAAGCATGAGATAAGTTGAATTCCACCTAGTGGGGCAATCAAGAATCAAACTCTTAATGTTTTGAATGGATAGTTGACGGGACGTATCCTCAAATTTTTGAATTCTACTACGAGACCCTATCCAATACACAACACTATTTCTTACATTTTCAATCTCCTTTTTGATAACCTCTAAACCATCCTTCACAATCAAGTTTAATATGTGTGCGCAACAACGCATGTGAAAAACTTTCCCCCTCATCATTAGTGTGCTAGGATCTAATCTATCAACAACCTTCCCCAACATAGCATCATTAGAACTTGCATTATCGACTGTGACAGTTGACAACTTCCTATCAAGATTTAACTCCATAAGTGCTTCAACAAGATCTTCGGTAAGAACATCACTATTATGTGGAGGTGAAACATAAATAAACCTAAGATATAGAAAATAATGTAACATTAAATTTTTACCAATAATTATCACTTTAATTTTTTTAAAAAAAAATAAGTAGAGAACAATACTCAGAGGATATTCATGCAAAAAAAAAGTAGGAAATACCTCACAAGTCGATTTTGCAAAACCCACGAAGAATCAATATAATGTGCGGTAATAGCCATGTATCCTTTTTTTGTTGGTTTTGCGCTCCACATATCCGTAGTAATGGAAACTCTAGAGTCCAACCTCTCCAAATCCTCAACCAACTTTTCTCTCTTGGAATGATATATCTTCAAGATGTCGCTCTTGATCGTATTTCTACAACGCACTTTGAACAACGGTTGGAGGTTATGTGAGTAAACACGGAATCCATGATGATTAACAATGCTCAAAGGATATTCATGCAAAACGATCATGTTCGCAAGATCTGTTCTCGACCTATCTTCATCAAAAGCAAAGGTGCGATATTCAACCTTCCCATCTTTTTTTTTCTCACCACCATGCAAAAAACATTGCCTAATGTCGACATTCCTCTTCTTTTTACACCTTGATATGTGATTGCGCAAATGAGAGGTACCTGAACTGCTACCACCTTTCAAATGTAACTTGCAATGATTACAAACTGCGACAACAACCCCATTTATTGTTGTTCTAGTCATGTCTTTCCACACATCAGATGTGAAACCCTTACTGTTTTTAGTGTTTTTTGAAGAAGAATTAGTTTCATTCAAAGATTGACTAGAGTCAACGGGTGTCCCACTGCCAAGACTTTGAGCATCAACCCCCCTATCAATCATAGGTTCATCCCCCTTCTCATACATGTGCAAATCATCATCTTTATTAGCACTTTCATGTCCTTGACCAACTTCTTTAGACATCATGTACTATAACCTGTAAAAGCAAAGTGTTGAAAAAATAAAGTAAACAGAAACTAGCCTTAAGAAAGGGACTAAAGCCTTAAACTCTAAATTAAATGAAAAAATAAAAACAAAGTAAACAGAGTTCTCTCAGATTTAAACATAAAGAACTGTTAAAAGACTCTACCAACTGTTTACATAGAAGAAACTGAAGAACTTTATTTGAACTCTTTTATAAATGATGGTTTGCTGATTGAATCAGGTCGGGATTTTTCGTGCCTACTGGCTATTAGATTTAGTACTCTAGTATTACAAACAAAACCTTTACAACTCTTGCATTCCAGTAAAATTTAGCCCATAACAACCTACTCTTAACTGTGAATTAACTTACAAATAGGTCTAGCAGCTTATTTAAATATAAAAATAATAATAACAGAGGGGGGGGGGGACACGAAGAGACAACCCGTGATAATCATACACAAAATTACATCATAGTAACCGAAGGCTTCCCCCACAGCATAAGAAATTTGTTAAAATAAAATTAAAAAAAAAACACTAAAAAAAAACTGACCTTTCAAGTTGCGAGAAGTCGCCTCGCCTGAGAAATGCGCTACAGATCGAAGGAGATGAAGAATAATCCAGAGAAATGCTTTGAAGTTGCAAGAAGTCGCCTCGCCTGAGAGAGAGAGAAGCCGGCGTGGGTATGAGAGATAAGGAGAAGTTGTGCTACAGATCGAAGGAGAAGTTGCGCTACAGATCGAAGGAGATGAAGAATAATCCAGAGATCTAGCGCC
Organism: Adenophora triphylla var. japonica; assembly: GCA_022495995.1. Taxonomy (NCBI): domain Eukaryota; kingdom Viridiplantae; phylum Streptophyta; class Magnoliopsida; order Asterales; family Campanulaceae; genus Adenophora; species Adenophora triphylla. Next base: position 107,304 of record JAFEMH010004306.1, on the reverse strand, counting down.
GCATCCTCTTCCTCTCTAACCCTAGAAATCAATTTGAGATTGAGATATGAGAGAGAGAGAGCCGCGTATATACGTATTAGAAGTTATAACCGGCCACCGGGGGTAACTGGGTAAGGGTATTAGGTAATAATTAAAATGGGTGAGGGGTATTATAGTAATTACAGATATATAATTGTATGCGGGGCGGGGCGGGGCGGGGCGGGGCCCCGCGGGTTGAGAGGTGAAACCGAACCCGCCCCGTGACCCGCCGGGTTTTCAAAAAAAGCTACCAAACCCGCCCCGCTACGGTGCGGATCGTCCCGGATACGGATCGGGTTCGGACAAATTGCCATCTCTAGGAGCAGGGGAAGAACAACATTCCTTAGCACCCACCTTGGACTCATCGGGCGACGTATCAGAGCTCGATCTGCTGAAAAGCAGTGGTAGGCGGCTTGTTTAGAACGAGAGGAAAAACTAGGGTTCGAAATAAGGAAGCAAGGGCGGAGATGGGGAATATATATGTCAACGCACCGACGGAAATTTCCGTCGGTATTTATTAATGGTCCGTCTGTAATACCAACGGACGCGGTCCGTCTGTAATTTTTTGGTCGGTAATCAGCCTGTTTCTAGTAGTGCTTTGGGAAGAAAGAGCGAAATTGCAGACAAATCACAATGGCAACATACAGTACCCAATCAACCTCAAGCACGGGTACAAATCCAGATTCCCATTTCTCCCAGCGGACATATTGCACACAACATAAAGAAACAAGGATGCCTCAGTAACCCTTGCAGCTTCCCAGTGATGGAGAAAATTCCACTGTGTAATAAAAATACCTTGTAAGTGTACAAGTTACCGAAGTAGCAATATACAAAAGTAAGGGTCGAACCACAGAGACTCGTGTGATTTAACAAGTTGATTTAATTAGTGTGAAAATAAACAAAAGAAAAAGGGGGTTTGATTTTGATTTTATTATTAAAACTAAGAAAGCAAAATAAATAAATTAAAGATATCAAGAGACAAGGGATTCATGGATTGGGGATCATAACAATTATCACTTTATGCTTTTTATTTCATGTAAAAAGGATTCAATCTCATTCTTGGGTTCGTTCACAAAATTATAGGATTAAAATGTTCATACATTCCGCTAGGTCAAATAAGAACATTAGAACCCTAATAACTTTATCTTGTTTATATATTCCGCTAGGTCAATATAAACATTCAAGAATTTCAATTAAAAACTTAAGAACAATGGAACCTAGATTCGCTTGATTTCCGCTAGGTCCTCAATTGAATTTATTCTTCTCAACAATGGTCAAATTACAAATCATCCACGCTAGTACAATAATTTGTATCCAAATAAATTAAAGAGGTCAAAAGTATATTCCGCTAGGTCAATACAATTGATCTCAAGAACAATAATTAAAACCGTTGAGAAGAACAAGAACGAAAAGAGATAGGAAGAATTAAAACCTTAGCATAAAGATCAAATTGTTACTCACCTCAATCCATGAATCAAATAATTTAGCCTTGAATGGCCATTAAAATAAATAAAGCAAAACCTTGTTCTTTAATCTTCATAAATAAATAAAACCTAAACTAAAAATATAAAAAGAAAATAAAAGAATAAAAGATCCAAAGATCCCAAGAAAATAAAAAAATAAAAGATGATACAAAACTAGTCTAGGGTTGTTTATATAGGAGGAGAGAGGTGAAAATCCTTTTTGGAAACAAATTAGGGTCAAAATCCTAGTCCAAGTAGGAAATTTCCCGAAATCCGTGGCTGATTCTGTGCAAATCTGTGAAAAATCTTTAGAATCCTTCCAAAATAAGGAAACTGGCTGCATCTGTCCGTACGTACCGGGCGCGCGCCTACTTTGACTGGGTGTACGCCTGTTCTCAATCTGAAAGCTTCCGGGCGTGCGCCCACTGGACCGGGGGTGCGCCTGCTTGACATTTCTTTGGCCTTGAATTCCTCGGCCACAAACAGCTTTGGCCCATCTTTGGCCTTGCAATGGCCCCATTTTCTTAGGCCACAGCTAGCAGTCCTTGGCCCCAACAGCCTTGCTCCTGGCCGACAACCATTTCCTTGGTATAATTAGTATTTCGCTTCGTCCCACTATTTTGCAGTCGCATTTTGGCCACTATAATGACTCCTTTTGCACTTCGTTCTTTAGGATTTTATTTTTCATTTTAACCCAGGAATTTTTATATATCAAATTCGTCCAAAAATTTTATATTTCCAATTTAGTCCTTGAATTTCCAATATTTACAATTTGGTCCTTGAACTTCATAATTTCCGTTTTGTCCCAAATTTTCCAAAATTGCAATTTGATCCAAAAGCTTCCAAAGTACGCTCCAATCCTCCGTTTTCAACATTGTTGCACTTCAACCCCTGTACTTTCAAAACACTACAAAATACATTAAATTCTCAAGGTTTCGAGCACCAAATAAGCTAGGAAATATATCTTTTGGATGGGTAAAACCACATCCATCAAATACCCCCAAACTTATCTTTTGCTCGTCCTCGAGTAAAACAAAAGAAATAAACAAAAACAAAATTATCCTAACAAATAAAAACAATCAACAGAAAATATTTTTAATATGTTCTCACTATATACAAGGTTGTCGGCCAAACAAGTCTCAGATTCTCACATAATATATGCTAAATAAGTGCCAATAAGAATATGCAATTACAATTACATTAATGCATCTAACCCACAATTTTCCACCTCGGCCTGAATGATGAATGAAATATGGGAGATCATTGTCACCAAAGTAAGATATTTTATAGGGTCACTAACCACATGCTCTAAATCAATGATACTAAGATGAAATTTCTGCACAAGGGACACTCATATGCATATTTAAACAAAACTGTCAACCCGGCTACTCTTTAGGGATCAAATATGGCTTTACGGTTTGTAATGTATCGCGATAAACGCGGGCTAGGTTCACGGTTACAAATGAAGATACGGACATACGAAGTCAAGCAAGTGAAACTAGAAAGTCTTCATCTTACATCCTCACATTGAAATTATCACTCCGCTCCAAGCCAACCCATTGATTTAACCCCCAAACTTATAATTTTGTATACTTTCACACTTGTACTCGATCACCTTTCTTTCTTTCTTTTTGATCACTTTCCACTTCAAAATTAGAGAGGGCAAGGCAATTATTATTAATTTTTTTTTCATTTTTTTTTTTTCATTTTTTTTTTTCATTTTTTTTTCTTTTTTTTTTTTTTCTTTGCACAAATATATCACAGAGAATGTGCATTCACTATTTTTATTTTTATTTTTATTTTTATTTTTATTTTATTTTTTTTTTTTTTGCTCAAACCCCTCTTTTCATTACATAACAATTCATAACCCTTTTCTTTCTTTTCATGACCACTTTCCACTCAATCCTTGATTTTTCCAAATATTCCCCAAATCATTCCCTAGTTTCACTTTCTTGAAAAGGTGGAAAAATAGTGTATAAGTTAAAAGGGTAGGATAATGAGGGTACAAAAGAAGGCGAATGGTGGTCTAAAATAACCTCCCACTTTGTGAGAGATTCCATTCTTTTTCAAGCTCAAAAGGGGTTCTAGCGGAAATTTTTTATATAAGTGACGAGAAAGTTAAAGGCTCACAAATAGGGTTCAAAGAAAATAGCCACATATCACTTCCCGAATAGCCTAATTGATGTGTTATTGACAGTCATGCAAACATGTTCTAGGAACCCCGAGAATGTCAAAGTGATCCTATAAAGGTCTCCTAAATTGGTAACAATGATCAAGAAAAAATAATGGAAGTGAATGGTGGTGCAATTGTGTTTTACATGTATTAATGCAATTCTAATTAACATATTCAAATTGGCACAAACTAGCAAAACTCAATAAAAAAAACTCTCTCAAATCAATACGGACGTTGGCCAACTTCCAAACATATAATGAGAACAAAATTTTTAAATTTTTTCTATTTTTTTGGAGGGTGACACTATATACACTCCCCTATAAATCCACAAACTCGGAGAGATATCTACCCCCAAACTCAAAACATGCTATGTCCTCATAGCAAAGAGAACAAAAACATGCCTCGGGTTCAAAGGACGATATGACACAACAAAGCAAATAAATAAAGCAAGTAAAAAAAACCTACTTGGGTTGCCTCCCAATTAGCGCATTTGGTTAGGGTCGTTAGCTCGACCGTTGCCCCACTTACTTGGGGTTGAGATTGGTCTCAATGGATTTGGCCTTTGCTTTTCGGCCCTTTGACCACTTTTGATTTTCTCGGGCACAAACGCCCACTTCCTTCCATGCGTAGGTCCCTTTCTCAATTAATTCAGGTGGAGCCCACGAAACTTTGGGTGCTTTATGCTTCACCCTTTTTCTTTTCTTTTTGTTGGGGCTCTTGTCCCCAAACTTAGTTTGTTCCTTCACCTGCGAAACATCTTCCTCAACAAGATCAAAGAGGTTATCTTGAACAAAAATATTAGCAAAAATAGTCTCAGATAAATCAGGAAAATAACTCTCCTCTCTAACTTTAAGTTTTGAATGCCCTTGTGGTAGATGTGATGAAATCGACTCTTTATGGGAGTCGTGTGGGGAGTGATACGACCCGTTACTCCTAGAGTATTGATCGGTTTTACTGTTACTAGCCAAGGGGCATACGTCCGCATTATCCCCACTTTTCTCACATCCATTCACATCATATTTGACAATTGGAAAATCAGTTATGGCTCCTACAAAACCATCTGTGGGGGAGGGTTTCTTATCATTTTTAAACATACAAAATTTACATTCCTCCCCCATACCTCTCAAGGACACAACCCCTTGACACACATCAATGGTGGCCTTAGTTTCAAACATAAATGGCCTCCCAAGCAGAATGGGAGTTTTCAGTTGTTCCTCACTTGATCCCTCCATACACATCACATAAAAGTCAATAGGGATAATAATTTTATCGATTTTAACCAACACCCCTTCAATAACCCCTAAAGGTCTTTTGATTGAGAGATCCGCCAATTGCAAGTCTCTCATGGGTGGTTTCAACTCACATACCCCCAAACTTCTAAAAACATGAAAGGGCATCACATTAACACTTGCCCCAAGATCCAACAAACCTTTAAAATTTTGACCCCCTAAAGAAATTGGGATAGTGAAACACCCGGGGTCTTTTTGAACATGTTTAATCTTTTCAAACTCCACACCTCCAGAGGGTATGGTTTTTTCAACATCAAGAGAAGTGGATTCACGATTACTAGCAGAAAAGACATCATGAATGACCCCCACACTTCTCTCTTCCTCACAAGCATAATTATCATTATCAACATCACAGAGAGAAGAGAGAAATACCTCCTCAATCTCATCACTTTTATCCCAAATAGTCGCAATAGACTTGGCTTGCTCTGGTGGGTTTTGAAAATTTTCTTGTCTTTGGCCTTGTAACGCTTCCACCAACTGTCCAATTTGGGTATGTAACTTCTGCATGGTAGCCTCATGATTTCTGAAGGCTTGTTGTTGTTCCATCTTGTACTGTTGTTGCTCCATCTTTAACTGCATCATGGGCTCTTCCCAAGGCTCTTTGTTCCTCTCAAAGGGCCCCTGCGGTGGTGGTTGGGGATGGAGAGTTTTATTCGGTTGATTTCCACCCCATGACAGGTTGGGATGTCTCGGCCCTGCTTGCCCTCCTAGATTGTATGCATTCCCGTACTGATTGTTGCTTGGTGGGAACCTTTGCATATATGACTGCATCGTCTGCACCTGCTCATGATTATATAAATGGGTGCTAGTGGTGGGGCAAACTTCATAAGAGTGAGTGTTAGAACCACAAGTTACACAACTATCATGCATTACATTACCAACAGATGACACATTGGAAGCAGAATTGAAAGTACTACTCATGGCCAACTTATCAAATTTTTTATTAAGAAGCGCAATTTGTTTTGAAATCTCATCACTCAACCCTATTCCATTCACACTATTTGTTTTACCCCTTGACCCCTTTTGTTGCGAATTAGATGCTAATCTCTCAAAAAGATCTTGGGTCTCATCCGCAGTTTTGGCTCCTAAAGAGCCTCCGGCTGCGTTATCCACCATAGCCTGATCGGCTTGTGTCAACCCCCATAGAAAGTTTGATGCAATAAAGGCAAAGGAAAATTATGGTGGGGACATTGCACCAAAAGCATCTTAAATCTGTCCCATGCTTCATGGAATGCCTCAAAAGAGTCCTGTGCGAACCCTATAATTTTCTGTCTAAAAGTGGCTAACGTAGCATGTGGGAAGTATTTTCTCAAAAATATATCATGTAATTCATCCCAAGTATTTATGCTCCTAGGTGGGAGCAACATGAGCCACTTCTTAGCATTATCCCTCAAAGCAAAGGGAAAACATTTCAATCTTAAGTGCTCATCAGTCACACCCTCTCTCAATGGAAAACTCGACACAATCATCATATATTCCCTCAAGAAATTCAAAGAATCCTCCGAGGGAAGGCCATGAAATTGAGGGATCATGTTAAACAGATGGCCTTTTACCTCGTAACTTTTTGTTGCCTCAGTCAACACAATGCATGACACAGACGTGTCCACCCGCGGCCTAGAGAAGGCATCCATAGTAGGTGCTTGCAAAGCCATATCAAATACAAATTCCTCTCCCTCGGTGGAAGAAATTTCTAATTCACTCAAAGTTACCTCTGTCTCGGTGACAGAAGTTTCAGAATCAGTTTCAAACACTTGAGTAGAGGGAATGCCTCTCTCAACTTTGTCTATCTCGTCGTTCAAAGGAACCAAGTTAGAATCCAATGACCGGCGACCAAACATGCACCGATTAAATAAACTTGTTAAAAATCACAACAAGTCCCCGGCAACGGCGCCAAAAACTTGATGGAGAAAATTCCACTGTGTAATAAAAATACCTTGCAAGTGTACAAGTTACCGAAGTAGCAATATACAAAAGTAAGGGTCGAACCACAGAGACTCGTGTGATTTAACAAGTTGATTTAATTAGTGTGAAAATAAACAAAAGAAAAAGGGGGTTTGATTTTGATTTTATTATTAAAACTAAGAAAGCAAAATAAATAAATTAAAGATATCAAGAGACAAAGGATTCATGGATTGGGGATCATAACAATTATCACTTTATGCTTTTTATTTCATGTAAAAAGGATTCAATCTCATTCTTGGGTTCGTTCACAAAATTATAGGATTAAAATGTTCATACATTCCGCTAGGTCAAATAAGAACATTAGAACCCTAATAACTCTATCTTGTTTATATATTCCGCTAGGTCAATATAAACATTCAAGAATTTCAATTAAAAACTTAAGAACAATGGAACCTAGATTCGCTTGATTTTCGCTAGGTCCTCAATTGAATTTATTCTTCTCAACAATGGTCAAATTACAAATCATCCACGCTAGTACAATAATTTGTATCCAAATAAATTCAAGAGGTCAAAAGTATATTCCGCTAGGTCAATACAATTGATCTCAAGAACAATAATTAAAACCGTTGAGAAGAACAAGAACGAAAAGAGATAGGAAGAATTAAAACCTTAGCATAAAGATCAAATTGTTACTCACCTCAATCCATGAATCAAATAATTTAGCCTTGAATGGCCATTAAAATAAATAAAGCAAAACCTTGTTCTTTAATCTTCATAAATAAATAAAACCTAAACTAAAAATATAAAAAGAAAATAAAAGAATAAAAGATCCAAAGATTCCAAGAAAATAAAAAAATAAAAGATGATACAAAACTAGTCTAGGGTTGTTTATATAGGAGGAGAGAGGTGAAAATCCTTTTTGGAAACAAATTAGGGTCAAAATCCTAGTTCAAGTAGGAAATCTCCCGAAATCCGTGGCTGATTCTGTGCAAATCTGTGGAAAATCTTTAGAATCCTTCCAAAATAAGGAAACTGGCTGCATCTGTCCGTACGTACCGGGCGCGCGCCTACTTTGACTGGGTGTACGCCTGTTCTCAATCTGAAAGCTTCCGGGCATGCGCCCACTGGACCGGGTGCGCACCTTGACATTTCTTTGGCCTTGAATTCCTCGGCCACAAACAGCTTTGGCCCATCTGCTTTGGCCCATCTTTGGCCTTGCAATGGCCCCATTTTCTTAGGCCACAGCTAGCAGTCCTTGGCCCCAACAGTGCTCCTGGCCGGCAACATTTCCTTGGTATAATTAGTACTCCCTCCGTCCCACTATACTAGACACCCAAGGGGTGGGTTCAAAAATCAAGGAAAAAGAATAAAATAAAAAAAATGTGTGGTGGAAAATGAAGAGAGAGAATGAGTGGGGTAAATAATAGTGTTGGTTGAATAAATGTGTGGTAGAAAATGAAGAGAGAGAATGAGTGGTGGGGTAGAGTGAATATAAAAATATAAAAACTTGATTATTTTTGGAAGGTGTCAAGTATAGTGGGACGACCCAAAATGGAAAGAAGTGTCAAGTATAGTGGGACGGAGGGAGTATTTCGTTTCGTCCCGCTATTTTGCAGTCGCATTTTGGCTACTATAATGACTCCTTTTGCACTTCGCTCTGTAGGATTTTATTTTTCATTTTAACCCAGGAATTTTTATATATCAAATTCGTCCAAAAATTCCATATTTCCAATTTAGTCCTTGAATTTCCAATATTTACAATTTGGTCCTTGAACTTCATAATTTCCGTTTTGTCCCAAATTTTCCAAAATTGCAATTTGATCCAAAAGCTTCCAAAGTACGCTCCAATCCTCCGTTTTCAACATTGTTGCACTTCAACCCCTGTACTTTCAAAACACTACAAAATACATTAAATTTTCAAGATTTCAAGCACCAAATAAGCTAGGAAATATATCTTTTGGATGGGTAAAATCACATCCATCACCCAGCAAGCAAGCAATTGAAACAACCCAAAAGCCATCAAGAAGAGAAATGGACCAGACAAGTCCACATATTCATTGAGATACAAAGAGAAAACTGAAACAAGTCTAGGACTTCACTTCCACAACACTCCCACAGGCTACTAGCACTTATCGACCATCAAGCTAGCCTCAGGTGAAAAAGGAGGAAACAGTCAGATTATATGCATCACCTGAGATATTTGCCAAACAGGATTAGAAATCTCCCCTTGATATTATGTTAGATTCACATGCTCCAAACCATCCATTCCCCATGAACAACACAAAGACAATAACCAGTGTAATCAAAAGTAAAAACAAATTCATTTAAAAGTAACTATATTTGATCAGTTCTCTCCAATACAACAACAATATAAAAGTCTCATCTACTACTGACTGATACCATCTGCACAAGTGTAATCAAAACTAAAACAAATGCATTTAAAAGTACTAAACTGTACTCTGTATTTGCAAATTTCTTCTCTCCGATACAACAATCCATCTATATATCTCCAGAAAACCTGTCTGTCCAGGAGGTGATATGTACTAGGACCCAACCAAGAAAGACTGCACTTGGGCCCAGCAAGAAACCGTGTAAACTCTGCCTAATGATCCCCCTATCCAGCGTAAAGGACGCTCCTCATTCAATTCATTTTGTTTTTCCACTAACAAGTCAAACAAAGGATGAAAAGTCACCACGAAAAGGCTACCAAGTCGCCTCAGGTTTCTATTCGTACCGATAACAATGCCAATGTCGGCATTCAGAAGACAAAGCAAATCTGAAACTGTTGAACCTACATATACCGTAAGCTTTCTCCTCTCCCCGACACTGTCACACAATATGCTCTCAAACGTGTTTATCTTGTCGACTGCTGACTCCACTTTACGAACAACTCCCGTGGATGTATCTCCTTCATACATGAACTCGTTAGAGTGTATGTTCACCTTGTTAACATCACCTGCAGCGAAGAAAATGTAAAGAAATTGTCAACACGATAAATCATATGAAAAACTTTTCACCATCCAATAAAAAGGGGATAGGAAAATATTCAATCCTATCAAAACCCATCATTAAAGATGATAATCATGTTATCCTTATAGAGTTTCCATGAAATGTTTTTTTTTTAAATGCAGTTTTTCTGGCACTTTTGGATGCATTAACCCCTTGTCCCTTTCACCAACTAAGTTGCCTGCAGCTACCTTAGCATATCTATTGTGATAGTTATTATAGATTTGGGCCTTTTTTTTTCGAAGACTACAGCCGCGATCACTCCTACGGGACCCAAGGACGGCCTTTCTTCCATCATTTTGAATATCGCAAGTGAAAATGCTATAAAACCGTATAAACTGCCTGAGAGCAGAAACTCACGTTGGTAGGCATGACAAGTGGATATCCCAAAAATGTTAAATCTATTATTAACAGCTCAAGTATCCCATAAAAATGACCATAAAAACAATCATGAAACACAGATATATTGTTTTCAGAAACTTCATTATTTTCCAGAACCCCCTTCAGTTCAGATTTATACCATTAGAAAATAGTTTTCTTTAAATTTCTATTATTAAGGGACACCACCAAACAATCTTCTGCAGCAGCAGTTTAGATATCTAAAGCTTCTTATCCCGATATCGGTAAGCCATCAGAGTAATTTAAAAGAAGATACCTGAAAAAAATGCTGACTCTATAAGATCAGTTCACCAAATATTTTTGGGTAAGTCTCAACCTACAAAACTCAAATTAATTCTGTGTAAGTCTCAACCTACAAAACCCAAATTCAATAAATCCTATACCAACACATATATACATAAAGATTGAAAAAGAAATCAATACCCAAAAACATAGCAATTCAGTAAATTTATTTCGTGGTTTACAAATTGGTAGAAGTCTTTGAAGCTGTTCATATTTCCCGTAATCAATGAAATAGTAAAAGGGCTATGAAGGAGGAATTCTTGGCTATGAGTCGTCCAAAGATTTTTGGAGAATTTGTTTCCAAGATTACCGATGAACGGCGAACATTACAAGCCCAGCCCTGGGTTCTCCAAAAATCTTTGGACCACTCATAGCCAAGAATCCCTCCTCCTTCATAGCCCTTTTACTATTTCATTGATTACGGTAAATATGAACAGCTTTAAAGACTTCTACCAATTTGTAAACTACGAAATAAATTTACTGAATTGCTATGTTTTTGGATATTGATTTCTTTTTCAATCTTTATGTATATATGTGTTGATATAGAATTTATTGAATTTGGGTTTTGTAGGTTGAGACTTGCACAGAATTAATTTGGGTTTTGTAGGTAAAGACTTACCCAAAAATATTTGGTGGAGGATGAGAAAGTTATGTTAATGGATGGATTTGCAATTGGTATGCTAATAGTAGAAATGGACAGAAATCGATCTTTTTTTACAGCAAGTGATATATTTTTCAAGAAAAACCTGTTTTTTTTTTTTTATTTGTTGATTTGTATTTATTTAAGTTGTGTAATGTTTTTGCAGAAGATTTGGGGTTCAAAATGTAATAGGTTTCAAGTGAACCAAAATACTGAAAATTGTAAAGACTTCATTTTAGACATCGTGAATGGAAATCATGTGATATCTGCTGGCCTGAAATCAACCGGTGCTGTTGCTGCCTACACGCTTGTGGCTATGTTGCCCCATTTTCAATTTCTTGATTTTTTGGGAGAGCATATTGGAATTCAACGGGATGCCAAATTCAATGATCACCCATTCAAAGAATGGCATGAATACTTCAACTTGTATTCTAACTCGGTTAGTTTTTCTTATTTTGCAAGATTTCTAGTCTAAATATTTTTATTGATTTTTTTTGTTTTACTCACCCCTCCTTTTATTATGTAGATTACTCGGCTTTTTGAAACTATGGTGGACAATCTTATTGAGTGTTTGTTGCCTGATGATCTTGTTAATGTGTTTCGTCAATCGTTAAAGCTTGAGGAGAATTTCATCTTAGGTCTTACCACCACCCAGAATTCTTTCCTTCCTGTGCTGAAGAATTATAAAAATCCATCAGACCCACATCTTTTCCTATTTTCCAGTTTCTTCTCCACTTGCACACAACCCATTATTAATCCCCTTTATCGGCTGGAATTCAGTTTAGGAAGTGACATAATTGACTTCTGGGGTCTACGAACTAGGGAGGCATCTCCGTTCTATGAACAATGCATAGACAGCTATATATCAGATCTAAATCCAGGTACATTAAATTAGTAAGCTTGAAAGTTAGCGTGGAAATTAATATTAGAGATATGAATTTATTTAATATATAATTTTTATTATTTTTTTATTATTTTTTTTTCAGTTGAGAGCTACAATTATAGTGTTCTAAAGAGAAAACTATACTCCCTCCGTCCCACTCGAATTTGGACAAAGTTACTTTACACGGAGATTAAGAAATAACAATAAGATAATAAAAATGTGTGGTAGAAAATGAAGAAAGAGAATGAGTGGAGTTAATAGTGATTGGTTGAATAAATTGTATGGTGGAGAATGAGTGGAGTTAATGAGTGAGTGGGGTATGCCCATTTTTTTATTATTATAAACTTTCCTTTTTGGGTTGTCCAAATTCGGATGGGACGCCCAAAAAGGAAATTTGTCCAAATTCGGGTGGGACGGAGGGAGTATACACTTTCCCTTTTCGAGAAACGGGCTTCCAATATCCTTATAGAATCAGAATTTTTTTGTAAGACCTAAGATGAAATTCTCCTCAAGCTTTAACGATTGACGAAACACATTAACAAGATCATCAGGCAACAAACACTCAATAAAATTGTCCACCATAGTTTCAACAAGCCGAGTAATCTACATAATAAAAGGAGGGGTGAGTAAAACCAAAAAAATCAATAAAAATATTTAGACTAAAAATCTTGCAAAATAAGAAAAACTAACCGAGTTAGAATACAAGTTGAAGTATTCATGCCATTCTTTGAATGGGTGATCATTGAATTTGGCATCCCGTTGAATTCCAATATGCTCCCCCAAAAAATCAAGAAATTGAAAATGGGGCAACATAGCCACAAGCGTGTAGGCAGCAACAGCACCGGTTGATTTCAGGCCAGCAGATATCACATGATTTCCATTCACGATGTCTAAAATGAAGTCTTTACAATTTTATGTATTTTGGTTCACTTGAAACCTATTACATTTTGAACCCCAAATCTTCTGCAAAAACATTACACAACTTAAATAAATACAAATCAACAAAGAAAAAAAAACAGGATTTTCTTGAAAAATATATCACTTACTGTCAAAAAAGATCGATTTCTGTCCATTTCTACTATTAGCATAGCAATTGCAAATTCATCCATTAACATAACTTTCTCATCCTCCACCAAATATTTTTGGGTAAGTCTCAACCTACAAAATCCAAATTAATTCTGTGTAAGTCTCAACCTACAAAACCCAAATTCAATAAATCCTATACCAACACATATATACATAAAGATTGAAAAAGAAATCAATACCCAAAAACATAGCAATTCAGTAAATTTATTTTGTGGTTTACAAATTGGTAGAAGTCTTTGAAGCTGTTCATATTTCCCGTAATCAATGAAATAGTAAAAGGGCTATGAAGAAGGAGGGATTCTTGGCTATGAGTCGTCCAAAGATTTTTGGAGAACCCAGGGCAGGGCAGGGCAGGGCTGGGCTTGTAACGTTCGCCGTTCATCGGTAATCTTGGAAACAAAGAGAGCCGTCAATACGAGCTGGCGGGGCGGGGCGGGCCCAACCCGCCAAACCCCGCCACTAAACGGGGCGGGCCAAATTTCTGGCGGGCTGGAAATATGCCAACCCAGCCCAACCCACCTTGGGTTGGTGGGCCAGGTGGGCCATAGTTTGCACCACAAAAGAAATAGGCTGATACGAAATTCGAGTGCTAGTAAAGTGGAAAAACAGGAGCTGCAGAGAGAAGAAAAGATACTTGCACACTTACAGTTGCCACCGACAAAGAACTGCAACAAAAATAAGTATCAAATTTGGTTAGTAATTGGTGAATGTTGAGAAACTATGTACTATATATCAAGGAAATAAGTAAAGGTCCAGTTGCTTCCTGAGCTAATATATTGTTGTGGTTTATCGAAGAAAAATACAAACTTTAGCTCATACACATTTCAACAAGTCAGCACAAATTCACAGATTTTACAACCCAAGGCAAAGTTCTTATTTTTAGCCAGCAAAATAGAATTTGTCAAACAAATATTTTAGTTGATCAACTGAAAAACAAGAAATACAAAGGGCAGTATATCTTAAAATGGGTCAAGTTTCTTAAGTTAAGAATACCATGGATTGACCCTTGCTACGTAACATACCAAAGTTCAACTATTGTAAGAATGTGACAATCCAATTCAACTTGCTTCATTCTTTACCGGTGCAGGTACTATAGAGCAGCTCAATAAGAATGAACATTGAAATTTTCAAATGACACAAAAAACAATTGACTGAACACAAATGCATCAATTGTAAACAAATCAACTGGAACTAACTTAATAGCTGTGTCATCAATCTACACATCAAGTTACAACTACAATGAAGTTCAATTAAATTCCAGAATAATCGATTAATCTCAGACAAGGCATTAAATTTTGAAAAATCAAAATTGACAATAGCTAGATCTAATTGGAGACAGTACCTTTCCGGTGCCGGCCATGGCGACGATTGAGCTACATCGTTTGGAGGAGGAGGTAGAAGAGAGGCGGATGTGAGAGTCGACGTTCTGGAACAAGGATTGAGTGGTGGAGAGAGAAACACGGCGGATACATCCGGAGAAACGAAGCGACGACGGAGTTGAGGAGGATTTAGGGCCGACGAGTTGAGAAACGAGAGAGGTTGAGACGACCGCCATTTGTTTCAACGACAAACTTTGCTTGGAAATGCTGCTGCTATCCTGTTGGTTCAGTCTCCTCTGAGGAAGGAGGTGAGTTCGGGGAGGGAGATGGAAGAGAAGTGGGAGCCGTAGTAAGGGTTTAAGAAACCCTAGAAAATGAAACGCCAAGGGACGACGTAGTTTGCTTGGGGCGCTGAAGAAAAAAAAAAAAAAGGGAAAGGGTGGGTTGGCCCGCCCCGCCCCAAACCCATTTGGTCCGCACCCGTTTGGGCTGACCCGAATTGGCCCACTTATATTTATATTTGGATTAATAGATTTAAAACCCAACTCATCCTACTCCCTCCGTCCCAATCTAAATGTCCAAACTTTTCTTTTTTGGCGTCCCATTGAAAATGTCTCATTTTCAAAAAAGAAAAGTTTTTTTCACTATTCAACCCACTCATTCTCTCTCCTACTTTATTTTTACACTCACAACATTCTCTCTCCTAACTATTCCTCCCACTCATTCTCTCTCCTATTTAATTTTTCATACTCACAACATTTAAACTTTTTCTCTTTCCTACCTCACTTTTTCTCTTTCCTACCTCACTTTCCTTAATTCCCACGCCGAACCCATTTTTGGACATTTAGATTGGGACGGAGATAGTATTTCATGGCGGATTTGAGTTGACCCGACGGGTTCAGCCCAAATTGGCGGCTCTAGTAACAAACAAGAAAAACCCTTATTCTTGAAAACCCTTTTTGGAAACGGGAAGTAATTAGGATTTAGGGGGAATAACTGCACTTCAATTCTATTCAAATAAATGACCACTGAAACTAAAGTCAAGACTATCATTTTTAATATTTAAAATAAAATAAAATAAAAACTAGTTTAACACGTAATGCACGATTTCTTAATAAATTATACTCCCTCCGTCCCAGATCCCTCCGTCTCAGACCAAAAGTTCTATCTTCCCTTTTGGTCCATTTCAGACCAAGAGTTCATTTTCATAAATAGCAAGTTTTTGAATATATTTATACACTTATCATCTCCATATATTTACAAAAAAATCATTCATTATACCCTTATAAAGTTAACATATTTACAAAAAAATCAATCATTAACTTACTATTCCTCCCACTCATTATCTCTCCTATTAAAAACTCAATCATTAACTACTATTTCCTATTCCATATTACAAAAAAAATCATTCATTATATTCTTATAAAGTTAACATATTTACAAAAAAAAATCAATCATTAACTACTATTCCCTATCCCACATTTAACTTTTATTCAGTTTTTAAAAAAATTCTTAAGAAGCGTGAAATTCCCCCGATGACCCTTGGTCTGGGACGAAGGGAGTAGGTTTTATATTTTTAATAAAATTTATACAATCTACAATAGAAAATAATGCAGTACCGTACTATTCCTTTTTGTCCAAAATATCTACTTTTTTTTCCAGAATAAATGACCTTTTAAAATCTTACTCCCTCCGTCCCGAGTCAATTGGTTCCTTGGTTTATTTCACGATTTTTAAGAAAAATGAATAAAGTGGGTAGAAATTAGAGGAGAGATAATGTAAAAGTTAAATACTCCCTCCGTCCCACTTCACTTGGCACTAATTTCCATTTTGGGTCGTCCCACTTCACTTGGCACCGCCCAAAATGGAAAAGAATATTCACTATTCCATCCACTCATTCTCTCTCCTACTTCACTTTTACACTCACAACATTCTATCTCCTAACTATTCCTCCCACTCATTCTCTCTCCTATTTAATTCTTCATACTCATAACATTTTCTTACACTTTTTCTCTCTCTTACTTTTTCTTAGTTATTGTGCCATTCATTTTGGTGCCAAGTGAATCGGGACGGAGGGAGTATGTGGTAGGAAATATGAGAGAGAATTTAAAATTTAAAAATATTTAATAGGAGAGAGAATGAGTGGGAGGAATAGTAAGTTAATGATTGGGTTTTTTTGTAAATATGTTAACTTTATAAGGGTATAATGAATGATTTTTTTGTAAATATATGGAGATGATAAGGGTATAAATATATGAAAAATTTTCCATTTAAGGAATAGATCAATTGAGGTGGGACGTTCCAAAAAGGAAAGTGGATCAATTGAGGTGGGACGGAGGTAGTATTATCAAATAACTTTGTCTCAAATATTTTTTTTTTCATAGTTTATTACGTTTTGCAAAAATAAATTTTTGAAAGTGAATCGAAAGAATATTTATTTTTTTGTATTGAAATTAACGCTTTGAAAATGAACCTTAAACTTCAAATGGATATTCATTTTGGGATGATGAAAATTCATTTTGGGCAAGGGGAGTAATACTTATTTATGATAAAAATTGATGGAAAAATTACCGCTGGGTCCTTCATCCTAAGTGAAAAGATCAATTTAGACAAGTATTTTAAAATTTAACCGACTAGTCTGGCATCATAATCAAAATTTCATCTAGTTCTTCGCTACCCAACACACCCTCTCATCCACTCACGACACACACACACACACACTCTCTCTAATTTCTCTCTACTTTCTGTCTCTCTCTTCTTCATCTCCGGCGAACTCTCGCCTCCCATCGTCGGCGACCACTCCAGTATAAGCCCATTCATAACGATTTGACCAGATCTGCTCTTTCTACACCTCCGATCTGCTAATTTATCTGTACTTTCTGTCTCTCTCTTCTTCATCTCCGGCGATCTCTCGCCTCCCATCGCCGGCGACCACTCCGGTATAAGACATTTGATCAGTAAGGATAGTTTTGAAGACTTACAGACTGGAACACTCCTACGCTTTAAAGCTATACAGGCCTCAAGCTCAACATTTTTGGCGTTTATTAACATAATCACCCATTGCGGTCTTGTCATTGATGCCACATCCCTTTGGGCTCATTTTCTAGCTTATGAGCATCTATGTTGGCCTTTCTGTACTCTTCAGATCACATTTACATATCTGCGGTCCCCCACACTTCAAAAATAATGTAAAATGAACAAAAGAAAAAGAAAGAAACAATTAAAGAAGAAGAGTATTTTTTACTTGCAAGGCTCTATACTATTGTTTTAGATTCTTCAATTGGAAGCTGAAGCGGTTGTTAAGAAGTTTATATGGTAGCTCCCATCTTCCATTTATCTGTTAAATAAAACCATTTGCTGACTTGAAGTAAAACAGGAAGATATTGTTTCCACTTTCCAGCTACAAGTTTTTTTTGTTGCATTTGGTTTCAACTTTAGTTTTATGCTTCTATTATGATGGTTATTAAAGGCCATTAGAGAAAGGTCTGTGTAAAATTTTCAAACTATGACAAGGGCAACTTGTGATATTTTGAACCTCGTTACACCCCCCCCCCCACAAATTCCTCTACAAGAATTATTTTGCTCTCTTACTGGTCCAATTTACATCACACCAAGTAAAAATAATTGTGAACATAATAAATATGTCAAATAATTTCATAAAATTGCAAAAATAGAGTCATAAAGGACTAAAACAACTGTGAACTTAACAAAAAACAACAGTGAACTTAATAAATAGGTCAAATAATCTCATAAAATTGCAAAACTAAAGACTATAAAATTCTAAAAACAACTGTGAACTTAATTAAAAACAACTGTGAACTTAACAAATATGTCAAATAATTTCATAAAATTGTAAAAATAGAGGCCATAAAGGACTAAAACAACTGTGAACTTAACAAAAAACAACAGTTAATGTAAGTAAAAACAACTGTGAACATAACAAATATGTCTAACAATCTCATAAAATTGCAAAAATAGAGGCCATAAAGACTAAAACAACTGTGAACTTGACAAAAAACAACAGTGAACTTAACAAATAGGTCAAATAATCTCATAAAATTGAAAAAAAATAAAGGCTATAAAATACTAAAAACAACTGTGAACTTAACTAAAACAACTGTGAACTTAACAAAAAACAACATTGAACTTAACAAATAGGTCAAATAATCTCATAAAATTGCAAAATAAAGGCTATAAAAGACTAAAAACAACTGTGAACTTAACTAAAACAACTGTGAACTTAACTAAAAAAATCTGTAAATTAAGTAAATGATAGTCATTTTCATGCAGAAATTATGAATTTAGCTAAAACAACTATGAACTTCTCTTAATTGTTATTGGAACAAATGTAAAAAAATAATTGTGAACTTATCAAAAACAACTGTGAACTTGTAACAACTGTGAACTTAATTAGAACAACTGTGAACTTAACAAATATATCAAATTTGCTCCAATATATGTTGATGCTGCTAGTTTGATTCGTTTTGACGATTCGAATAATACAATGGTCTCGGATTTTTTTTTAGTTCTAGATCTTAAGATATTTCATTTTAAAGTTTTGGGAGAAGAAAAAAATGAAAAAGAAGGGGGAGAAAGGGACAGCGACAGTTGTCCCTTTGACATAAAGTGCAGGTGGCATTAACAATGACGCGGGTGGGCTTATAACCGACGGACCTGGTGGTAAATTCATGAAATGTGTGTCCTTGGTGGTAGTTTCCATTAGGATGAGGGACTATTTGATAATTGCTCCAAAATTGATTTTTCTGTAAATTTGTGAAAAGGTAAAAGGCGCCAGCTATTTTAGAACGAGTAAACCACTTTTCATACATGCGTATTATATCTCAGATTATCACTTTTGCCTCCGTACTACCTAAACACAAAATATATGATGCGTAATATAGTTATTGAACGGTATAAACCGAGGTACGAACGTGGATCCGTGACCGAGCAAGGCCCAATGGATTGAGCCCAAAATATAATCCATACAAGTCTTAATTACGATAAAGGGAGTGGGACTACCCTACCTTTGCTCGTATTGTCTCCTCGTATTCCCCTATGTCGACCTAGACGTAGCAGACGCATACTGGCTAAGGCCCAACTAGGGTCCTATGATCGACGAAGCATCATCATCTATGCCGAGGAAGGCATCCCTCCAAGGCCGAGCAGTGCTCTCCTTGAAGACGAGGAACCCCTCCTCGGCTATCAACAAAGCAGAAATGGGCTTCCCCATTCTCCACTTCTTCTCTTCGGTATAATCAAAGCTGACCAGGCAACACAAGCCGAGGAAGACTCCTCACCGGCGCACGTGCAGATTGTTATTTACCATTCCTACTCAAAAAATGACTGTGAACAGTTATATTCCTCTTGAAGTAAAATCATATCTACATGCATTCATATCCAACAAGGATTATACAATGTTAGGCATATATATACAAGCCATAATTCACATTACTTTGGTAACACACATCTTTTGACTCTAAACTCTTGTCAATTGATTAATCTCTCTAAAGGCAAATACTTACTCTCACGCCGGTCATCGTCGGTGAAGCCCCGGCTAAGTTTACGTGTTTGTTCATCTTTTTCAGGCTATTTAATCACCATGATACAACTTGCTACTGGATTTGGGCTGGCCCCAAATCTGTGGAGTGGCCGAGTTTTGAAAAGAGGAGTGGCCGAGCAATCCAGGCGGAGCGGTCGAGCAGCAAACTGTGGAGCGGTTGTGCAATATGGCTTGTTCAAATTTGAAATTGGCGCCAAGGCTGGAGCGGCCGTGCAAGATCATAGTGCACGGCCGTGCACTCTGTACCAGTTCATGAAAATGTGTCATTTGAAGATGGCTTTTTGAAGAATCACAACCCTAGCCAAGGATGCCTATATAAAGGCCACTTGTATCAGTCAAAATCATCCAGAATACATCCAAAAATGATCAGAAACACATCCATAGAAGGATCAAATATTACTTATAATAGATATCAAAAATATTCTAGCAATTTATACACAATAATCAAAGTTTATCAATGATTCGTGACAAGTCCTTGTATACTTTTGAAGATTGTGAATGCAATACAAGATTATTTCCAACCATTGTCTCCTCTTTACAAGAATAAGTATCTATTCTCTTACTTTTATTTCTATTCTTATCTCTTAGCCTTTTATTATGATTTCAATGATGTGAGTAATCCTCCATTTCTTGGAGTTGGAAACTCAATAATTTATATTCATACTTCTTTTACACGTCATTCAATTCTCTTCTTATTGATCTTAATACCTACAAATAGTGAGACGTCCTTAGTTGTATAACTTTAGTTAATCAAGTAAAAGATCTTGATTAGCGGAACCCTAAGAATTGAACTAGGTCATTAATCACAAAGTGTAGTTTAATGATCTAGGGATGATCCTTTGGTGGAGAATACGTGAGAATAAGTTAGACTTAATGGATTTTGATTTATACGGTACCCTCGAGAGGTGAGTCGGATACCCGCATGACAAACGGGATTACACTAAAATGGACCCTCGAGAGATAGGCCGCTGAGTCTTAAAATACGTGTGCTAGGCCTTCACCCATGAGTAGTTAGCACAACTTAGCGTATCATCCTTGATTTCTGACATTTTCATCTTAAAACAATTTCTTCATATTATTCTTAAACGCCTGTAAATATAAAGACGTTCATATTTGTAGAACCTTAGTTAATTGAGAAAAGGACGTAGCTGTGAATCTCGGTTAGCCGTACCATATAAAGTAAACTTGATTTCATTAATCACGAGAGTAGTTTAATAGCCTAGGGATGTTCCTTGAATGGAAAGTATATGGACTTTACAAGCAAAAATGGATTCTTGCTAGTTATATGGAATCTCGAGAGATAAGCCGGGTTGCCCGTTCGTGACAGGCGCGATTACCATAAACGGAACCTTAAGAGATAGTCCGTATTAGTAAAGAGTACAAATACTACTTGCTTGATCGTGAGAAGTAGTGTAGGATGAATGTACCATCCTTGTTATTTTGATGAAAACCTTTATTTAAAAGCATGATGAATATATGTGTTCAATCCCGAGAATACTTTTATTATATGTTAGAGTAGTTTCTGTATGTTTCTAGTATTTTCTAAATCATTTCATATCTCCCCCAATCATATTTTCTATATATTTATATAAAGATGAGTATCATACAAAGTAAGCCCTGTCCTCGTGGGATCGACTCGTACTTGCACTCGCTATACTTCAATAGCCTGTGCGCTTGCGAAATTGAAATAAATTGTTGGGTTTCAACCGAACAAGTTTTTGGCGTCGTTGTCGGGGACAACAGTTTACTTTTTGATATTTATCTTTATTATTTTTATTTTTATTTATATATTATTCATTATTATTATGTTATATTCTAACACTATTTTGTAGGTACTTCTTCACCCTCCCCTCCTTCACATGTCCTTAAAATATTGAGGACAGTGTTTACCTCAAGTGTGGGGGGGGGAATCTATCTATTATTATTACTTTTTAGTTTAGTTTTTCTTTTTAGCTTAGTTGCATTTCTTTTCATCTTTCTATATGCATGCATCATATTTTTCATTCAAATATATATATATATCCCTATGATGAAAAAAAAAATTGCTTATTCTTATGCTTGTCAATTGCCTAAGATAATGTCTTTCCCTTTCTCTTCATATTTTCTATAAACTTAAAAATTATTAGGAAAAGGAACTTAGGAATATCTTAAGGAAGTAATTAAAGTTTCATAAGTTAATATAGCATTATATAGAATTTTATTAAGAAAAGCATATTTAGATTTGTTGAATTCATCTTGATCATCTTGAGCTTTTGGTTGTTTAATTTTTGTGAAATTTTATGAGTTGTCTCTTCAAATGTACACTTTAAAATTTTGATTTTTATTCTCTCCTTAAAATATTCATATTGTTTTGCATCTTTAGAATCACAACCCTTCATAAAAATCCATCTTTCCATTTCCACTAATAATTCAAGGCAACAAAATTTAATCTTAGTGCTCAAAAGTGACATTATCGCTAATTTTTGAAAAGGGCAAAAAGAGCAAGCTATTATTTCCTTAGTAACTCGGGGCACGGCGTTCGCGGCGACGATGCACTCTTGCCAAATGGAAATAGTATATAAGTGTGTTTGAACTAAGTATTAGGAACATGGGGTTCGCGGCCACAATGTATCCTACTTGAAAGGTTCAAATTCACTTAAGTCTTTTGCAAACTTTAACACGTATAACTAAGATAAATTGTTAAGCCTTGATAAATTTTCCACTATCATCCTCCATTTCCATCTTTGTGATTCAAAAAGTGCATTTCGATTTCCATGAATATTTCTAATTTGTGAATAAATGATCATTCTTCTTGAATTGTACATTTTAAAGCAGTAGTCTTTTTCACAAAACACTCTTGAAGAGTGAAAATTTCTTTATACCAAGCTTATGATCAAAGGTTCATCCTTCTCTACATTATGATTTGCTTCATCAAATTCTATTTATGTTATAATGACTTATTTTTCTCAAAATTACTCTCTTAAATATCTTCCTAAAACCTATTTCTAAATAATCTCTAAGGTTATAAAAAGTTTGAGGAGGTAAAAGAAAGACAAAATCTTCATGGCAATAAAGGCTTGTATCATTTATTTATTTTCTAAGGGATCCAACTTTATGTTTTAATCATTTGCAATTTTTCTCCCTCTCCATCTTCTTTTTATCCTAGACTTGCTTGAGGACAAGCAAGGTTTAAGTATGGGAAAGTTGATAAGTGGCTATTTTATAGTCATTTATAGCACTATTACTATATCATTTACTTAGTTTTTATTATCATTTAGTTAATATTTAGTCTTAATATGGCTTCTTTTATTCTATATATTAGATTTTATGCTCGTTGGTATTTTTAAGCATTTATCCAGGTTTTAAGGTCAATTCTTGAACAAATGAGGCTTTGGAAAAACTAAGGGACCAAATGCAAGGAAGGAAAGCTTCAAAATGATCATTCAAGCCAAAATTAAGCTGGAGCGGCTGTGGTTTAGAAGGAAGAGCGGTCGTGCAAATGTCCATTTCCAGGCCAAATTGGCCCCAAATCTGTGGAGTGGTCGATTCTTGAAAAGAGGAGTGGCCGAGCAATCCAGGCGGAGTGGCCGTGCAGCAAACTGTGGAGCGGCCGTGCAATATGTCCAGTTCAAATTTGAAATTGGCGCCAAGGCTGGAGCGGCCGTGCAAGATCATAGTGCACGGCTGTGCACTCTGTACCAGTTCATGGAAAGGTGTCTCTTGAAGATGGCTTTTTGAAGAATCACAACCCTAGCCTAGGATGCCTATATAAAGGCCATTTCTATCAGTCAAAATCATTCAGAATACATCCAAAAATGATCAAAAACACATCCATAGATGGATCAAATATTACTTAGAATAGATATCAAAAATACTCTAGCAATTTATACACAATATTCAAAATTTATCAATGATTCGTGACAAGTCCTTGTATACTTTTGAAGATTGTGAATGCAATACAAGATTATTTCCAGCCATTGTCTCCTCTTTACAAGAATAAGCATCTCTTCTCTTACTATTATTTCTATTCTTATCTCTTAGCCTTTTATTATGATTTCAATGGTATGAGTAATCCTCCATTTCTTGGAGTTGGAAACTCAATAATTTATATTCATGCTTCTTTTACATGTCATTCAATTCTCTTCTTATTGATCTTAATACCTACAAATAGGGAGACGTCCTTAGTTGTAACGACCCCAACCCTAGGCATCAATTTTTAATATTATATTAAATGCTTTTAATATTTTTATTTATTTTATGTGATCAATTATGTCTTTAAATTCTTAATTTAAGATAAATTGGGTGAGAAGTGAACTTGGAACCTCTTGAGAATTTATTGGTTGTTAAATAAAGAATATTGGGGAGTAATAAAAATAGAAATAGATAAATAGTGAGAGGAGGTTAAAATGAGTAGAATAAATATTTAGGGGGAAGGATTTAAATTGTGTTGAAAGCCTTTTGAAGAGGGGGGCCAATTCCCTCTTCACTCCAAATCCTCCAAGTGTTTCCCTCTCCTCTCCCCCTTACCTCCTCCAACCGCCCCCCTTTCTACTCCTCCTCACACTACTTCTTCCTCCTTCAATCAACTTTCCCTTCTCCCTCATTCTCATTCACTACCCTTCTTCAACCTAGAGAAAATAGAGAGACTCCATTGAAGCCTTCTCCCAAGCTTGAGTTCAAGACATTCTTCACCAAAAATCAAGTATTAGAGCTCCATTGAAGTTGGATTACCTAGAGGAACTCATCTAGTGAGAAAGATCAATCTTCCACATTAAAACCTAAAGTGAGTTATTATGATTCCCTTCTTATGAATGTTCATGAACTTTATTTGTGTGTTCTTGTTGTGATGATAATCTTGTAAATGCCTTGGAAACCTAGTTAAGGTTGGAAGATTGGTAAATGATAAAGAAGGATACTCTTGTTCTTAGGAATTGATTTAGATTGAATTAAATGGGTGAAGATAGGTTAGGAGATCTTAACTTGAATTGAATGAAATGGGTGGGAATTAATTGGTAAATAACCTAAACCTAGAGGATCTTGGATTTGGATGATTAAGTTGAAGTGTGTGAGGTTAAACAATCCTTTTAGTGTTCATGTGATTAAGGAAAAATTAGAGAAGGAATAAACTATGTAAAATGGATTGAAAATTCGAAAATGATGATTTAGTGCCATGGGCGGTCGCCCGTAGAGTGGCGGCCGCCCAGGCGGCGAAACCTTGGCTTCCTTTGTAGCTTCTATGGGCGGTCGCCCAGTGACATGGGCGGTCGCCCATGTCAGATCCTTTCCCAGTTCTTCTCTTTTCTGAATTTTACTAAAAACCTCGGGAATGATTCCTAACCAATATAAATTAGTAGAACCTAACCCAACCGGGATGCAAATCAATCTTCTTTAACCTAAATTAAAATGGAATACCTTGGCTAGGTCATGACGTCTTTATTTGTCAAAGTGGAATTGTGGGAATAGTTAAATAAGGGTTCGGAGAATGGTTCCAACTTGGGGAAATAGATCTTGAACGTTATTAAGGTTATTCGGGGTTGCACGATGACTATGTAGGAATGGTTTACGATATATAGTGGCCTTACTTACTCCATGTCCTTGGTGAGTAGTTCAAATTGGTGTAGAAGCTATAGGTTTCACAATTAAGCTAATTAGTAATGGGTATGTACCACCTTGTGGCATTGTGTCCAAGTTGCGGAATTATTAATTATATGGTTACCTTAATATCCTAAGTATGGACTATTTGGCAAGTTGTTATGTGACATCCCAATGTGTGGATTATGTGTTATATGGTGGTGTGATATCCCAGTTGTGGATTATGTGGCATGTTGAGTTTATTGCTATCCCATTGGTGGATTTAATTGTTATCATTCATATTTATTGATGATGCTATGCATAGTGTATTACTTAAATGTTGCATTATGATGTTGGATGAACATGAGTATATTTTACCATGTTGCTATATTGTTTATCCCGTTTTGTGGATTTATCTCAAGTAACTATCATGTGCTTGAGCGTAGTATGTTCGGGTGGGTATGATGGATGCCAATCAATTATTGATTTGTTCAATAAGTGATTGAAGGTACATCATACGGTGACCCTTCCCACTCTGTGGCCACGGGGTGGGGGTGCTAACAGTACATCTTGAGTGATAAGTAGCCTTTACGGAACTGTTGCAATCGTTGTAAGGAGGGACGATGTTATGGTTGGATACTCTATATCATAGATATCTTTTCTTATATGGATCTACGGGGTATGAGTCCTATAAGAGGTGAATGTCTTGGAGGCAATTCACCAAAGAGTGGAGTTTTACTCACATGTTGTACGACTTATTGTTCAGACGGGAAAAGGTAAAATGAGGTAACGTAAGGTGTTTACCGCTTTCATAATGTGTTAAGTGTTGCCATGCTACATGTTGCATCTTGTATGGCATCTTGCATATCATAATAGCTCATTGAGATTTATTCTCACCCCTCTCCCTTTCTTGCTTTAGATTAGAGACAGGTGACCCGAACCCGGTGAGGCCGGGATTTCATTGTGGACTTTTGCTTTTGGGGCTTGACAAGTTAAGTATAGGAGTGGGTTGTTTAGGAGTATTTATTAAGTATTCCTCTTTTGTAATTTGTTTGGAAAACACTTTTATTAAACAATGTTATTCAGGGTTTTGTGTATTTAATCAGATTTCGGATTGTTAAAGTTGTAGTTGGATCTCCTTTTAGTAGAGATATTATTAATTAATTCTTACTTGGAAGTTTGAAAAGTAGTTTCCCTTTAAAGGCAAATAAATGTTTTAAAAATCTAGATGGATTGTCTTAGTCTGAGCTCCCTTAGCTCGGGACACGTGTTAGGTCCCGGGTTGGGGTGCTCACATTAGTTGTATAGCTTTAGTTGATCAAGTAAAAGATCTTGATTAGCGGAACCCTAAGAATAGAACTAGGTCATTAATCACAAAGTGTAGTTTAATGATCTAGGGATGATCCTTTGGTGGAGAATACGTGAGAATAAGTTAGACCTAATGGAATTTGATTTATACGGTACCCTCGAGAGGTGAGTCGGATACCCGCGTAACAAACGGGATTACACTAAAATGGACCCTCGAGAGATAGGTCGATGAGTCTTAAAATACGTGTGCTAGGCCTTCACCCATGAGTAGTTAGCACAACTTAGCGTATCATCCTTGATTTCTGACATTTTCATCTTAAAACAATTTCTTCATATTATTCTTAAACACCTACAAATATAAAGACGTTCGTATTTGTAGAACCTTAGTTAATTGAGAGAAGGACGTAGCTATGAATCTCGGTTAGCTGAACCATATGAAGTAAACTAGGTTTCATTAATCGTGAGAGTAAGTATGGTGTATGAGAGCTCAAATATTATAATGAACAAGATGTATTCAATATAACAAAAGGCAATTACCTTGGAATGGTTGATGTTGCCTTGTATTTATAATTGTTGATGAGAGTTGTATTTGTGGTAGGATTGCATGAAATTCCTTAAATTGTGGAACAGATACGTGATTAGAGATCTTATCCATAAATAACTCCTGATTTGTAGGGAGTCTTGTTACGTAAAGAATTGTGGACACGCCAGGACTCTGTAGGTCGACGTAACGATGTGGGTTGAGGTCGCCTGTTGGGTCTAGGTCGACCTGACTGATGGGTAGGGCTGAACCGTACTCGAATAGCATTTGGATCGTAATGTCGGATCAAGCTAGGTCGGGACCAAGTAGGTAGGACAATGAGCTTAGGTCGACTGATCATGATGATGGGCCTTGGGCCTGGTAATAATTGGGCCTAGCCCACTGAGAATATGGTGGAAATAATAGGTAGATGATTGGGCTTACTCGCTGGGCCTATCTCATCACTTTTATTCTGTTCAGTGGCCCCCAACTTTCTGAGTGGACTTTATCGACCAGAAAGTTAAAGAATTTTTGTTGAAGCTCGAAGTAGACTGTAAGTCGATGCTTGAGTTGATGTTGGGTCGACCAAAGGTGATGTGGCTCAATCCTAGCCGGTCTGATGGACGGTTGGATCATTGGAAGCGCCGAATTTTTGCAATCATTACTGTTTTGACGTTTGAGAAACTGCCTCGAAAACTGCTATGACACAATTAATTGTGAAATTAACCGTTTGAATTTTTTCTTTTCCCTTTCAATTACGGAAAATATAAATAGCGAAATCCTTTTCCTTTTCAAATTTTTACTTTCTCCAAGCTTCTGTATATCTCCGGCGAGAGCAGCGACGCAGCAACTGACTTTCTGAATACATTCGAGCTTTCGTCCTCTGTAATAACCCTTCTTCGTTCGAATTGATTAAGGTACCCCTCTCACCCTCTTGCATTAGGGTTTAATTTCTGCTTTTTCTTTGATGTCGCCATTGCCAGGACCTTTAGTAGTGAACCAGGAGCTTGGTATGGCTATTGCAATGTCAATCATAGAGTATACAAACACTTGAACGGAGTATGGAGGGAGATAACTGTTGAGGAGTGCTCTTCCATTTTGACCCGATGGGGTTTGCGTTTTAGCGAACTGGGTTTGCCCGTAGGAGAAACCCTAGGTGCTTTAGAGACGAACGACCCAAGAGTTGTTTCCTTTAACCTTTTCCACGAGCTGCTTGACCACATAGCTCTATTACGTTAGAGGTCCCAACAAACCTTCCTTCCTTAGGAATAGAAAAGGATTTCCGGGGGAATCTAGGTCGCCCATTAGTATGTCCCCTAGGTCCCTTGAAGCTGCATATAGGACTGTGAAATTACCCGAGATTTCGCGCGGGCGGGGGGCGCGAAACGCGGTTGTCTTTCGCGGGGGGTTGGTGTCTGAGACCTCGCTTCATGGGAAGGAACAAAATGAGGAGTCACCACGCGGTTTTTGTATTTTGAGCCCAAACGTTGAAAAACGGCTATTGTGAAAAGGTGTCGTTTTTATTGGTAGCAAAAACTTAGGAAAAGGCTTTGAAAAAGGGGATCATTTTTATTGGCAGCAAAAATGAGTAAAAAGCTTTTAGTACCAGAGATTGTTAGGTTCGGAGGTCAAGTTACGTTTCGGGTAGAGTATTACGAGATCGCCCGAAACGCCTCGCATGACGAGTCTTTCTACCTTTCTCGAAATCGTGTGTGTGTGTGTGTGTCTTTTGAAATGGGGGCTTGAATGACAAGCTTAATCTTGGTTTGAATGACAAACGTTTGATTAGGTGACTTTGTTTGAAAAGACGAGCGTTTGAATGACAAACGTCGGTTTTGAGTTTGAAATGAGCGTTTGCGTGGCAAACGTCGATTTTGAACCGTGCGAGTCATTGTTAACGATTTTTACGGGAAAAATGCATATTAAATGATTTTAAGTGTCAAATGGCGGCTTTTAGTTTGAAGATGAGCATTTGGAGGTCGAACGTCATTTCGCGCGTTTTGAAAGAGAGTTCGACGGACGAACTCCGGTTTTGAACCGGGCATTACATTGTTAACGATTTTTACGGGAAAAATGCGTTTTAAATGATATGCGATCAACGAATCGGGTTGCGACTCGGACTTTGAAAAGTAAATACTATCACGATCCAAACGGGTCGGACTTGTAAATGACAGTATTTAAAGCAGTGTCAACGGAATCAAACGACCCGGAATTGTAAATGACGATCGACGAGGCCAATCGGCTCGGAATTGTAAATTACGATCAACGAGGCCAAACGGCTCGGATTTGTAAATGACAGAAATTAAATGACGATCAACGGATCGATCGATCCGAAATTGATAAATGACAATAAAAGTAAGCAGGCAGGGTCGGAACGCCGTTTTAACCCGCGATTACTTCTCTTACGGAAAGTGAAGAGGATCGAGGGGCTAAAACGTATCGGACCCCGTTAGACGGAGGCGTCTACATTTTGGTAACGACGTTCGAAACGGTTATAGCGACTGGCGCGTAAACCGAGACGAAACGGGAGATTTAGAGAGAGGGAGTTATACCTATGGCTAGGGTCGACTCCTTTGGCTCGGGAGGTGTGTACGGGACACGGAAAGTGATTCGAAAGGTTGTTTCGAAGTAGTAGGGTGCGTATTTGATCGAAATACGAAGGTTTCACGCGAATCGAGATAGAACGGAAGCTCGGAAAGGGTGAAAATCAGTTGGGCCGAGGGGGTGGTGAATTTTTGGGAGTAATTTGTTCCTTTTGAAAGCTTTGACAGCAACTTCTATTTATAGGTGAAAATTGCAGTAGGAGTCCGGACGGACTTGGACTGAATCCAGGGGGTTTTTGGGTAATTTGGAAATCTGGGGGACTTCTTTGGCAATTTCGGGAAAAGTGCACGGGAGTCGTAGGACTAGGCTTGCAAATCGGGAGTATTTTGGTATTTTCCCTTTGAATTTGATTGAAGGGTGACTAGAGGGAGGTGGCATGGGCGCCACGTGCCCCCGAGTCACCGGCCATGTGGGATTTTGTCCGGTCCGGTTTGTCCCTTTTTTAAAATAACGATCAGGAAATGTCCGAAACGCCAGGAAAGTGCCGAAAAATGCGTTTTTCAGTGGAAAGCCGTGCTTTTATGTGTGATGACACGTGTTAAGTACGGTTCGACGTCGGGATGCACGGGCGATCCGGGGCGTCTCGTTGGCACAAAGAACGGGGAGTTCAACGAGATCCGGTTAACCTGGAGCGGGCCAGTTAACGGATTTTGGTTAACTTTCTGATGGATTTGGACGATCCGGATTTGGGTACTTACAGTTAGCCCCTCAGCGACGTCTCCTCCGAAGGAGGTGGGGTCGTTGAAAAAGATAAGGATCCAAATCAGGATGCCTTACTTTGAAAGAGACCTGGGCGGTCAGCTGGCTGGACCCTTAGCAAAAAGGATTCCTACGTATCCCGAGCGGGAATCAAGCCGATCGTAGTTCGAAAGGGGGGGCAAGGGCCGCTGAAATTACCCGATCTTTTTCGCGCGCGGGCGGGGGGCGCGGAAAAGGCGGTTGTCTTTCGCGGAGGGTTGGTGTCTGAGACCTCGCTTCATGGGAAGGAAAAAATGAGGAGTCGCCACGCGGTTTTTGTATTTTGAGCCCAAACGTTGAGAAACGGCTTTTGTGAAAAGGTGTCGTTTTTATTGGTAGCAAAAACTTAGGAAAAGGCTTTTTGAAAAAGGGGATCATTTTTATTGGCAGCAAAAACGGGTAAAAAGCTTTTTTGTACCAGAGATTGTTAGGTTCGGAGGTCAGGTTACGTTTCGGGTAGAGTATGACGAGATCGCCCGAAACGCCTCGCATGACGAGTCTTTCTACCTTTCTCGAAATCGTGTGTGTGTGTGTGTCTTTTGAAATGGGGGCTTGAATGACAAGCTTAATCTTGGTTTGAATGACAAACGTTGATTAGGTGACTTTTGAAAAGACGAGCGTTTGAATGACAAACGTCGGTTTGAGTTTGAAATGAGCGTTTGCGTGGCAAACGTCGATTTTGAATTGAAATGAGCGTTTGCGTGGCAAACGTCGATTTTGAACCGGGCGAGTCATTGTTAACGATTTTTACGGGAAAAATGCGTATTAAATGATTTTAAATGTCAAATGGCGGCTTGGAGTTTGAAGATGAGCGTTCGGAGGCCGAACGTCATTTCGCGCGTTTTTGAAAGAGAGTTCGACGGACGAACTCCGGTTTTGAACCGGGCATTACATTGTTAACGATTTTTACGGGAAAAATGCGTATTAAATGACATGCGATCAACGAATCGGGTTGCGACTCGGACTTTGAAAAGTAAATACTATCACAATCCAAACGGATCGGACTTGTAAATGACAGTATTTAAAGCGGTGTCAACGGAATCAAACGATCCGGATTCGTAAATGACGATCGACGAGGCCAAACGGCTCGGAATTGTAAATGACGATCAACGAGGCCAAACGGCTCGGAATTGTAAATGACGATCAACGAGGCCAAACGGCTCAGAATTGTAAATGACTAAATGACATAAAAGTAAACGGAACGGGGTCGGAACGCCGTTTTAACCCGTGATTACTTCTCTTACGGAAAGAGAAGAGGATCGAGGGCTAAACGTATCGGACCGTTAGACGGAAAGCGTCTACATTTTGATAACGACGTTCGAAACGGTTATAGCGGCCGGCGCGTAAACCGAGACGGAATGGGAGATTTAGAGAGAGGAGTTATACCTATGGCTAGGGTCGACTCCTTTGGCTCGGAAGGTGTGTACGGGACACGGAAAGTGATTCGAAAGGTTGTTTCGAAGTTGTAGGGTGCGTATTTGATCGAAATACGAAGGTTTCACGCGAATCGAGACAAAACGGGAGCTCGGGAGGGGTGAAAACCAGTTTGGACCGTGGGGGGTTGTGATTTTTGGTGTAAAAATTCTCTCTTTTTGGCTTTGACAGCCATTTCTATTTATAAGTGAAATTTGCAGTAGGAGTCCGGACGGACTTGGCCTGAATCCAGGGGTTTTGTGGTATTTTGGGAATTTGAAGGACTTCTTTGGCAATTTCGGAAAATGTGCACAGTGAGTCCGTAGGACTTGGCTTGCAAACCGGGGGCATTTTGGTCTTTTCCCTTTGATTTGTGATTGAAAGGTGACTAGAGGGAGGTGGCATCTTTGACACGTGTCCTGAGTCACCCCTTTGCATGGAGATTGTTCCCGGTCCGGTTTTGTCCGTTTTTAAAATAACGGTCAGGAAATGTCCGAAATGCCCCGGAAAGTCTTAGGAAAATGCGTTTTCGGGGAAAGCCATACTTTTACGTGAGATGTCACGTGCTTAAGTACGGTTCGACGTCGGGATGCACGGGCAGTCGGACGTCTCGTTGGCACGGCGGCAGGGAGTTTGCGAGTTAGGTTAACTGGAGCGGGCCGGTTAACGGATTTCGGTTAACTTTCGACGGATTTGGACGATTCGGATTTGGGTACTTACAGTTAGCCCCTCGGCGACGTCTCCTCCGAAGGAGGTGGGGTCGATTGAAAAGATAAGGATCCAAATCGGGATGCCTTACTTTGAAAGAGACACAGGCGGTCGGTGGTGGACCCTTAGCGAAAAGGATTCCTACGTATCGGCGGGAATCAAGCCGATCGTAGTTCGAAAAGGGCGAGGCCGCGCGTGGGGTCCTTGACTGAGCGAGACTATTAGGAGGCGTCTAAAACCTGGATGAGACCATTCGCGAGGTATCGGAACTGAATGGAGACTATTGGGAGGCGTCCCGAACACGAGAGGAGACCATTCGCGAGGTATCGGAACTGAATGGAGACTATTGGGAGGCGTCCCGAACACGAGACTTGAAACCTTCGAGGGCGTGTGGCGCCTCAAACCGGAGTTGCGATGCGCGAGGGCGTTCGTGCCTTAGGTCTTGGGCTTATTCTTTGTTGCCGGTTTTATCCTGCCGAGGATGAGCGTTCGGGCTTACCTGGACGGCCGAAGAGGGATTGTTGCAAGGCGTTCGTGCCTTGGGGTTCGGGCTTATTGCTGTTGCCGGTGAGATGACTGCTTGCAAGGCGTTCGTGCCTTGGGGTTCGGGCTTATTGCTGTTGCCGGTGAGATGGCCTGCAAGGCGTTCGTGCCTTGGGGTTCGGGCTTATTGCATTGCCGGTGAGATGGCCCCATTTGTTTGCAAGGCGTTCGTGCCTTAGGGTTCGGGCTTATTCTTTGTTGCCGGAGAGATGGCTTGTTTGCAAGGCGTTCGTGCCTTGGGGTTCGGGCTTATTGCTGTTGCCGGTGAGATGACTGTTTGCAAGGCGTTCGTGCCTTGGGGTTCGGGCTTATTGCTATTGCCGGTGAGATGACTGTTTGCAAGGCGTTCGTGCCTTGGGGTTCGGGCTTATTCTTTGTTGCGGAGAGATGGCCTTGCAAGGCGTTCGTGCCTTGGGGTTCGGAGCTTATTCTTTGTTGCCGGTGAGATGACTGTTTGCAAGGCGTTCGTGCCTTGGGGTTCGGGCTTATTGCTGTTGCCGGAGAGATGACCAGCGAAGGTCTCGATAAGAGAGTGGAGGTCGGACCGCGAAGGTCGGGGGTTGACTGTTTGAGATGGGACCGTGAAAGGCCGAGATGGGGATTGAGATCGGACCGTGAAAGGTCGCGATTGAGGATTGGAATCGGACCGTGAAAGGTCGCGATTGAGGATTGGAATCGGACCGTGAAAGGTCGCGATTGAGACTTGAAATCGGACCGTGAAAGGTCGCGATTGAGAATTTAATGGTGAGGACCATTATTAAATTTTAACGTCGGGAGACGGAATAGTGCGAAATGTCCGGAGACATGGTTGAACGTTTGAATGTCAAACGTCAACTGGACTGAATTTAACGTCAGGAGACGAGCGTTAGTGAGAACTAACTTTGATTTATCCTCGGGGGATAGGGCGTTAGAAATGTCTAACTGGGGGAAATTTTACACTTTCGGGGGCCAAAAGTGGTAAAATTGGAATTGCCAGGCGAGGGCAAAAGGGGCAAAAATTATGCAGTGCGGTAAGAGTCAGGTCGGACTTTTGCGATTTTCGAGAATCTTTTTAAATGCGAAATTTGGGGAAGAAAATGGCCATTTTCTTCCATTATTGCCGGCGAGAGAGGAGAGAAAAGAGAGAGAAATCCAACCCAAATTGCAAGGTTTGCTCGAATTTGTGAGGGAAATTCGCTATGGAGGGTGAAGGAGGACCAATGGCTCGCCACGGAAGGACCGACGACGAAAGAACTCGATTGGTTCGGACCATTCGAACCACCACTCTTCCATTGAATCCGGTGGAGTTTTATCCGGCGAGGACCGCCACAACTCCCGAGGAGGGATCGAAAGACACGTAAGTTCCCTACAAATTCCATTAATTTCAAGAATGTGCATTCTTTAAATGTTAGAAATTTGTTAGGAATTTACTTAGGGATTTTGGTGCCCGAATTGGGGCTTTTGACTTTGCTATGAACATTTGTCGAAATTGACTATGATG
Organism: Adenophora triphylla var. japonica; assembly: GCA_022495995.1. Classification (NCBI taxonomy): domain Eukaryota; kingdom Viridiplantae; phylum Streptophyta; class Magnoliopsida; order Asterales; family Campanulaceae; genus Adenophora; species Adenophora triphylla. Next base: position 72,420 of record JAFEMH010004306.1, on the reverse strand, counting down.
TAGTTCAATTGACATCATGGGTAGATGACATAAAAATTTTGGTTGCAAAATTCCATGTCTAAATGCATTTTCCAAATTTAAAGTAGCTTTAATTCGGGACGGAGCGAAATTTTCGAAAAATTCGAAAGAATTTGAAAGTTCCGGATTCGACGGAGTTTTCGAAATGTTTTGAAAGTTCCGGATTCGACGGAGTTTTCGAAAGATTTTGAAAGTTCCGGATTCGACGGAGTTTTCGAAATGATTTGAATATACGTAGGAAATGAATGAGAACCGTATCTGCATTGCATCCTTTTGACATGCGTTGTTGCATTTTGTTGACGTTGCTTCTGTCTTGTTTGTCTGAAGGGGACAGGGACGGTTAATACTCATAACCAGAAGAGTCGAGGTGCCTTTGAGGCGGTGCAGGCATTGTGGGGCATTATCCCGGACGTGGCTCGAGAGGGAGAGAGGAGTCCACGACAGCTGGTGATTGACTCCGGGTTGGGCTGGGTTTATCAGTGCGGTAGGCTGCGGCAGTGATACGCCGAGGCGGAGTCCATGTATGTCGCGGCGAGCGAGTGCGGTGGGATACGACCCACACTTTCTATTTCGAGATGGGGGAGGCGACAGTGACTCCCACGAATTTTGCCGCTATGTTGGGTTGCCGACTTACGGCAACACGGCGGGTGTGGGTTGATGGTTACACCCGGAGCGGTTATGCAGGCTCTTTGGGTTTTGATATTACCGATGCCGGGGCTTAGGCATTCGGTACGGGACGATGGAGAATCACTTGAGGAAGGAGTCGCCGATTATGCTAGGTCCTTGAGGATGACCGCGGAGCGTACTGGCTCGAGGGTTCCTTTGGTTTCTTATTGTCGGCGACTTTGTTCCCGACTTCCGACACGTCTTGTCACTTCCCTCTGCTCGGGTGTTGGTAGACTTGGATGCCGTGAGGGGTTTGCGTGGGGGAGGCTGGGCGGCCGAGCTCTACCACTCTGCGGACGGGTTCTCGCGGGGAGAGGAGCACTCATTTAGGCGCTTCACGCTGTCTTGGATGTAAGTTTACGTGCTTTTTCTCTTCCTTGCCTCTTTTATGTACTCGTATGTATACGCTTTGTAGGCGACATAACTTTCCATTCTCTTGGCAGTGCGGGTGCTACGAGGTATTCGATCCGCGAGCTTGGGACATAAAGGAGCCGTACCGTCCCTGTTCCCTGCCATCTTTGGTTTGGCGAGAAGAAGGCGAAGAGGGCGGTCTCTTCGAGAGTTGGCACTCGAGTGTCATACGAGGAGATATCTCCGGCGGCGAACACAGGAGTTCTCGAGAGGATCCAGTGACACTGGTGGAGCGGGTTTGATCATGTCGCGGTGCGGTGCCGGCGAGACTACACGGCGGCGGAAGCTCCTGGTGGGACTTCAGCTGTGACGCCATGTATTTGGGGGAGAGGGTGACCGTCGGCATAGGCGGGGTCTCTTCCATTGGTGCGGTGGATCCTCCTTTGTACATGCGGCATCCGGGGAGATGCCGATTGACGAGTGGAGGGTACCTTCGGGGTGTGTACTTCACCGAGTACATCATAGCGGGGGCCGCCTATGATGTTTTCTTGAGATGGTGAGAGCCCGCGGGTGCGGCATAGAGAGGGCGAGGTCACTGGAGGTCCTCAAAATTTTCTGTCCGCGAGCTAGGCTAGCGTACGAGGCTGGACGGTTCGCGCGGGCGACTTGTGATCCCGCTCCGGCGGAGCCGAGACCACGATACGGGGCGGACCCAATGCTTCGGTGAGCACCTTTTGATTTTACGCATTTGATAGTAGCATTACGCACATGATGCATCTGTACTACATTCGCTTTCGATGATTTTCTGGTTCGCGGAGTATACGGCCGTACGTACAATGAGGCCGTGAGGACAGTGGACGGGTGGTCCGCCTACGCAAGGAGGCTCGTGGAGTTCATGCGGTGCGGTTCCCGGAGGAGCGTGGGCGTCCGCGATCGGGGGCCGTCTAGGCCGAGGTTCCTTTGCTCCGCGCTGGTGGGGAGGACTTCACACGGGGTTTGGCCGGTTCGCGGGCGGAACGGCTGGATTTGGAGCTCCTTCTAGCGCACTCGGGCGCGAGAGAGGGAGTCCTCGAGTTCGCGTACTCCGAGGAGGCCCTTTGCCTATTCCCTACTGGAGGAGTTCGGCGAATTCTGTTTGCGACGAGATCCGGCGGCGGCGGAGCAAAGTACGTCGAGTGTACGGATGACGGCGGGACTCGAGTAGTCCCCTTTTCTTTGCTTTCTTTCTTTACTATTTTGTTTAGACAAAATGCATGTATTTGTCGGGAACAAATTTTTGATTTGAGCTGTATTTGCAAAAGGCGCCGTGGGGCGGAACACATGTACTTCGCATATTTATTACGTGATCACCTTGATTATTTTCGGCAAATAAGCAAATAGGTTAATCAAAAATAAATAAAAAGGAGAAATGCATTAAAAATTGAACGGGTCAAAAATTAAGCATGTATGCACTAATTTTTAATTATTTGCTTGTTGCACGAGCAGGGCGGAAGGGATATTGACATTGGTTGAATGAAATCGGGGGCGGTACGCGAGATTTCATAAGAGTGAACAGGGCATGGTTTGGAAATGTTTCCAACTTTAAGGCGGTAGGCTGCGAGTTGACAAGTCAGCTGCGAGAGAATCGGGGACTAGAATTGAATTTCCAGATTCTTTAAATTGCGGTTTCGGCTTTGCAATTTGTAAGAAGCTAACGCATTGTTTTGCTCATTACGGCTGAATTCTTTTCCCTTTCTTAAGGTTTTCTTCACCTTCGACATGGCTCCCTTTCCCAAGTTATCGTCTCGGATGCAAGAGCGATATTTGGACAACTTTCGATCGTGGGTACGGAACCACACGAGGCGGGAACAAAAGGTTTTTCGAAGGCATTACGGGATTAAATCTGTTTGGGCTTTGAAGGAGCTCATGCCGGATTGGGATCTTTTGAGAGCCGCGTCTCGGTTACAGGGACGTAAGGAGGAACGTGTACGGCTTTTCGTACAACGAAGTTACTCCTACGTTTGAAGATTTCCGGGCCGTGCAGGAGGACCCGAGACGGAGCAGCTAGTTCTTCCGTATGCTGGTGGCATGGCCACCGTTGAGAAGCTTAGTGTCTTTGTTGGGTATCTGTTTGGAGAAGCATGCGGGATGCTGGTACAGGATACCGATTACGTTGACATTTCGGACCGCCAGAGAGATTTGCCGAGTTGAGGGGAGCGTCTTTTCGTGGGACGCGTTGCTCTCAGCGCGCGATTGCTACTCTGTTCACATTCACGTCTCTCGGGTGTGTGCCATCACAGTGTCTTGGACTGGTGAGCTTGATGCAGGAGTGGAGGAGACATCGTGCCATTGGGTCTTGGGCGAGACGTTCTCGGGCATAGGCCGGATGGCGACCGGTACCCGATACATTTGGGGAGGGAGTCCCGCTATGCCGACCATGTGGTTGAGGGAGAGGCCGCAGATGATGCCCGAGGTGCCAATGTCTGTGACGCTTGGTCTTTCTCGCGACGTCCTCTCGGTGATAGGAGGCAATCGGTGAAATTTGCTGGAGCTGCGGATGGCCGGACTTTGCACGCATCACTTGCGATGGTGGGTTCCCATTGGAAGTTACTGAGACTTGCGGGACCGCTCAGGAGGGTCTATTGATCGTCGAGTGCCTGGGCCGTCTCGCACGTCTTTCTATATTCCATCATTGGTTCTGCGGGCAAGACGGGCCGGAGCAGTGCCACCGATCGATCCGAGTTATGCCGCTACTTTTGAGGTGGGATCTCTGCGGATGGAGGATCCTTCGACGCTATTGCCGATCACCGGTGGTGGCAATATACGTCCTTTCTGCCCGGTGGTTCTCTTTCACCGGGAAAGAGGGCACCGTTCTCGTCGACGCAAAGATTCGAACCGGTACGAAGAGTGTATGGGGAGACACAGATGGCTCTCTTGTGGAGACGGAGTGAGCCGTTGGGTGCCGATCACCTGGGACGACTCGACCTTGAGGAGGACGAAGCGAGGGCTAACCACGGGAATCGTATCGGCGATGCCACGGCCGATTATGTGGCAAGTGCCGATCGGGAGGCCAATCAAAGCACTATGATGATGGCTCGAAGCGAAGCGGCTCGAGACAGAGCCAGAGAAAGGGCTGTGTTGAGCCACGAGGCTTGACGGAGGCGTCGGGAAGGGTCCCCGAGCCGAGTAGAAGGCCTACGGAATATTTCCCGCGAAGGTGAAGAACACTCGCCGGGAAAAGGGAAGGGAAGAAGGATGAAGGACCTAGTACGGGAAACTAGGTTGACCTTGCTTTGTCCGAGTATCCACCCATTGTCATTGCGGACACATTAATTGATTAATGTTTTATTGTAGTTTTGCCAAGGCGTGTAGCGAGTCAAGAGTCGGCTCGTGCTTGAACTCATCAAAGAATGTTTTAACCGTTATGAATTTGTAGGTTAAATGAAAAGAGTTTTTCGAAACACAAGCAATTGATGCTTATTGTATTTTTTTTTTGTTTTTTAGACCGAACCAAAGATGGCTGCCTACGTTCCCCTTTTACAATTGGACTAAGGGGCTCAGGTCACCGTAGTTCGACACTTTAGGTGAATTTGAGAAAAACAAAGACAAAAGAAGTGCGACCTGTTTTTTACTGGATCATTAGCGGGAATGTATCCAAATTGGGTATTACTCTTTTAGCACCTTAATTTACTGAGGGGGACGGTGTATGGGGAAGGTGAGTTGACTCGTGCTCTTCCTCAAACGAAGTATCTGCGGAGCTTGCTTCCGTTCACGGGGTTAACGAAAGGGTTTCCGTCCAAGTCTGCTAGCTTCATGGCTCCTCCGGAGAAGATTCTTTGTACCACAAACGGTCCTATCCAGGTAGGCTCCCACTTTCCGAGGGGATTGGTCTGCGTAGGAGGCTTTTCCTTTAGCACCAAGTCGCGTTCTCCGATGTCTCGGATCTTGACTTTCTTGTCGAATGCTCGTGCCATTATGCTCCGGTAGGCTCGAGTGTGTTCCATGGCTTTCAATCCGCGCTCGTCGAGTAGAGCAAGTTCGTCGTGACGGCTCTGTAGCCATTCGACTTCATTGATCCCATTTTCCAAGAGGACTCGGAGGGATGGAATTTCTAATTCCACGGGTAACATCGCTTCCATTCCGTAGGTAAGTGCGAACGGAGTCTCCCGTGGCGGTTCCGACCGATGTTCGGTATCCCCAAAGGGCTAGATGTAGCTTTTCGGGCGCTCCCGACCTCTCGGTGGTCATCTTTCGATTATCATGGCGAGAGTCTTGTTGGCCGCCTCTCTTGCACCATTGGTTTGTGGTCTCGTAAGGAGAAGACTGTGACGTGTGACTACGAATTCGGCCGCAGTTGGTCACAATCTTCTTCAAAGTGGGTCCCATTGTCGGAGATGATCTCGTTGGGCACTCCATATCGGCACATGATGTTCTCTCGGATGAACTCGGCCACCTTCTTAGAATCTCGCACTCCCGTACGATCCGGCTTCTACCCATTTGGTGAAGTAGTCGACTGCGACTAAAATGAACTCGTGACCATTGCTCCCTGGAGGAGTGATCTTGCCGATGACATCGATTCCCCATGTGGCGAAAGGCCATGGCGTAGTCATGCAATAGAGTTCATGAGGAGGGATGTGATTGAGGTTGGAGAACCGTTGACATTTGTCGCAGCTTCGGACGAACTGGATGCAATCTGTTTCCATGGATATCCAATAGTATCCCATACGGAGAATGATGCATGTGTCAATGTTCTCGGGCGTTTCATGTGCGGACCGCAGGTTCCGTTGTGAACTTCGCTCATTAGCTCGCCGGCTTTTTCTTTGTTTACACAGAAGGAGTGGTCCTCAGTGGCGCTTCTTGTATAACATACCCCCGTAATGACGAAATGGGATGCCGGGCGTTTTAATGCCATCATGTTTTTGGCTTTGATCCCTTCTTTGTATTTTCCATCTTCACTTGTGAAGGAAGCTTCTCCGTTTTGGAGGTACTGGTAAATGATTGTACCGGGGTTCGTCGATCGTTTCTTTTTCTTTTTCGATCTCACAAAGAATAGGCGGGTGTTTCCCGCTCCGCCTATTCTCGAGGGGTTTTACCGCTTTCCCTTCGGGAATTTCGACAAGAGAGGCGAGGGTTGCTGTGGCGTGCGCGGCGGTTTCTGTCTCTTGGAAAATAGTGAAAAGAGATGTCCTTGAACCGAGCAATGAGCTCCTCCATGTACGCGTGGTACTTCGAAGGCGGAATCTACCGTCTTCCATTTGTTGGATACTTGATTGATGATCAATGCCGAGTCTCCATATACATCCGGCTCTAAGATGTTGCGCTCGAGGCGGCTTCCAAACCCGGCTGCAGCGAGGCTTCGTATTCTTTGCATTGTTGGTTGCTTCAAAATTCGGCTTGATGGCTATGGGAGTATGATCGTCCTTGGGATCGACAAGGAGCATTCCAATGCCATTCCCCTTCTTGTTGGCTGCCCCATCGAAGAAGAATTGCCACGGTTTGCACTGTCAAGTGAAAAGATTCCATCGTCCGGAAATTGCGGATCAGGACCCTTAGGTTCACTGCTCGGGAAGTCGGCAAGCCGATCTCGCCATTACTCGCCCTTTGTTGATTTTCCGATCATGTACTTGATGTCGAACTCACCAGAAGAATGACCACTTGGCTAGCCGCATTGACGGGATGGCTTGTCAAAGAGATATCTGACGGGGTCCACTTTAGAGACCAGAGCACCGAATGCGACCGCATGTAGTGTTTCGCTTCCCGACTACCCATACCAAGGCGGTACAAGTTTTCTCTACGATCTTTGAGTAGCCGAGTTCACTTCCTTGAAGCTTTCTGGCTTACGAAGTAGATTGCATGCTCAACCTTGGAATCTTTCTGTTCTTGTGCCGGCATTGCTCCGATTGACGTGTTGTCACCTTTGTCGACATACGAGGAAGTAGTGGCTTGTCTTCATGTTGCGGGCACATAATTGGGGGATTAACCAAGTAGGTCTTGATCTTCTCGAAAGCCGTTTGGCACTCTGAGTCCCATTTGATGTCGGCATTCTTTTTCATCGGTTTGAACATGGGCTCGCAGAGAGATGTCAACCGGTTGATAAAGCGACCGATACCGAAGTATTCCCATGAAGCTCTTTACTTACATCGGGGTTTGAGGCGGCTTCATGTCGATGATGGCCTTGATTTTCTGGGATCGGCTTCGATACCTCTTTACGTAACCATGTACCCCAAGACCTTGCCGCGCTTGACGCCGAAGGTGCACTTTGCCGGGTTCAACCTCATGGAGTGTTTTCTCGAGTACGTTGAAGAACTTCCTCGATCCGTCATGTGCCGCATGTCCGATCCCTTGAGTGGATGATCATGTCGTCGACATATACTTCGATTTCTTTGTGTATCATGTCATGGAAGAGAGCCGTTTGCACCCGCTGGTAAGTAGCCCCGGCGTTCTTTAGACCGAACGGCATGGCCGGTGTAACAGTATGTCCCCATGGAGTGGTGAAGGCGATCTTGGCCTGATCCTCCTCGGACATCTTGATCTGGTTGTATCCAGCGAACCCGTCCACGAAGAACTTTACTTCGAAATTTGCCATGGTGTCGACCAGCATGTCGATGTTAGGCAATGGGAAATCATCTTTAGGGCTGGCCTTGTTGAGATTCCGGAAATCTACGCAAAGATCTCGACCTTTCCGTTGGCCTTGGTGACCGTCACGATGTTGGAGAGCCAAGTCGGGTACTCAATCACTCGATGAAACCAACTCGGAGCATTTTCTCAATTTCTTCTTTAACTTGCAAGGACCACTCGGCTTGATCTTGCGCAGCTTACGCTTGAGAGGCTTGGATTCGGGATCCAGGGAATTACGTGCTCCACGATTGAGGATCGAGTCTGGCATGTCTGGTATGACCAGGCGAACACGTCAACATACTCCCGGAGGAGGCTTATCGTGGCTTCTTTTTCGCATCGGCGAAGAAACCGCCCACTTTGTGTCTCTTTAGGCTCTTGCAGACCGACCCCAGGTTCACTTTGGTCATAACCTCTTCGGCGGCTTGGGCCCGTTGTCCTCTTGGTCAACTACACGCTCGAGAACTTCTTTAATGTATTGTTCGTTTAATGTGTCTCGCTTCTTTATCAATTGGATTATTAACGTCTTTTAAGTTGTTTGTTAACTTATCGGTTGTTAAAGTGGCAATGAGAGGATACTCCGAAAGGTCGGACTTTTCATTAAACAAGAACGGGAATACATGATTGGCTACAACATTATAGTCCTCCGGCGTAAGGCCGTTGGATGACTCGCAGGATTCGGACTCGACAAGGACCGACTTAGAGGGTTTGAGACCGGGTTTAGGGAGATGTGGGTGCGGGCCCAGGCTTGTCTTCCAATTCCGCTCGGCTTGCCCTTGGTCCGGTGAAAGTTACCCAATTTTTCATGGCATTCTTTTGGATGCTTGATGAGGGTGCGGGGATCGAGAGGCTTGGCTCATGCTGTCCCTATCATGGCGATTATGCCGTTGTCTGAGCCCCGCCGATCAAGTTGGGCAACTCCATGACTTCTTCAAACAGACTGGTAGAGCCGGTCCACCGAGAGCGTTTTCTATGAATTACGGTTCCTTCGCTTTGGATTTCTTGTCTCGAATGTGGCCTCGGCGGCTGATCCGAACAACTTGTTTCCCATCGAGAGTACCTTGAGTTGCTCCTCCAAGTCTCGGGATTCCCTTGAATGTGTACTCATCTTTGGGTTTGTGGTGGCGGTTGGTCCAGTAGAGCCGTGATGTCGAGGAACGCTCCCCTTATCGGATTAGCTTTGAGTCCTATGAAACGCTTGAGGTCCCGTGCTAGCCGTTCCATTCTTCCCGTAGTCTTGGTGTTGACTATCCCCGGCTTCTTTCTCATCTTCATCGCTCCACCGTCGGTCCCCTCCCGCCGTTCTGCCACTCGCCGTCTGCCCCTCGGGTCCCCTCGGCCGGTTCCCTTGGTGAAGTAATGAGCGAGGTCAAAGCTGTAAGGTCGGAGATTGGGTGTGCCGTCGGAGGTTCCCCTTTTGCGGGCTGCTGCCTTGGTGCGGGCGAGCCTTTTGTCTTCCTTGATGTCAGCCGGTGTTGGCACGTAGCCAAGCCCCTGGACCGTGGTGTGGTCCTTGACTTCAATAACTTGGTGTTGGCCTTGCAGCCTTTTGCCGAGCCCCAGTCCTGGGATGAAGTTCATGAGTTTCATCATCCTCATGGCGGGAGGAATCTGGTCGTGAGACAGTGGAAGGTCCACGTGTGATGTACCCAATTTTTTTTTGTGAAAGATCAAACGGAGTCGCCACGCCATTTTAATTTTGAGAGCCAAAACTTTGAAAAAAGCCCGAGATCAGAGATTTAGGTTCGGAGGTCACGTTACGCGCCGGGAAGAACGTTAGTGTTCACCCGGAACGCCTCGTAAAACGAGTCTTCCAAACATTTGAAATCCTTTTGTTGTGTGTGTGTGTTACTTTGGCCAAAATGAGTTGAAACTGAGAAAAACAAAAATGGGGAACTCTTTATAAGACTTTGAACGATCCCCAAGATTTTTGTTAATATCTAAGCATGATATACATTGTGGGTGCCCTCTCTATCACCTTAAGGTTTTAGAGGAGTTGGTTATTTAACATGGTATCAGAGCTCATGGTTTGGCAAGGTCTAGGGTTCAAATCTCCCAGCTTGCATTTATCCTAAAAAAATTATAAAGGGTACGTATCGACCCAATTGCACCCCTATAACTCCACGTATGCACGTGAGGGGGAGTGTTAATATCTAAGCATGATATACATTGTGGGTGCCCTCTCTATCACCTTAAGGTTTTAGAGGAGTTGGTTATTTAACAATTTTTGGTATGATTTTTGGATTGAGTCTTGGCACTCAAAAGATTTTTGGATTTGAAAAGCAATTCTGCCAGAATGAAAGAAGGCAGTTGACCCTTGACTTTGAAATGGACTTAAAGGCTTCAAAACCTCAGAATCTGGGGAAAGTCCGAGAATAAAAGTTGCTTAAAACACCCTAAATAGGGTTTATGAAAAGGAAATTTCCATTTTTGAAGTAATTTGATGGGTCAAAACCTTCTGGAAATCTCAGATGTGAAATCTGGATTTCCAGAAGCTGATGAACTGGCCTCTAAAAGAAAAATTGAAAAAAGGATTTTTACTCGCTCAAAAAATAAAATAAAAATATGTATGGAAAGCTCTGGATGTTGGCTACAAAAAGTATTTTGTAGTCAACACCCAATTCCAAGTTTTAGTGGGTCCAAAAAATAGGAAAATGGACTGAGGTCTCAGAACAATTCTACTGGACAGCAAGATGTTCTTGAGGGAAAATGTGATTTTTGGGGGATTTGCATCTATGTTCACCCCATTTTCATCCCTAGACTTGATACCACTACTTTTTGTTAAGTGGTTATCATATTCAAGTCATCCTTGGGGAATTTATGGGGTTTAAACATGTCCTTTGCAAAGGGAAAGGGGATATTTTGTAAAGATGAATTTAAAGAGAAAAAACAACTAAAGATTTAAAATGTGGACCATTTGAGATGGTCATTCATGAAGATGAACTTCAAGATGACCATCTTGGGTCAAAACTTAAGTGAAACTAGACATCAAGTAGATCCAAGTAAGAAGAACAAGATGATCAAGAAGTTAAAAGAGGACTTTAGGGTTTTGAGAAGGAGGGCTTTACCAATGGTGACACCCTATCTTTCTAGGCTTGGAATTTGACTTGAGGAGTATCAAGATTTGGTGTTTGGATTGAGGAGTATCAAGGTTTGGTGTTTGGATTTGTGTTTGGAGTGAGATTGGGAAATATTCAAGAGAAAATGGTGGCAATCTAGGGATTCCCACTGTTTTCTCTCTATATTTCGCCAGAGTTTCGTTGCTGTGATCCAATTATGTTGTGTAAACTGAGAGAGGAGGGTTCAATTTATAAAACACTGTGAGAAACAATCATATCCGCGCGGAGGGTCCTGTTGGCGTGCACTGTTCATCTGCTACAGTGCTGGCTTTTGGACAGGAGGAATAATCTTTTTAAAATTCAAACTGGAACTATTTTTCAACTTACCAATTCGGGTTTTTTCCATTTCTTTTGCTTTTTAGGATTCATTTCCTTGTTTATCTTTAAATGGCAATGCCCACTTTACCCTTGCTTTGTTAGAAAGGTTAGGGTTTGTTAGAAATGTTAGAAATGTTAAAAATTTCGTTAATTTTCTAACGAAAATTCTAACAAGCTCAAATTGGAGCACTTACAGTAGCCCCTCGGCGACGATGCTTTCGAAGGAAGCGGGGTCGTCGATAAGAGTAAGGCTCCATATTTGACAGGATGATCAAGTGATCGAGTGGCTGAACCTATTTAATAGGCTACCTACGTATCCCGAGTGGGAATCAAGCCGGCCGTAGTTCGGGTCTTTGACCCTGGGGATGATGGCGTTTTAGGTGCCTCGAACCTGATGAGCGAGTTCTCGGTTCTTTGGAGAGAAACTCTTGGGATAAGAGATGATCATTTGGATCGGAGGGCTATCCGCTCCGCTGGGGATAGGAATGATCATTTTCGGTCTGATGGCTGAAATTGCATATCAGCTGGGGATAATTGCGATGATCATTTTGATCGGAGTGCTATCCGCTCTGCTGGGGATAGGAATGACCATTTTCGGTCTGAGGGCTATCCGCTCTGCTGGGGATAGGAGATGATCATCTTGATCGGAGGGCTATCCGCTCTGTGGGGATAGGAATGACCATTTTCGGTCCGATGGCCGAAATTGCATATCCGCCCGCTGGGGATAAGAATGACCATTTTCGGTCGGAGGGCCATCCGCTCTGCTGGGGATGATTGCGATTTATCGCTTTCCTAGTGTTGTGTGTGATGGCGTCTTAGGTGCCTCGAACCTTGGAGATGGCGTTTTAGGTGCCTCGAACCTTGGAGATGGCGTTTTAGGTGCCTCAAACCTTGGAGATGGCGTTTTAGGTGCCTCGAACCTTGGAGATGGCGTTTTAGGTGCCTCGGACCTTGGAGATGGCGTTTTAGGTGCCTTGAACCTTAATGGTGGGGGTAGATGGTCCTCTTGGTGGACTCTGCTTGAAAGGATCGGTCTTACGTCTGCTGCCGAGGAAAGGATGACCATTTTGGTCGAGTGGCTGGACCTAATGATAGGCTACCTACGTATCCCTAGTGGGAATCAAGTCGGTCGTAGTTCGAAATCTACTCGAGATTCCGTTGGCATTTTGGGATTCCGTTAGTTTCGCTGGGGGTTTCGTTAGCCTTTGCTGGGGAAAGTCAGACGTATTCGTCGAGGAAATCGGTCTTACGTTTAACTGCCGTGGCTGATTTTGATGAAAGATACGGGATCTCGTTATCTTTCTCGGGGAGATCGATCTTACGTTTAACTGCCGGAGTTGATTTTGATGAAAGAAACGGGATTCCATTATCTTTCTCGGGGAGATAGATCTTACGTTTAACTGCCGGAGTTGATTTTGATGAAAGAAACGGGATTCCATTATCTTTCTCGGGGCACTCGGTCTTACGTTTTACTGCCGGGGATGATTTTGATAGGGTATGAACCTAAATGGAGACTTAGTTCAGGAGTATGAACCTAAGTTGAGGTTCGGTTCAGGAGTATGAACCTAAATGGGAACTTAGTTCAGGAGTATGAACCTAAGTTGAGGTTCGGTTCAGGAGTATGAACCTAAATGGAGACTTAGTTCAGGAGTATGAACCTAAATTGAGGTTTTGTTCAGGAGTATGAACCTAAATGGAGACTTAGTTCAGGAGTATGATCCTAAGTCGGGACTTGGTTCAGGAGTATGAACCTGAGCTGAGGTTTTGTACCTGATGGAGGCTATTTGAAGGTGTTCTTGCTGGGGAAGACTCGGGTTTACGAGAACTATCGAGAAGAAAGGTGACCAATGTTGGTCAAGTGGATGGACCTATGGTAGGCTACATAGTTTTTCACCCAAGGATTGACTGTATCTGGGGGTCACTCGAGGATTGACTATTTTAGGGAAGTCGCCCGAGAGATTGACTGTATTTGGGAGTTACCCGAGAGATTGACTATTTTAGGGAAGTCGCCCGGGGATTGACTATTTTAGGGAAGTTGCCCTATGGTTTGAATATTTTTGGGAAGTCGCCCTATGGTCTGACTATTTTTGGGAAGTCGCCCTATGGTCTGACTATTTTTGGGAAGTCACCCTAAGATCTGACTATTTTCGGGAAGTCACCGTATGATCTGACTATTTTTGGGAAGTCGCCCTATGGTTTGACTATTTTTGGGAAGTCACCCTATGGTTTGACTATTTTAGGGAAGTCGCCCTATGGTTTGACCGTTTTTGGGAAGTCGCCCTGGTAATGATTTTGGTTTGTCGAATTAGGGGATGATTGCGATTTATCGCTTTCCTAGTGTTGTGACCGGGGTGATAGCGCTTTAGGTGCCTCAAACCTTAATGATGGCGTCTTAGGTGCCTCGAACCTTGGAGATGGCGTCTCAGGTGCCTCGAACCTTGATTTGACATGATTTCCCTTTGATGGTTTGGGATGGATGGTCCTTTGATGATTTGACAGTATTTGGGAGTCACCCGAGGTTTGACTGTTTTTTTGGGAAGTCGCCCTAAGATTTGATGAAAATGTTTTTTCAGAAAAGTAGTTGACTAAGATATGCTTTCATACTGTCTTTGTGCTTACCTCGTAAGCTTTGGAAAGGACCGAGGCTACGGCTGATGTTGATGAAGAGTTGTTAGGTTGCCGTTCGTGGGACGGTTTTCGCCGACGATTTTTGTCTTTGGAGGCATTTTGACACAGAAGGAGGAGTTTGGTCGAGTCTGCATCTTGCTGGTGATCGTCAACCTGGTAGAGGTTGTTGAGCTTGTCTTCACATTGGGACTTCTTGTTTTTTGAGAACTTGGTGTCTCTGACCGCATCGTATTTGGAGAACTTGGCGTCTCTGACCGAACTGTATTGGAGAACTTGGCGTCTCTGACCGATTTTCATTTTGAGAACTTGGCATCTCTGACCGTACTGTATTTGAGACCTTGGTATCTTTGACCGATTTACATTTTGAGAACTTGGCGTCTCTGACCGTACTGTATTTGAGAACTTGGCGTCTCTGACCGATTTGTATTTGAGAACTTGGCGTCTCTGACCTATTTGTATTTTGAGAACTTGGCATCCCTGACCGATTTGTAGACACTGGAGGCGGTCTTCATACGTTTGTGGATGTCGGGAGCTGTTTTCATCCATTGGAGGTCGTCTTTAGCAAGTTGCAGACGCCGGAGGTTGTCCTTGCCAAGCTGTAGACATGGGGACTATCTTTGCCAAACTGTAGATGCTGGAGGCTGTCTTCATCCATTTGTGGACATTGGAGGTCGTCTTTGGTGAAGATCATCTTTGCCGAAAAAGGGGGATTTGATTCCACGTTTGAATTCCTGCATTCGTTAGTGAAGAGGAAGATGCATATATGACATTCATGATGGCAGATGCATGCATAGAGCCAAAAATGATTGTGAGAGTATCACTGCATATGTTTGCGAGATGATGCATTTACTTGCTTTCGAATATGCACTTAGCCTAAGCTTTTGGCAGGGAATTTATGATCTTCAATCACTTAGGATTGTTCCTATTGATTCAAGTTTTGTGCATGCTACATAAGCCCTTGGGAGATTTTTTGGTGAGGATGCATGGTGATGAAAGGGGATGCGTCGGGATGTATGTGTTTGGAGACTGTTTGGGACAGGCTTTGAGCAAGTGGGGGAGGTTAGAGCCCTCGATTGCAGTTTAAACAGCGGTTGTTGATGAGGTTTTGTTGACAGTATCACATGGACCTCAATTTTGATGAGATTGGATTCGGATCCCGGGTTTTGGTTGAAATTTTCCCTCTCATTCTTGGTCATCTGAAGCTGATGCTGACAGGCTCTGGGGGACGTCGATATGAGCGACGCTTCTTTCATTTGGGTGAGCTGTGACTTCGACCGAAACCTTGTTCGGAGAATGATTTGATGGAATTGCTAATGCCGGGAGAAACCCTGATCTTGAATTCCGATGCTACGGGAAGCTGCCGTGTACCAAGTTACGAAAGTGAAGTTCTTTCTTGATAAAATTCGGGGACAAAAGACCATCTTGACAAAGCCCCCGGATCCTGAGTAGGCAAAGTCCAGGTTTTGAAGAAGCGACTTGGCGAGTCTATCTCGTAGTGAAGAACCCAATGTGGACCCAAAGATGACTATAGAAGCCCCAACTTGAAGAGCCGTACGGGAGAATGCAGGAGAACCGCTTAGCAAGCCCCAACGTGAAGAAATTCAGAGCATTCTTATTGCAGACAGGGTCATCATGTGACCGAGGGGGCACCTATCTTTTCAAATCTTAGTCAACCAGTCACTGGACAAGATTCAGAAATGTTTACGTGCAGGGGCACATCTTTCGAAAAGTGGGAATGAATCCCGATTTTGTGTATACACACTCGCTTTAGGTTTGACGCTTTTGAGAGAGTATAAGCATCACAAGGTGTGGAAAAGTGTATGGAAGCCCCTGCTGACAGAAAGACAGTGTTTGGCTCTATTTCCCTATGATGTAGAAAGAGAAGACTTGTCGAGACACTTGAAAACTTGTCTTATCTGTGATGATCACAAAGCTGCTTAAAACCCTTTGTTAATGTTCGGGTTATTCAATCCCTAAATCTGAGATGAACAAATATTTTGATTAATCACAAGGAGAAAACCAACTGATATCGAGAATCAAGCTCGGAAGGGCGGAAAGTGTATAGGGACGATTGTGATGATGTGTCGCCATTTCGCGGGAAAAAATTCGATTTTTCGCGTTTCTTTGAAAAAACCAAATAAAAACCGGGAAAAAGAACGGAGTCGCCACGCCATTTTTGTTTTAAGGGCCAAAACTTTGAAAAAAGCCCGAGATCAGAAATTTGGGTTCGGAGGTCATGTTACACGCCGGGAAGGACGTTAGTGTGCACCCGGAATGCCTCGTAAAACGAGTCTTCCAAGCTGAAAATCATTTGTGTGTGTGTGTGTGTTTTGGCCAAAATAAGTTGAAACTCAGAAAAGTAAAAATTGGGATATCTTTTAAAGACTTTAAACTGATCCCATGATTTTTTGGAAGATTTTTGGATTGAGATTTGGTACTCAAAAGACCTTTTGAAGTTGAGATCCACTTCTTCCAGAATGAAAAAGGCAGTGGACCTTTGATTTTGAAATGGATTCAAGGGTCTTAAAACTTCATAATCTGGATAAACTCAGAGAATGAAAGTTGTTCTAGACACCTTAAATAAGATTTGTGCGAAGGAATTTTCCATTTTGGAGAAGATTTGAGGGGTCAAAACCTTCTGGAAATCTCAGATATGCAATCTGGATTTCCAGAAGCTGATGAACTAGCCTCTGAAAGAAAATTTGAAAAGAGGAGTTTTACTCACCCAAAAAATAAAGTAAAAATATTTATGGAAAGATCTGGATGTTGGATACAAAAAGTGTTTTGTAGTCAACACCAAATTCCAAGTTTATCTGTGTCCAAAAATTAAGACCATGGACTGAGGTCTGAGAAAATTGCTACTGGACAGCAACTTCTCAAGAGAGAAAATGTGATTTAAAAGGGGGTTTTGCATCCATGCTTGTCCCCATTTCCCTAGGTTTTGGTTAGTGATCACTTGACATTTTAGTGGTGAATCAACTATACCAAACCATCCTTGGGGTACATTAGGACTAAGCATTTCATTTGCTTGGGAAGGGGATTTTTATCCTTTGAAAATGAGATTTGATGCTTGAAAATGGTTTTTAGGGTTTTGAAAATGAGTTTTCTTTGCAAGAAAGTAAGAGAACTTGAAAATAATTTTGATCTTTGTAGAAGATCATCCATGGAAATGGTCTTCCATGGTGATCTTCTTAGATCTAAAGCAAGAAGATGAAAGAACTACATTTTGTAGTTTGCAAATGCATGCATGGTTGGAGTTTAGGGTAAGGAGAAGGAGGGTTTACCAATCTTCCTTGTGTTCTTGAGTTTTTGGCTTGAGTGTATGAGTGTTTAAGGCTTAAATATGAGAGTGAGTGGATGAGTGTGAGTTGGGAAAGATTGGAGAGAAATGGTGACAATTCTTGAAGAATTCTCACTGTTTTCTCTCTATATTTCGCGGAGGTTCGGTGCAATTGGTGTTGTTGCTCCTTATTTTTGTGATTCGGAGGGCTCAATTTATAGCCCTCTCGAAAGATGCAAACCTATCCGCGCGGATGGGATCCTTCGGCGTGCAATCGTTCATTAAATGCGGCTTCGGGCTTTGGACACAAGGAATATTTCTTTTGAAATTTGAATTATACGGCCGGTTACATTCCAGAAATTCTATTTTTGGTTTTATTCCTTTTGTTTTACTTTTTGAGATTCTTTTGAGGTTTAACCTTAAATAACAATGCCCATTTTACCCTCACTTTGTTAGAAAAGTTAGGATTGTTAGGAATTGTTAGAAATGTTATAACTTTCGTTAATTTTCTAACGAAAATTCTAACAAGCTCAAATTGGAGCACTTACGGTAGCCCTCGGCGACGGCGCTTCGAAGGAAGCGGGGTCGTCGATAAGAGTAAGGCTCCATATTTGGCGGGATGATCGAGTGATCGGGTGGCTGAACCTAGCGATAGGCTACCTACGTATCCCGAATGGGAATCAAGCCGGCCGTAGTTCGGGTCCTTGACCCTGGAGATGATGGCGTTTTAGGTGCCTCGAACCTGATGAGCGAGTTCTCGATCGGTTCTTTGGAAAGAAACTACTGTTGGGGATAAGAGATGACCATTTTCGGTCGATGGCTATCCGCTGCTTGAGGATAGAAATGACCATTTTCGGTCGATGGCTATCCGCTTTCTCTGGGATAGGAATGACCATTTTCGGTCGATGGCTATACGCTCGCCGGGATTTTTGTGATTTATCGTTTTCCTAGTGATAGCGTCTTAGGTGCCTCAAACCTTGGAGATAGCGTCTTAGGTGCCTCAAACCTTGGAGATGGCGTTTTAGGTGCCTCGAACCTTGAAGATGGCTTTTTAGGTGCCTCGGACCTTGATGATGATGGCGTTTTAGGTGCCTCGAACCTTGATGATGATGGCTTTTTAGGTGCCTCGGACCTTGGAGATGGCGTTTTAGGTGTCTCGAACCTTGGAGATGGCGTTTTAGGTGCCTCGAACCTTGATGATGATGGCTTTTTAGGTGCCTCGGACCTTGGAGATGGCGTTTTAGGTGCCTCGAACCTTGATGATGATGGCTTTTTAGGCGCCTCGGACCTTAATTTGAAATGGCCTTTCGGTGGACTTCGTCTGCTGCCGAAGGAGAGGGTGACCGTTTTGGTCGAGGGGCTGGACCTAATGATAGGCTACCTACGTATCCCTAGTGGGAATCAAGCCCTTTCGTAGTTCGAGTACTACTCGAGATTCCGTTGGCTTTTGGGATTCCGTTAACTTTGCTGGGAAAAAATTGGACGTATTTGTCTGGGAAATCGGTCTTACGTTTGACTGCCGGGGAAGATTTTGATGAAAGATACGGGATCTCGTTATCTTTCTCGGGGAAATCGGTCTTACGTTTGACTGCCGGGAAAGATTTTGATGAAAGATACGGGATCTCGTTATCTTTCTGGGGAAATCGGTCTTACGTTTGACTAGGGAAGGATTTTGATGAAAGATACGAGATTTCGTTATCTTTCTCGGGGCACTCGGTCTTACATTTTACTGCCGGGAAGGATTTTGATGAAAGATACGGGATCCGTTATCTTTCTCGGGGAGATCGGTCTTACGTTTTACTGCCGGGAAGGATTTTGATGAAAGATACGGGATTCGTTATCTTTCTCGGGGAGATCGGTCTTACGTTTTACTGCCGGGAAGGATTTTGATGAAAGATACGGGATCCGTTATCTTTCTCGGGGAGATCGGTCTTACGTTTTACTGCCGGGGAAGGATTTTGATGAAAGATACGAGATTTCGTTATCTTTCTCGGGGCACTCGGTCTTACGTTTTACTGCCGGGAGATGATTTTGATGAAAGATACGAGATCTCGTTGTCTTTCTCTGGGAAGATCGGTCTTACGTTTGATCGCCGGGATGATTTTGATGAAAGATACGAGATCTCGTGGTCTTTCTCGGGCACTCGGTCTTACGTTTATCGCCGGGAAGGATTTTGATGAAAGATACGAGATTTCGTTATCTTTCTCGGGGCACTCGGTCTTACGTTTTACTGCCGGGGGATGATTTTGATGAAAGATACGAGATCTCGTGGTCTTTCTCGGGGCACTCGGTCTTACGTTTTACTGCCGGGGAAGGATTTTGATGAAAGATACGAGATTTCGTTATCTTTCTCGGGGCACTCGGTCTTACGTTTCTTTGCTTAGGGAAGGATTTTGATGAAAGATACGAGATTTCGTTATCTTTCTCGGGGCACTCGGTCTTACGTTTTACTGCCGGGGAAGATTTTGATGAAAGATACGAGATCTCGTTATCTTTCTCGGGGCACTCGGTCTTACGTTTTACTGCCGGGAGATGATTTTCTTGACAAGGGGCTGACTTTGGTTAACTTTGGTTAACTCTGTCAAGTTGGGGACTAAATTGCAGAGTCCCAGATTTTTAAAGGGCAGAAGGGTCATTTTGACCCTTACAATCCTATCCGCGCGGATAGGAGCGTGTTCCAGGGTTTTTAAATGAGGGGCCGCCCCCTTTCTCCTTCTCCATTCAGTTTTTTCAGAATTACGAGAGCAGAGGGAGAGAAACCAGCAATTCCGCCATTGTTGCTCAAAAAACTTGAAAATTCTTCAGTTTTTCTTCGATTTTCGAGCAATGGAACACGGGGAAGGTGCTTTTCAAGGCCAAGGACGTGGCCCGGTGGCGGAGAGACGATTGGAGCTCGTCCGGATGAGGAGGCACTATACTCTTTCGCAATCGATTGCGGAGGAGCCCTACCCCGATGCTTGGCAACATTGGGCTTCTGATCCGAGTCTCCGAACGGTATACTTCGAATCTTTTCATTCCCTTTGTTGATTTCTTGTTTGAGATTTGAATTTTGGGTGATTTTTGATTTTTTTTTTTTTTGAAAATTCGAATGATTGATGTTCTTGGCTTTGAATCTTGATTTTGATGCTTTGCATGTTGCAATGAATTTGTTGGTGTCCCGAATATGCATTTTGCTTGGGAAAAGAATTGGCATTTTTGCCACACATTTTTTTTGTATCCGAAAATTGCATGTGAAAATTCGAAAATTGTGATGATGATTTTTTTTTGAAATTGAATATTGATATTGATGAATGATGCAATGCATGCATTTTGTTTGGAAAGAATGGGCATTTTGCCAATATGAGATGTATGTATGTTTAGGATTTTTTTTTTTTGAAAAGTGGGACGGATTTTTCCTCCCGTTGCATGTAAGATGGATGATATGCATGTATGCATTTTTTTTTTGAAAATGGGACGGAGTTTTATTTCCGTCAACTTCTTGTAGGATATGCATGTATGCATTTTTTTTTATTGAAAATTGTTGAATGGGATTTGCTGAAAACTGTCTTTTCTGTGAGAAAAATGGGGCTATGTCTATTGCATGCCGTTATGCTGCCGAATTTTTTTTTTTTAATGCATGTGTATGCTCTTTTTTTTTTTGTGCAAATGCAATTTTTTTTCTTGACATTTTCTCTCTTTTTTTTTTGCAGGGCGGAAACCGTTTTGTGACGGAGCAGCTGAACAAAATGAAGACTCGAGGATCAGTGGAGTCCGTAGTTGACCTGTGGGATCGGCTTCCGGATGCGGGCCGAGGAGCTTTGCCGAGTCCGAGACAGATTGTTGTTGAGACCGGGCTTTGGGAGTTTGTTGAGTGCTTGAGGGGACTGGTCAAGTTCCCTAAGAGCAAGGGCCTGATGTTTGCTTTGGCGCAGCATTGGTGGGATGCGACCCACACCTTTCACTTCTTCTGGGGCGAGGCTACGGTTACGCCCTCCGATTACGCTGCGATCACGGGCCTGTCCTTCAATGGACGCATCATTGAGTGGCGGGATGGCTACAGCGATGCGGATCTACAGGCTCTTCTGGGATTTTCCCCTATTCCCAAAAAGGGGATGGGGATGGAGTATGCGGTGGTCTACGGGAAGATTGTGGAGACCATTGTGAGTTACGAGGCTGGGGAGGAGAGGATAGGCGCCGATCGATTGTCGTGGCCTTCTTGTGGTTTGCCTTTTCGAGCACCCTCTTTGGGCATGCCGAGGGGACGGCAGCCTTTGCCTTCTTGAGGTCCTTGGAGGACATGGAGATGGCCTGAGATGTCTCGTGGGGAGAGGCCGGGCCGGGCAGAGCTTTACTTTGCTCTCGATAGGTACGGCCGGAAGGCTGTGAGCTCCTCAGCATCGCTTTGAGTTTGCCCCCGGAGGTATAAGCTCTCTTTTTGCTTTCCCTCTCCCTTTTTTTTTTTTGAGCACACACTTTTCTTTTGCACCGGATTGATTTGATTTGTACCTTTCGCAGTATGGGCGTTGGAGTTTTTCCACGTCACGATGTGGCGACAAATGGCGGAGTACGTCTGGGCGTATCCGGCCATGCATTCTTGGTCCAAGCATGCCCGGAGAAGATAAGCTCCAGGGGGCGTACGACTCTCGTGTACGCGGATTGCCTTCCTTCGACGGAGGCCGAGACGAGATGAGGGGATGATATTCTTCCCCAGGATCGTTCGAGGTGGCGCAGTGAAGGGCGCCGAGATTTGGACTGTGCGGCGGAGGATTCTCGAGAGGTCCGACTCGCGATGCATATTATCTCGGGAGAGAGGGTGACGCGCCAAAGATGGCGTGAACTCGCCTTTGAGGACACCGGTGGAGCCTCCCGTCGATATGATGCACCCGAGTGATCGGTCCGTGACTCCGGGATGATTACCGAGCCGGCCACACTTCTCGGATTTCGTGGCGACCGAGCCATATGCGACATTCGTCTTGAGGAGGCCGAGGATGCCTCGAGTTACGGATAGAGAGGGGCTTGGGATCCCGCGTTATCCTCGGACGGATTTTTCATATATCCGGGATGGGGTCCGATTGAGGGTGCAGATCCCTCACCCGAGCGGCTTCCACGAGCTTTCCGGCCTCGTCCCGAGGGTATGAAGGTATGGCTTTTTACGCTTACGCCTCTTCCTTTCTTTCTTTTGTTTCATCATCTTTAGCATCACTTCCTTTTTTGACGCTTTTGCTTTTGTGCGGTTTTCTGAGGTGGTCGTCGAGAAGCCGACGAAGCAAGTGATCTGAGCTAAGAGATTCATCAGAGGATGGTCGCCATTGCGGCTCCTCGTGCTAGAACAAGGCGACCACGGCCGGCGCCCGTCGACGGGAGGCTTCCCTATTCGCTCGTAGACTTCTTCAGAGACTCCTCTGTCTCCTCTCCTTGATCCCCGCGCGGTGCCGCTTCGGATCACGTCATTCTCTGGGATCCACACGGGCGGGGACACGTTTGGCAAGATGGTGGGTCGTCTTCGTACGTCCAGAGTCCGACGCCTTCACCTTTGGATACGATTTTTTCGCAGATCTCGGCTTGCCCTATCGAGCGTGCCGGTTGGTCCCGACGAGCCTCTTTCTCGGAGACGAGGACGATTCCGAGCCCGAGATTTTCGTGGCTCCCGAGGAGGCGGGCCCGAGTCGCAAGAGGAACCGGGGACGGACATCGGGCGCTAGGGATTACGATTGATTACCCCCTCCCCGATTTTTTTTAGACTCGATTTTCTCGAGATTTTGAGATTTATGACCGGGATTGAGATTTGTACAAATTTTATGCACACATTTTTTTGGATGTAATAATTTAGGATTTTATTGATGTTTGTTTGTTTTTTTTTATGCACACTCTTTTTTTTTCTTTTCTCTTTTTTTGGGATGTAATAATTTAGGATTTTATTTTATGAATGCAATGCGGTATGAATGCGGTGTTGCATGAGCCTTTGTTTTTTTTTTTTTTTGGCAAGGGTGTTAGTGTTTGGTATATGGACCGGTTTGGGAGATTTTTGCACGTATTTCGAGCAACCGGGACGGAATATTCCTCTTTTGGTGTAGCAAACTTGGACTGCGCATTTTTCTCGATAAATGACAATCATGTCCGCGCGGATGGGGTCCTGCATCTCGACATTGTCCTTTAATTTTGCTTCGTATCCGGTCTCACTTTATTTCAAATTCAAATATCCTCTTCAACCTCCAAATTCAAACAGCCATTTTCGGGAGAAAGAGAGAAAAACCATGGAAAACCTTAGAAAAGCTCCATCAAAATTGTCCCAAGAATCCCAAATGTCATTCTTCAACAAGTTCAAGGATTGGTCCCGGAGATTATGCATGAGAGGAGGTCCTTCTTTGAAGAAAGGTACAAGGTGAAGTGCTTATGGTCTCTCAAGGAATTGATTCCGGATTATGAGCTTTTGAGGGCTTCTTCCTCATTTTGGGACACTAGAAGGCATGTCTTTTGCCTTTCCTTCAACGAGATTGTTCCGACTGCCGAAGAATTTCGGGCCTTGCTTGGAGGTCCTGAGGTGGAAGAGATAGCGATTCCTTTGCCCGAGGGGCTTCTTTTGTTGACATTGTGCGTCCTCCTTCATCTTTCCCTGGAGGAAAGCGCAAGGTATGATCCGTGGTCCCGATCATTTTGATATTTCCGGCCTTCCCGATAGGTTTAGGGGCCTAGGCTTGGTGTATGATGCCTATTGGGATGCCTTTGCACTTTGTATGTTTGGCACCTGTTCATGGTCTATTCCTTTGGGATTTGCCATCGGTCTTGCTGGATGTTGTCGTTCACCGTCGCCCGGGCAGAGATGTCGTTCCTTTGATTAAGGGGGAGACTTTTCATGCTCTTGATAGGCCGGCTACCGGAAGACGGTATAAGCACGGGGCAGCCCGTTCCTCTTGACCCCGTGGCCGATGGAGCGTTTGGGGATTCTTCGGGAAACTCCCGACATGATCAAGCCTTGGACATTTGCCAGAGGGGGTTGTTGTGGATTTCGATGATCGTGGCTCATGGGAGCGTTGGATGGCTGGTCGCCGTACGTAAGATATCAGATGGTCGGTGCCTTGTTGGCGGGTGGAGACTCGCAGAGTGCTTCAGGATGGGTCTCATGTGGTCATGCTTCCGGGGGCTTTCTCACCCGGCCTTCTATATTCCGCTTTAGTTACGAGACAGTTTGGCCTGGAGCAGGTTCCTTTGGGGGACTTTGATGATATAGCCACCAGGGTGGTGGCTCCTGCTTCTATGGATGATCCCTCAGTGTTTCCATTTCTTTCCCGAGCATGGAGGTATGATGCCTTTCCTCCTCGGGTTATTCTCAGGCGTCCGAGACCGGTGTTCTTGACCACTTGGTACACTGGATTGGTATGAGAGGCATCCGGGAGAGACTCCAGTGGCTATTTTTGAGACGGCGTGAGGCCATTGTGGGTGCGGAGGACCCGACTGCTTCGAGAGGAGGAGGGCCGAGGCGAGGGCCAACCCTCATGACGGGGAGCGGAGACGCCGTGGACCGACATGAGGCTTACGTCAAGAGACAGGAGAGGAGGGCTCCTATGCTACCGGCCTAGGCTACGGGGAGATGAGAGATGACGCTAGGGCTACTAAGGCCCCGACAGAGGCCGGTTTGATAGATCTTGTTCCTATACGAGCTTGGTAGGAGGAAGACCGACATTTTTCCGGTTCGGAAGAAGAAGACTCGAAGGGGGAAGAAGAGGGGAGAGGCCGCACGAGTGGCTTGGAGTGACTCGAGGTTTCCGAGTATCCCTTTCTTGTCATGGCGCATACATTAATTTGATTATGTATCTTAGTTTCCTTTTAGCAAAGTTGCCGGTTGTAGGAATGTATCGGGCTTAGACTCATCAAAGAGCTTTTAATTTGTAATGAATATCTGAATTGCTTTAGAGTTTTTCGAGACGCTTTCATGGTCTGATCAATTGTATTGATGTCAAAGTATGACTTTTATTTGTGTTTTAGAACGAACCGTTTCCGGCTGCCTACGTTCCCCTCATTTTGAGGAGCTCAGGTCTTCGTAGTTCAACCCGATTTTTTTTTATTGTTTTTTTTTTCTGTTTTGTTTTTTTTTTTTGTTGTGTTTTGCTTCTTTTTTTTTGTTTTTTTTTTTTTTTTTTTTTTTTGTTTTTTTTTGCTTTTTTTTTTTTTTTTTTTTGTTGTTTTTTTTGTTTTTTTTTTTTTGGTGCAACCCCTCGTTTTTTACCTAGGCCGCCCTTCTTGGGTTTTCAACCTAGTTGGGTATTACTCTTTTAGCACTCTTTTTTTACGCGTAGTATCCGCGCAGCCTTGTCACCATTCACCGGGTGTACAAAGGGATTCCCGTCGAGGTCTGCAAGTTGCATGGCTCCTCCGGAGAAGATCTTCTGGACGACATATGGCCCGACCCATACAGGCTCCCATTTGCCGAGGGGTTGATACGGACCGGGGCTTTTCTTTCAAAACGAGATCACCTTGTCGGATCTCCCGATGCTTTACTTTCTTGTCGAAGGCTCTGGCCATTCTTCCTTGGTAGGCCCGGATGTGTTCCATTGCTTTCAATCGGCGTTCATCTAGCAGGGCCAATTCGTCATGGCGACTGTAACGACCCCAACCCTAGGCATTTATTTTTAATATTATATTAGATGCTTTTTATTTATTTTATGTGTTCCTTTATATCTTTAAATTCTTATATTAGGATAAAATGATAAGGAAATAAATAATGTTCTAGAGAAAAATAATAATTAGAAATAAATAAAGTAATAGATTGGTGTGGTAATAAAATGGACAAATAAAATGTTGTGGGTTGGGAAGATATTTTAATTTGATGAAAGGATAGTTGTAGGGGATTTTTGAGTAGGGGACAAAATCCCCCAAAACCCTCCCTCTAGTAGCCGGCCCCCCCCTTCCCCCTTTACCATCCATTTACCCCATCTCCCTCCTTCATCCTTCTCATTTTCTACTCCTTCACTTTCTCTCTCAAATCCATGGAAGCTCCCTTTGAAGTCTTGGAGCTAGCTCATCTTCCAACCATTTTCAAGTCTAAAAGCAATTTTGAAGTTGGATCATCAAGAGGATCAAATCAAGCTTAGAAGATCATCTTTTCATTCTAAAAATCTAAGGTGAGTTATTATGACTTTCCTTCCTCTATATGCTCATGAATTAATTGATGTTGTTATTATTGATATAATGGTTATTTGGGGCCTTAGAAACCTTCTTGGAGTTGAGGAATTAGTTAATATTATGGAACATTGTTGTTGTTCATAAGAAATGATTAAAAGTGTAATAAAATTGGTTGAGTTGTATCAAGATGGTTAATCATGAAATATGGAAGTAAAAATGGGTTGGAAATCAAGTGGTAAATGATTTGGGTTTAGGTTATCTTGGGATTAAATAAATTAATATAATGTGTATGAAGTTAGGAAGTCCTTCTAAGTTCACAAACAAGGGAAAATCAGTTTGGGACAATTTTGGTTAGGGTTACTAAAGGATTTTATTCCTCGTTTCGAATTCAGGTTCGGTGGCACGAGTCGTGCTCCCGTGGCACGAGTCGTGCCTTGGATGGGGACGAGTCGTGACAAGGATTAAAGGGAAGTCGTGCCTAGTGGGGAGGCTTGTTTCTGGGGAAGGCCAAAGGGGCACCAGTCGTGCCCTGGGGCACGAGTCGTGCCCTGGCCTGGTGACATAGGGTCAACTTTGAAGCTGATTAAACCTAATCGAACTAGAACCAAAATGAAATCTCTTTAACCTAGATTAAAGTAGAATACTTTGGCTACTCAATGACATCTTAAGTGATCAAAATGGAATTGTGGAAGTAGTTTAAATATTGCCCCGAAATGGTTGATAGGCTTGATTTGTGACTTCACCAAAATAGTTCCAATTTGGGAAATAGAACTTGAACTTTAATAAATGTTATTCGAGGTCGTATAATGACTATGTAAGAGTGGTTTATGATATATAGTAGCCTCACTCCCTATCTTTAGTGAATAGTTGCAATGGTGTAGAAGCCATAGGTTTCACTATTGAGCTAATTGGTAATGGGTAGGTATCACTTGTGGCATTGTGTCCAAGTTATGGAATTATTGATATTATGGTTATCTTAATATCCTAAAGTATGGACTATTTGGTAAGTTGTTATGTGGTATCCCATTGTGTGGATTATGTGTTATATGGTGGTGTGACATCCCAATTGTGGATTATGTGGCATGTTGATTATATTGTTATCCCAATATGTGGATATGTTTATTATGTGGTTGTATGGTTATCCCAATCGTGGATTTATTTGTTATCATTCATATTTATTGATGATACTATGCATAGTGTATTACTTAAATGTTGCATTATGGTATTGATTGGCATGAGTATACATTACCATGTTATTATATGATTATCCCATTTTGTGGATTATAATTCAAGTATCTATTATGTGCTTCGAATGTGTATATGTTCGGTGGGTATGATGGAAGTCAATCAATTATTGATTTGTTCAATAAGTGATTGAAGGTTCATCATATCGGTGACCCTTCCCCACTCTGTGGCCACAGGGTGGGGGCTGTGCAGCCTAACGATCGAGTGATAAGTAGCCTTTACATACCGCTGCGATTAGGAGAAACCGGGGGAATGCTCGCATGGAAGCCAACGGCTCTCTATGATGGCGATGATAGTATATGATACTCTAAATATAGGGGTCATATATGTATCCTCGTTTTTCTTATATGGATCTACAGGGTATGAGACCTATAAGCGGTGAATGTGCATGGGGGCGGTTCACCAAAGAGTGGAGTTTTACTCCCACGTTGTACGACTTATTGTTCAGACGGGAAAAGGTAAAATGAGGTAACGTAAGGTGTTTACCGCTTTCATAATGTGTTAAGTGCTGCCATGCTACGTGTTGCATCTTGTATGGCATCTTGCTGCATATCATAATAGCTCATTGAGATTTATTCTCACCCCTCTCCCTTTACTGTTTTAGATTCCGAGACAGGTGACCCGAACCCGTGAGGCCGGGGATTTCATTGTGAACTTTGCTCTTGGGGTTTGACAAGTTAAGTATAGGAGTGGGTTGTTAGGAGTATTTGTTAAGTATTCCTCTTTTATATTTTGTATGGAAAACCCTTTTGTTAAACAGATGTTAATTAAGGTTTCCAATGTATTTGATCAGATATCGGTTTATTAAAGTTATGGTTGGATTTCCTCTAAGTAGAGATATTTCTAATTGATTTTAAAATTGTAAGTTTGAAAGGTGGTTTTCTTTTAAAGGCAAATAAATGTTTTGAAAAATTGAGATGGTTTTTCTTAGATTGAGCTCCCTTAGCTCGGGACACGTGTTAGGTCCCGGGTTGGGGTGCTCACAGCGACTCTGGAGCCATTCGACCTCGTTGATCTGGCTTTCCAGCAGTACGCGGAGCGAGGGGATTTCCAATTCGATTGGGAGCACGGCTTCCATTCCGTATGTGAGGGCAAACGGTGTTTCCCCAGCTGCCGTTCGACCGATGTTCGTAGCCCCAGAGTGCACAGTGTAACTTCTCGGGCCAATCTCCGCCTTGGATGCCCATTTTCCGGATGATATTTTCCAGTGAGTCTTGTTTGCACGCCTCAACGGCTCCGTTGGTTTGGGGCCCGTAAGGAGATGACTTGTGACGGGTTATTCGGAATTCCGCCAAAGCATCCCGTCGCATTCCTTCGAAGTGGGATCCATTATCTCGAAATGTATCTGCACATGATGTTCTCTTTGATGAAGAGGGCAACTTTCTTTGAATTGAGGATTTTGTAGGACTTTGCACAGCATCCTTTCCGATTCCCTCGAAGAAATCACCAATCTGCGTCTCTTTAGGCTCTTCCGCAGATCCCAAATTCACACTCGTCAAAATCTCTTCGGCGGCTTGGGCTCGATTTTCTCTTTCCTGACAACCCGCTAAAGATTTTTTTGTTGTTTGATTTTTTTTTTTTTTCGTTTAATGTGTCTGCTTTTTTTTTATCTAATGAATTATTATTAAAAAAATTTTTATTAATTAATTCATCATTAGTTAAAGTGGCAATCGAGGGATACTCAGAAAGGTTCGTCATTTCATTGAGAACGAAAAGGAATACAGTGCTTGCTACAGACTCGTAGTCTTCAGGCGTAAGGCCGTCGGACGACCCTTGAGACTCGATCTTAACAAAGAGAGACTGGGAGGACTTGTCCTAGATTGACACAAAGGGACGGGGGATCAATCCAAGCTTGGTGATCATTTCCTCCTTGGTCGCGGACGGGCCTGAGAGGTTTTCCCAATTTTTTAGCGGCATTGCTGTTGGTGGCCTCATGACTGAACCGTGGCCGTTTTTGTTTTCCTTTCTCAATTGCCGCTATCATCTCTTGGACCGAGCCGAGATCAATCAGGTCCGGCACCTGGACTTCTTCTTCGAACAATTGTCGCATAACTGCACCATCCCAATCATCCGAGGGAAATTCCGTGGCCTTAGCTTTTGGCACCGCGCCCGAATTCGGGTTTCGGATCTTCTGGGCGTAGGGAATAGTGGTTGTGAGCTTCTCGAACTGTTCCACCTGTCGTCGCACGCCTCCGAAGGTATACTCACTCTTCATGGTAGTGGTAGCCCCATGTATCTTGGGTAGGTCCAGGAACATTCTACGGACCGGGTTAGCCTTGGTTCCTCTAAACTTGTTGAGGCTATCCCGTAGCTTTAGCCATCCCGCCGTAGGAGTGGGATCTCGTGATGTTTCCCGGTTGTGTGGGACCCTTTACAAAGTAGTCACCCAAATTAGGACTCGAAGGGGAGAGATTTAGGGTTGTCGACCGGGACCTTTCTGTGGCAGCCTTCAAATCTTTTTCCTTTTGCAAATGGTCTACCGAGGAGGCCTCATATCCTGTGCCGTGGCGAGTATTCTCGTCCTTTCACCTCGATGAGTTTGTGAGTTCCTTGTTGGTGCTTCCCTGCACCGAGGCCAGGTAGATAGCTCATTTTTCTCATCATTTTCAAGACCGGTGGGATTTTATCCCGAGTGACCGTCGATCTATGTTGCACACTTGGGCCTTGGGAGGCTCGACCGTGAAGCCCGTTAGCATGAGACCTTCCTCGTCATGTTTGATTTCCAGAATAGGTATTCCGCCCGTATCTCGTGCCCTCTAAAGTGACTAAATCTCCGTAAATGGTTGTCAAATCCCCGTTCGAGACGAATTTCACACACCGGTGGAGGCTTGAGGCGACCCTTGACCTCGGTGCACCAAGGTCTTCCCAATAAGGCATTAAAAGTAATCGGGATGTCAATAACCCGGAACTCTACAGTATCAATTCTCGCCAAACCAGAGGTCCAAGGTAGCAACTCCAAGGACTGCCGAGATGTTGAGTCGTAAGCTTTTGACCTGGGTGAGGGAGGAAGGCTTCAAGTCTCGTAGTCTTGATATCATGTGCTCATGATCTTTTGCCGGAAGAATGTTCATTCCGGACCCATTATCAACCAGGACCCGAGGGAGGCGTCGTTCATCCAACTCGGATCGTGATGAAGAGAGGCTCGTTATGATCAGCCCCAAATTGAGGGAGGTCGAGATCTCGTGAAAGTGATTATGTTCCCGTAGTGGATGTTTCCAATCGCTGTACCACGTCATCGGGAGTAGCATCAATAGGCACGAGAGTGCGAGCTGTGCTTTCTTCCAACTTCACTTATGGGGATAGGACGAGGTGAGTAGAGACCAGAGGGAAATGTTTGCCTCGTGTTTGCTTCAACCGGGTGAGCACGGGATCCTCTTTCTGGTCCTGGAGTTTCACTGCCTTAGCATAGGGGCGGCGATCTTCTTTTCGGTGCTTGATCTCGTAGCCTTCTTATCTCGCCTTGGGATTCCTTGGAAGATCTCGCCCGCATCGGGTCAACAGATTAACTTCCTCATCCGCCGTCTCTGACCGGATTTCTTCAATGCCGCTAAGGTCAACTGGGGAGCCCTTTTGGCTATTGGCCACCGGTTCGACGGAGCCTCAGCAACGGTGAGGGGCCGAGCCGTATCCGGCTCCTTCCCGGGCGGCCCTTATAATTGCTTCCCAGGTCACAG
The DNA here is from genome assembly GCA_022495995.1 of Adenophora triphylla var. japonica. Taxonomy (NCBI): domain Eukaryota; kingdom Viridiplantae; phylum Streptophyta; class Magnoliopsida; order Asterales; family Campanulaceae; genus Adenophora; species Adenophora triphylla. Next base: position 41,428 of record JAFEMH010004306.1, on the reverse strand, counting down.
GCTTTTGGGTTTGGGGTTGTGTTGTTGCCCCTTGGATGGCCCACAGAGCTAGGGCGTCCTTCGATTCGCTCTCATGGCCTGCCTTGCTCATAGTTATCATGCAACAAGAGTCGCTATTGTCGGGGCTCGGGGGCTTTTCAATTTCATCCCCGGTATAGTGCAGCCATTCTGGTTCCTTTCTGTAATACTCAGAGTTGGAGATGATTATAGCATTCTGTGTGGGAGGCGCATCCGGTATCATGCCAGTTTCTAGGACTTCTCTGAAAGTTGACATACATTCGGGGAAGGTGACCTCTTCTTGGGTAACCCTGACAAGGAGTGTTACTTTGTTATGGGGTGGATTTGATCTAACCATGGTTATTTTCTCATTTGGGCGGATGGGAGTTAGTTTCCCTCTTTCTATCAGATCTTCGACTATCGCCCGGATCGGACGCCGAAAACCCTTTCCCCAAAGCGTGGTAGGCAGTGTTGAATTCTAAGACATCCACGTGCTCAGATCCAGGAAACTTCATGGCCTTCATGTCCTCGGTTTCATATTCGTCTCCCGAAGTGTCTTCGTCGTCGCTTGCTGACAACCAACCATTGTGCCTAGCTCCCATGGGCTCATTTCCGGCATGATTATTCCAGATTGTTTCCGGATCTGGGGCCTCGCTCTGACTCTTCGCTCTCGTCATCATCATCATCATTGCCGTCGTCGGAATCTTCTTCCCATACTACCGGGATTTCGCGAGAGAGGAACGCCGATCAAACCCGTTGGGGGAATATGGGTGCGTGCAGCCGCAAAATTGTCATATGCTCCCATTCCGGAAGTGGTAATTGTGACTCGCCTTCTCCTCCCGTAACCGGGGGAAGAGTGAGAGGGGTGGCACGTATTTGACACCGTAGAATGCAGAAGGGTTCTTCCTCCTCCGATTCTTCGCCACTGCCTTCGGGGTCGTATTTGACTTCTCCAATAGCCGGTTGCGGAAGTGTACTAGCTCCATGCTCTTCGGCCTCTTTGCCGATAAGCCCCAAGCACAGCGCTCGCCGGAAGCTTTCTTGTCTAATTCTTCTCGATTGTTCTAACCATCTTGTGTAAATGGTGCTCTCATGTTTTGACCGGAACAGCCCACCTCTTCGGTATTGGCCTTCCTTTATCCGAGAAATAGCGGGCCTCGTATTCTTGCAAGGAGTCTCGACATGAGACCAAGATGGGTTGATTCGCTCTATATCCTCAAGGCCGAGGGGGAATCCGAGTCGTGATCCTCGACGAGGTTGGCCACGGGTATTTGGGGACCTTCATCGCATCTTCCCGGGCATGCGAAGATTCTCCGCATTCAATCATATTCACCTGATTATGGTTCCTTGCGCCGGATTTTTGACTGTGTTAGCCCTTCGGGGCCTTCCAACTTTCCTTGCTCTATTAGCCCCCTGGATTGCCTTTTTCGAGTAAAGCAATTGTCGGGCCGATGTCCGTGAGCTTGATGAAAAGCACAATACTTTGTAGTATCCACGGAGCATTCGGATTTCGGGTTGGAAATTCTCCAAAGGCCGCAGCAAGCCTTCTTTCACCGGCCCCCTAAAGATGTCGTTCAGGCATTCCAAAGTTTTCGAGATTCATGACCCGTGGTCCGGGCTCGCCGGTTTTCTCGGGAGCAAAAGGAGTCGTGTTGTTACATTCCCTGTCCCGCATAGTTAATCATCTCTTTGCCTTTAGCAGAGGGCTGATGTTTGCAGAGGAGCCCGATATCCGTAGGCGGGTGCGCAGCTCTGGTTGTCTGATTGTAGGCCTTTTCAAACTTAGCCGCAGAGTTAACCATGGCCCGTAAGTCCGAGTATGGGAAGTGACCGAGGAGGCTCTCGATGTGGTTTCAAGCATGACCGGAAGATGTTCATTGTTCCTCTTCAGAAGGAGGGATGGCCATTTCACCGAAGTTTCGCATTCCACCGTTTGTAAAAGTCCCCAACATTCTCATCAGATCGCCGCACCGTTGTTTGTAGGTCAACCCTATTTGTTTCCCATTCCAAGTTGGCCTTATATTTCTCTCGTGAAGGCATTGGTAATCTGGTCCCATGTAGCCCCGGCTTCGTGTTTTAAACGGAAGAACCACTTTAAGGCACCGGACTTCAAGGATAGATCGAAATAGTCGCCCAACCGCTGATTGGTACATCCTTTGGCTTTCATCGCCAAGGTATATGTGTCCAAATGGGTTTTCGGGCATGCACCCCATCAAAGAGATCCAGATTAGGCATCACGAATTTGTGGGGCAGAGGAACAATGGAGTCCTGGTCCAGAGGCCTGAAGGCGTACTTCTGCGCCGGGCCTCACGATCCGCGCTTTCATTTCCTTGTGTCTTGCTCCATGAACCAAAGCCGATGAGGGTCTTGTGGCGGAACCATGGCATTCAAGCTAGTGGCCGAAGCTAGAGAGAGGAGCTACCACCGGAGGCAGATCGGGTGGAGGGAACGGCCGATCCGGACGTAGGTGAAAACCCCGTCCCGGGCCGAGTTACCCTGGGAGCATGAGTAGGAGCCTCGAGCAAAAGTGATAGAACCTTGCGGCTTGCCGTTGATTTTCAACTCGGCAAAAGTAGGTGGAGGCAGCCCCGATGTAGCTTCTGGATAACTTGGATTTCCGCAGTGGGGCCCGTAAGCAGGCTTCGAGTGCGGGCCGCCGTCCCGGATTGCTGAATTGCATGGTCGCTCGTGGTGAAGGTGTGTAACCCGGGGTACTGCGGTCCCGGTGATTCGGATGACACCTGGACGGGAGGCTCGGGTAACCCATAGAAGTCTCGAGTGAGGAATGGATTTGTGTGAGGAGTAGCCGAACTAGTACTGTCTCGAGGAGGCTCCCGACCGTGGCCCGCAACTTGTGGCGGCATTCCGAACCGTGGCCGTTGCCGTGGAAGGTCCGGATTGATCGGTTCCGAACCGAGGCTGATCCCGATTAGCCGTGGCATTCCGAGATAGCCCCAACCATGAGAAGACATTCCGTATCGATTTTGCCCCCACCGATTCAGTGCCGCTGCCGCACTGGATCCGTGGTCTCGTGGTTGGGGAGCCGGCCGACCCGAAAATCGAGGAGCATGGGTTCTCGTAGTGGCACCATAGGAGGTGGGTGGCGGCATCCTCGGTGTAGTCGTGGCGACCGAGAGTGGGGTTGCATCCTCGTCCTTCTTCCACGGTGAAGGTGCCATCTCGGATTGAGGCCGGCGGTCCGACCGTGACTCTTAATAGCCTCCATAAGGCCGTTTAGCCGTGCTTCCGTCCGTAACCTCATCTCGTTTCGCTAACCGATTCCACCGTTGCTCGCTCTCGAGGGGTCCCGGAGGCGGAGTGACGTTATCCCCATCATTACCGGCCGATGCAGACATTCTCAAACCCGGAGTCGGAACAAACGGTGAAGCCGACGATGCGCTGACTCTTCCCAACCGATCAAACGGTGACCCGGTGCCCGAAACCAAGCTTTGTGCGGAGTCAAGCGGGGAAAGGACACGAAGGTTCGATGTCCGGGAATGGAAGGAGGGTAGGTGTTCGGGCTTTAGGCTCATGCAACATGCGATTATTTGTTCACGTTTACTTAAAACATGTTTTATTAACCTAATCGGTTGGAAAAGATTGCTCTTCTTTTTCGCAAACTACTGGATCCCGGGATCGCCGGGCCCCGTCACTACGTCTATAAGCCCCTCGTATTCCACCTCGTATTTCGACCTCCCAGGGTGGACATGCCCGGCGAGGGTCCTATAGGGCAAGCGGGTCCCACCGATCGAAAGAAAAACGATCCTAAAAGTTCGGCGGGTCATCGAGTCTTAACGAGCATTCGATGTAAATTACGGACAAAGCTGACGTCAAAAGTCAAGATCATGTCCGAGGGCTCGACGAAAAGTCGGCATGATTTGGACTGATAAATGTCCACGATTGATCTTGACTTGTCGTCGCTTAAGCCGTAATTAGGCATGGAATAATCATTAATCCTTGATGACTCGTCAATGCCGGGAGTCGTGTATAATTTGTGCGCCGTGAGCCGAAGTCAAGGCGCCGGTCAATATCATGATCAAAGTCTCGCGGCGGAAAACCGCGAACTTCGACCGATTAGGGACCCCGGGAAAGATATTGAGTCGGTATGCCGACAAAGGCTTGAAAGGAAAGGTCTATACACGTACAGGGCATGACACAGACCAGACTAAAAACCAACCGGGTCTCGGACAAAGTGTGTCACGGACAAGTGCATGGTCGACACGAGGCTCCATGGGATGTTTGGGGAGTCCTGTGCTCATCCGAGAGGCGTAATAAGACCAAACGGACCGCGACAAGGATTTCCCGGGTTAGGGACGTAGTGTGCGTTGTACGGTCACGTGCGCGTAGTGTGCAAGCGCCTATATTCTTTTTCTGAGTAAAATAGAGATTTTTTTATGTGTCTTAAAAATATGATGCATGATTTTTTTTTTTGAAAATTTTCTTTTTTTTTTTGAAAATTTTCTTTTTTTTTTTGAAATTTAATGAGCACATAAGCACGTAAGCACGAAAATTCCGACGCTAGGGACATTATTCCGACAAAGTCAAAATTTTGACTTTCTCCGAGGCGGCCAAAACAACACGAAAACTGTGCAAAAATCAACACACACACAAAAATGATTTTCAAAGCCGGGACGGAAGCTTGACCCTCAAAAGTTTTTTTTTTTTTTGAAAACGGTGATACCGGTACGTGGGATTGTTAGACCACAATTTATCCCCGACTCGTGTTAGGAGGCGATAACGGGAAGTTTAATGGTTTCCACCAATATACCAAATATCATTCATTTTTTTTAAAAAAAAAAGCTTAGTCCCCAGCGGAGTCGCCACTGTGATGATGTGTATCCGAAAATTTTCCCATTTTTATTTGAAAAAATCAACGAAACGGAGTCGCCACGCCATTCTTGTTTTAAGGGCCAAAACTTTGAAAAAAGCCCGAGATCAGAGATTTAGGTTCGGAGGTCATGTTACACGCCGGGAAGGACGTTAGTGTGCACCCGGAATGCCTCGTAAAACGAGTCTTCCAAGCTGAAAATCATTTGTGTGTGTGTGTGTGTTTTGGCCAAAATAAGTTGAAAATCAGAAAAGTAAAAATTGGGATATCTTTTTAAGACTTTAAACTGATCCCATGAATTTTTGGAAGATTTTTGGATTGAGATTTGGTACTCAAAAGACCTTTTGAAGTTGAGAGCCATTTCTGCCAGAATGAAAAAGGCAGTGGACCTTTGATTTTAAAATGGATTCAAGGGTCTTAAAACTTCATAATCTGGATAAACTCAGAGAATGAAAGTTGTTCTAGACACCTTAAATAAGATTTTTGCGAAGAAATTTTCCATTTTGGAGAAGATTTGAGGGGTCAAAACCTTCTGGAAACCTCAGATATGAGATCTGGATTCCCAGAAGCTGATGAACTAGCCTCTGAAAGAAAATTTGAAAAGAGGAGTTTTACTCACCCAAAAAATAAAGTAAAATTATGTATGGAAAGATCTGGATGTTGGATACAAAAAGTGTTTTGTAGTAAACACCAAATTCCACATTTATCTGTGTCCAAAAAATTAGACCATGGACTGAGGTCTGAGAAAATTGCTACTGGACAGCAACTTCTCAAGAGAGAAAATATGATTTTAAGGGGGGTTTTGCATCCATGCTTGTCCCCATTTCCATAGGTTTTGGTTAGTGATCACTTGACATTTTAGTGGTGAATCAACTATACCAAACCATCCTTGGGGTACATTAGGACTAAGCATTTCATTTGCTTGGGAAGGGGATTTTTATCCTTTGAAAATGAGATTTTATGCTTGAAAATGGTTTTTAGGGTTTTGAAAATGAGTTTTCTTTGCAAGAAAGTAAGAGAACTTGAAAATAATTTTGATCTTTGTAGAAGATCATTCATGGAGATGGTCTTCCATGGTGATCTTCTTAGATCTAAAGCAAGAAGATGAAAGAACTACATTTTGTAGTTTGCAAATGCATGCATGGTTGGAGTTAGGGTAAGGAGAAGGAGGGTTTACCAATCTTCCTTGTGTTCTTGAGTTTTTGGCTTGAGTGTATGAGTGTTTAAGGCTTAAATATGAGAGTGAGTGGATGAGTGTGAGTTGGGAAAGATTGGAGAGAAAATGGTGACAATTCTTGAAGAATTCTCACTGTTTTATCTCTATATTTCGCCAGAGGTTCGGTGCAATTGGTGTTGTTCCTCCTTATTTTTGTGACTGGAGGGCTCAATTTATAGCCCTCTGGAAATGACATACTTATCCGCGCGGATAGGATCCTTCAGCGTGCACTGTTCATTAAATGCAGCTCCAGCTTTGGACAAGAGGAATATTTCTTTTTGAAATTTCAAATTAACAGCCAGTTTATTGTTCCCAGCCATTTCTATTTGTGGTTTTATTCCTTTTGTTTTACTTTTTGAGATTCCTTTTGAGGTTTAACCTTAAATAACAATGCCCATTTTACCCTCACTTTGTTAGAAAAGTTAGGATAGTTAGGAATTGTTAGAAATGTTATAACTTTCGTTAATTTTCTAACGAAAATTCTAACAAGCTCAAATTGGAGCACTTACAGACACGTATACCTTGGCGATGAAGGCCAAAGGGTGTACCAATCAGCAGTTGGCTGACTATTTCAGTCTATCTTTGAAATCCAGTGCTCTAAAATGGTTCTTCCGCCTAAAGCCCGAGGCCAGGGCCACATGGGACCAGATTACTAATGCCTTCACAGAAAAGTACAAAGCTAACTTGGAATGGGAAACAAATAGAGTTGACCTGCAGACAACAGTGCAGCGTCCCGACGAGAATGTTGGGGATTTCTACAAGCGGTGGAATCTGAAACTCAGTGAAATGGCCATCCCTCCTCCACGATCTTCCCGTGGACCACGGCGTACTCCATACCCATCCCCTTTTTGGGAATGGGGTTAAAGCCCAGAAGATCCTGTAGGTCCCTGTCACTATAGCCATCCCTCCACTCAATGCTCCATCCTTTAAAGGACAGGCCCGTGATCGCTGCGTAGTCGGAAGGTGTGACTGTGGCCTCCCCCCCAGAAAAAATGGAATGTGTGGGTCGCGTCCCACCAGTGCTGTGCCAAAGCAAAGATCAGGCCCTTGCTCTTGGAAACTTAACCAACCCCCTCAGGCACTCGATAAACTCGTACAATCCAGTCCCAATGACGATCTGTCTAGGACTCATCAAAGCTCCTCGGCCCAAGAACGGAAGCCGATCCCACAGGTCAACCACAGCCTCCACTGACCCCCGAGTCTTCATCTTGTTCAGCTGCTGCGTCACAAAGCGGTCTCCACCCTGCAAAAAAAAAAAAAGAGAAGAAAATGTCAAAAAAAAAAAATTGCATTTTCATCAAAAAAAAAAAAAGAGAGTATACACATGCATCATAAAATTTTGAAGAAAATCGGGCAGCATAACGGCATATAATGAACTCAGTCCCATTTTTCTTACACAAAAGAAAAGATTTTCAACAACCATTCATTCATTCATACATAAAAAAAAAAAAAAAACACATCTCAATAACATTGAGTCAACGGAAGAAAAAAAAATTCCGTCCCATTTTTCATGAAATAGCATACATAAATAATTTTTTCAATCAAGGGAACGAAAAATCCGTCCCATTTTCACAGAAAATCACATTCTCACAAAAAAAAAATGCATTCATATCATTCATATCATTCATATCACATTGCAAGAATTCTACAAAAAGTTCGTCCCGGATTTGGGCAAATTTTCATCTCATATTCCAAAATGGCCAAATGCCCATTCTTTCTTCCAAACAAAATGCACATTTTGATTACCCACATACTCATTACAACATGCAAAGCATCAAAATCAAATTTCAAGTCCAAGAACATCAAAATTTTCGGATCTAAAAAAAAAAAAAAATCACCAAAAATCAATTTCAAATGAAAAATCGACAAAGGAAATGAAGAGATTCGAATTATACCGTACGGAGACTCGGATCAGAAGCCCAATGTTGCCATGCATCGGGGTACGGCTCCTCCGCAATCGATTGCGAAAGTGTGTAATGCCTCCTCATTCGAACAAGCTCCAATCGCCTCTCCGCTACCGGGCCACGTCCTTGGCCTTGAATGGCTACTCCCGCGTGTTCCATTGCTCGAAAATCGAAGAAAATCGGAAGATTTCGAAGCTTTTTAGGCCAACAATGGTGGTTTTGACTCTCTCCCTCGTCTCCCTCTCGTGAAACTGGAAATTGGTGAAGAAGAAACCAAAAGGGCGGCGGCCCTCTTTTAAAACCAATCTGACTTCCATTCTGGTCCACGCGGATGAGATGGAAGGGTCAAAAAGACCATTTTGCCCTTTAAAATTTCAGGACTCTGCAGTTTAGTCCTCAACTTAACAGAGTTAACCAAAGTTAACCAAAGTTAACCTCCTCTTCAAAAGAGCTAAACGGCAGTCAAACGTAAGTCCGATTCCCGTTTCTTTCATCAAAATCATCGACGGCTGTCAAACGTAAGTCCGATTTATCCGAGAAAGATAACGGAATCCCATTTCTTTCATCAAAATCATCAACGGCAGTCAAACGTAAGTCCGATTTCTCCGAGAAAGATAACGGAATCCCGTTTCTTTCATCAAATCATCAACGGCAGTCAAACGTAAGTCCGATTTCTCCGAGAAAGATAACGGAATCTCGTTTTTTTCATCAAAATCATCAATGGCAGTCAAACGTAAGTCCGATTTCTCCGAGAAAGATAACGGAATCCCGTCTCTTTCATCAAAATCATCAACGGCAGTCAAACGTAAGTCCGATTTCTCCGAGAAAGATAACGGAATCCCGTCTCTTTCATCAAAATCATCAACGGCAGTCAAACATAAGTCCGATTTCTCCGAGAAAGATAACGGAATCCCGTTTCTTTCATCAAAATCATCAACGGCAGTCAAACATAAGTCCGATTTCTCCGAGAAAGATAACGGAATCCCGTCTCTTTCATCAAAATCATCAACGGCAGTCAAACGTAAGTCCGATTTCTCCGAGAAAGATAACGGAATCCCGTCTCTTTCATCAAAATCATCAACGGCAGTCAAACGTAAGTCCGATTTCTCCGAGAAAGATAACGGAATCCCGTCTCTTTCATCAAAATCATCAACGGCAGTCAAACGTAAGTCCGATTTCTCCGAGAAAGATAACGAAATCTCGTTTCTTTTATCAAAATCATCAATGGCAGTCAAGCGTAAGTCCGATTTCTCCGAGAAAGATAACGGAATCCCGTCTCTTTCATCAAAATCATCAACGGCAGTAAAACGTAAGCCCGATTTTTCCCCAGCGAAGTCAACGGAATCCCGTTTCTTTCCTCATTATCATCGACGGCCGTAAAACGTAAGCCCGATTTTTCTCCAACGAAACCCCCAGCAGCGTTTCGAACTACGATTGGCTTGATTCCTCTTAAGGATACGTAGGTAGCCTACCATAGGTCCAGCCACCCGACCAAAATGGTCACCCTCTCCTTCGGCAGCAGACGAAGTCCACCAAAGGACCATCCATCCCAAACCATTAAGGGAAAACATTTCAAATCAAGGTCCGAGGCACCTAAAATGCCATCATCAAGGTCTGAGGCACCTAAAACGCCGTCATCAAGGTTCGAGGCACCTAAAATGCCATCATCAAGGTTCGAGGCACCTATAACGCCATCATCAAGGTCCGAGGCATCTATAACGCCATCTTTAAGGTTTGAGGCACCTAAAATGCCATCATCAAGGTCCGAGGCACCTATAACGCCATCATTACCAGGTTGACATCCTAAAACAGTCACTCCAGGGTCAAAGACCCGAACTATGACTGGCTTGAATCCTCTTAAGGATACGTAGGTAGCCTATCATTAGGTTTAGCCATCAGACTAAAATGGTCATTTCCTATCCCCAGCAGAGTTTCTTTCAGCAACCAACTACAGAACTCGCTCACCAGGTTGACGCCTCAAAATAGTCATTCCAGGGTCAAAGACCCGAACTACGGCCGGCTTGATTCCCATTCGGGATACGTAGGTAGCCTATCATTAGGTTCAGCCACTCGATCACTTGATCACCCTGTCAAATATGGAGCCTTACTCTTGTCGACGACCCCGCTTCCTTCGAAAGCGCCGTCGCCGAGGGGCTACTGTAAGTGCTCCAATTTGAGTTGTTAGTATTTTCGTTAGAAAATTAACGAAAGTTTTAACATTCCTAACATTTCTAACTATTCCTAACCTTTCTAACAAAGTAAAGGTAAAGTAGGCATTGCTATTTAAAGATAAACCAAGGAAAGCATCTCAAAAAGAAAAGAAATTGGAAAAATCCGAATCTGGTAAGCTGAAAAACAGCAACCATTTTGAATTTTCAAAAGATATTCCTTGTGTCCAAAGCCTGGAGCTGCATTTAATGAACAGTGCACGCTTCCACTTTCATCCGCGCGGACATATATGGCATTTTCAGAGGCCTATAAATTAAGCCCTTCAGTCTCAGAAATAAAGAGAGAGAACAGAATTCACAGCTGCACCTTGGCGAAAATACTTGAGAAAATAGTGAGAATTCCCTTGAATTGTCACTCTTTTCTCTTGATTATCTTCCCAAATCTCACTCACTCACTCTCAAATTCAAAGCCTCAAACACTCTTACATTCAAGCCTAAAACTAAAAAATCAAAAGAAGATAGGTATAACCTCCTTAGCCCAACCCTAAATCTCTTTCATACATGCATGCATCTCAAATTTTGAAGATGTAATTTGTTCATTTCTTGCCTTAGATCCAAGAGGATCACCATGGAAGTTCATCTCCATGGATGATCCTCTAAAAGGATCAACATTCTTTTCAAAGTGTCTTTACTTACTTGCAAGCACATTTTCAAAACCCTAAAAATCATTTTCATACATCAAACCTTGATTTCAAAGGATAAAATTCCCCTTCCCAAGCAAATGAAATGCTTAAGTCCTAATGTACCCCAAGGATAGCTTGATATAGTAGATCACCACTAAAATGTTTAGTGATCACTAATCAAAGCTTAGGGAAATGGGGACAAGCATGGATGCCAAACCCCCTTTTAATCATGTTTTTCTTCAAGAGAAAGTTGCTGTCCAGTAGCCTTTCTATAAGACCTCTGTCCAGGGTCTAATTTTTTGGACATACAGAAACTTGGAATTTGTTGGGATTGGATCATAAACATACAAGGAAGAGGAGTCTAAGTTGTTGGAGAGTCTTGGTGAGTTTGGTGAGTTCAAGGAGGGTTCAAAACGGAGAAGGAGACTGAGCGTGGCTGGGAGGAGCGCGAGGCGGGCGCCTCATATGACCGATGCGGGCGCCTCGAGGGCCGAGGTGGTGGCCAAGGTTACTTCATCTCCAGGCGGGCGCATGGTGGGCTTGAGGCGGGCGCCTCAAGCCTGGCCGAGTTTCTGGGCTTTTGTTTTGTTTCCTTATTTGATTACAACTCTTCTTTGTTTCGACTTAGGGCTTCCTTGTACTACTATATAAACATAGTTTCGACCTAGAACACATTGCAACAACATATTAGAGAGGAGACTAATACATATTGGCTTGGCAATTGCCCCCGGACGTAGTTCACGAGTTGGTGAATGAACCGGGTAAACAACTCTTGTGTTCTTGTGTGTGATTGTTTCTTTCTTGTACGTGTGGGTGTGTTGATTTCTTTGTCTTGATTGCAACGGGAGAGCACCAATTTCACAACAACTGGTATCAAAGCATTGGTTCGGAGGATTCAAAATCTTTTCATTAGTTGATTAATTTTGAATCGCGTTCTTGGGGATTTTGGTGAAGCAATCAAGATGAAGAACTCAATCGAGAAATTCAACGGTGTGAATTTCACGTTTTGGAAGACAAGGATTGAAGACTACCTTTATTGTAAGGATCTTCATGGACCCTTGAAGACGAAGCCCGAAGACATGTCACAAGGAGATTGGGAGACGTTGGATCGGAAGGCGTTAGGAGCGGTAAGGAGTGCCCTAACCGACGACGTTGCACGGAACGCTATGGAGGCCAAGACAAAGGTGGAGTTGCTGCAAACGCTGTCAGACATGTATGAGAAGCCGTCGAATATCAATAAGGTGCATTTGATAAAGAGGTTTGCGAATGCGAAGATGTCAGAGGGGCAGACAGCGGCAAGTCATATCGGCAATTTCAAAGGTATGGTGGACCAATTGAAAAGTGTTGATATTACTTTCTCCGATGAAGTGCTAGCTTGTTTTCTTCTAAAGTCATTGCCTGATAGTTGGGAGGTTACTGTCACAACGATTAGTACGTCGAAAATAGCATTGGTGTATACGGAGGTTAGAGATCTCGTCCTTCAAGAGGAGTTGCGAAGGAAAGAGAAAAGGGGAGAATCGTCCGTAGATGGGGTTGCACTTAGGGTGGAGAGAAATAGGGGAAAAGGAAGACCTAAGGGGAAAAAGGTCAAGTGCTACAATTGTGGTGAATTGGGGCTGTAGCGTTGTGAGAAAGAAATTCTGATTCCTTTTTATTTTTTTATGAGTCGCCACCTATATTATTTGATTGGAAACATAGAAAAACCATTTGAAAGAGATTTGAGTTCGGGGCTTAGGTTATGAAATGGGTAGGTTTAGAAGGCATCCATTTCACCCAATCCGGAGATCGGTCTTGCTAAAGAAAAGAGAGGTTTTTCAAAAGAAGAAGTAAAAAATGAATCTAAATACTACAAATAAAGGTCCATTTGACGAGGTCAAACGGAATGTAGAATCGATTGCTTCGAGACCGTCTCCATGATTTGGAGAGGCTCTAGGCCGATCCTAGATTCTATGGACTTATAGCACTCTAACAATCAATTAGAAGGAAGTTTAGGAATTACCTTGCGTGAGGTGATTTGGGCAGAGTTTTGACTCAAGTTTAGAGTCGACCCTTCACACGGACAGAGCTTCGCCTTGGTCCTTGGTTTGGAGATTGATGCCTGTTTATCAACAAGGTTGACAAACAAACTATGAGGTGAGTTTTTAGGGTGATTTTGAGGGATTCCTTCAGGGAAAGAAAATGACAAAATGTGTGTGTTGTGTAAATTCGAGGTTTTGGGATCTTCGACTTCCGACCTCTTGGAAGTCACCAAGTATTTATAGAGGTTGGATATGAAGAGGTGGAGAGTTAAAACCCTATCAGATGGTTCTAGAACTCCTCTCCCATTGGTTGGCCGGAGAGATAAAGTTTTATCTCGAAAAGAGGTTGAAATCGACGAGGGAACCGTCTGCCCGCACCGCAGAGGGGGATATCTCGCGCGAGACACGCCATCTCGCGGCGAGATATTGCTCCCGTGGACGCTTTTGTCCTTTCCTCGTTATCTCGTATGCAGTTTAGTCCCAAACTAACGGTAGTTAGTCAAAACTTAACGAAACATGACGAAATGGTGGATTTCTACTTCTTGACTCAAAGCGAGACTTAGAGTGGTATAAGTATGTTCCGATGTGTTCAGAATGGGGTGTCTACAGAGCCCCTCGGCGACAAGTCTTATGAAAGAAGTCATATCGACGATAGAAAAGACATCATTCTGAACATCGGGATGGTCGTGCCGCACGGCTGCCTACGTATCTCTATCGGAGAATCAGACCAAAACGTAGTTCGACTCCAAAACACGAAAAGGCTGCTTTAGGTATTTTGAAAATCATTTGAAAATCGCGGAGATTTTATTTTCGAAAAGGTAAATTCATACTGAGGAATCAAATCAAGACCCAATTCAGAATATACCTGCCTATCTGAAGATTCGCCTGTCTAGGATCCGAACCTGCGGGAATCATGTTAGAACACCAAGGCTCACCTGTCCGGCCCTCTGAGTCCTGTCGGTTTTGTGACGATTCGCCTTTCTGGGCTCCGAATCGGGCTTTTTGTTGTTGGGGATGACGATTCACCTGTTTGGGCATTGAATCGGGCTTTTGGTTCGACGATCCACCTGTCTGGGCGTTGGACCGGGCTTTTTCTGATGACGATCCACCTGTTTGGGCGTTGGACCGGGCTTTTGGTTTGACGATCCACCTGTTTGGGCGTTGGACCGAACTTTTGGTTTGACGATCCACCTGTTTGGGCGTTGGACCGAGCTTTTCCTGATGACGATCCACCTGTCTGGGCGTTGGACCGGGCTTTTTCTTTGATGATTCACCTTTCTGGGCTCTGAATCATGTGGATTGAGTTGATCTGTGGACCACTCGGTTCTCGGGCGACTGGTGCCGTACCGGGCGATTGTGCGGGCGTCACGTTTGGCTCGTTCCGTGACTTGCGATGCCGGTTTTTCCACGTTTCCCTGCTAGTTTATCATTTCCAAGGGTAAATGTGTCAAAATTTTGAACTTTGACGTTGCGTAGACGCTTATTGTCGAGGACAATTTTGTCCTTTTCCAGAAGGTTTATCTCGCCGCGAGATATGATATACCGCGCGAGATATCTACTGTCGGGGCATATAAACAGCAGCTCTTGTTTATTTTGAAAACATCTTTTCCAAAATTCCCTCCCTAGCTCAAGCCAAGGTCGCTTTCTTTGCAATTTTCTCGTGGATTTGATTGGTGATTCTCCCCCTAATCCATTCTCAATCCCTCCTCCTTCCATAATCGATGGCTCAAGAACAAAGAAATCCTATCTTGGGGAGTTATTTGCTAGGGAAGGACTATCCTCGCGATGATCTCACCTTCGATAGGCACGCCCACATCTCTACCGCTGTCCGGGAGGGCTTGGTGTGAATGTGGTGCCCAAATTCTTGTTGGATTCACGCGAGTTTGAAGACATCCGAGTTATTTGAAAAAACGGAGTCGCCACGCCATTTTGATTACCTCAAAACTTTGAAAAAAAGGTTTTTACTTGGGTTCGGAGGTTAAGTTACCCCTTGGGAAGAACGTTTGGCGTTCACCCAAAGTGCCTTGCCGGAGCAAGTCTCCCAAGATTTCAGTAATCGTGCTTGCTTGCGTGCTTTCTTGTGTGCATGTGTTTGAGAAAAAGGGGGGGGGAATGTCCCAAGTTGTCTTCCGGACGTACAAACCATTTGTTGGTTGTCGCTCGGGATTCCTTGGAATTTTATATATTTGGGATTATGATCCCGTCCTCATCTTAAGACTTGTGATCATCGCATTTTAACCTCGGGACCCTCGGGACTTGCGTGATCGAGAGAATGACTCTCTTTTGGTCAAAGATGAGGTTCTTTAGAAAAGGAGGGTCCTTAGCCCATCAATCCTACGCTTTAAGACGGTTGAGCTCGTATAGATGCGTCATTACTCTTTCTTAAGCGATAATCGGAGATATAGGGTTCAAGGTGTCCCTTTCTAAAGAGATATGGAACCTTCAATGGAAGGAACGATGTAAAGATAGGATCTTTTACACCGGTCCATTCCTAGGTTGTTAATGGGGGAATGGGGGAAATGTATGTAAAAATGAATCTTTAATGAAAAGATGACATTTTTGGGTTGCAAATGATGCACTTAGTTTAAAGAAATAATCTTTATTGCAAATGATGCATAAAGATTTGATTTTTATGCAAATGATGCATTTTGTTGAAGAAATTGGCATTCATTATGCAAATGATGCATAAAGATTGCTTTTTGAAAAGCATATGATGCTAGTTTATGGTAAAGACATGGTCTTTAAAGCAAATGATGCTTGAACAAGGGATTTTGGATGCAAATGATGCATTTTGATTAAAAAAAGATTTGATTTTTATATGCAAAGGATGCATGAAGATGACATTTTTATTTGAAAATGGGGGTTTTAGGTGCAAAGGATGCACCTTTATGGGAAAAGACTACATTTTTATGACAAATGATGTCTAATGCATGCAAAAGGGGAAGGGGGAATATAAAGATAGGATCTTTATGAATAAATGCCAAGTCCCAAGCAAGATATATGAATGCAATGAGCAAGTATATCAATTAAAAGCAAGGTTAGGGCGTGCGAGGTTACCAATTGCTTCCTTTGCTTCTTTGGTCGGAGCTAGGAGGAGAGGTTGGTCTTGGATCTTCAAGGAGGAGGGAGGGATCTTCTTGGCCTTCTTCTTCACCTTCTTGAGCTTCCAGCAGTATTCTTCACGTATTTGGAGTGTTTGTGGGTGACTTGCTATGGATTGTGTGTGTTGAAATGTGTAGAGGAGGGCTCTATTTATAGGCAGTCTGGATAGGGCTAATGAAGCCGTGCGGCTAGGGACAGCGAGCTAATGCAGCCGTGCGGCATTATCCATTGTGACTCAGCATTTCTAGAACCATGCAAAGTGGCAAATTCTAGAACCCTCTTCCTAATTAAGAAAAACGTGTTTCTTAATTAGGAAGGCTCCCTTCAGCCCTTAATTTAATTTGGGACTGTTCTTAACATTTCCTAATACTAGGAAGGTCCGGGAATTACCGGGAAACTTACCGAAATTGCCGGAAATTTAACCGGAAGGCATGAGCCAGATTTGGGTACTTACGAAGCCCTCGGCAACGTCACTTGCAAGGCGAGTGGGGTTGTCGATAGAAAAGGATCCATACGGCGAGTGCCGAGACGGATTGGGTGACCAAGGTGGTCGAGTGGCTGAACCTCTGGAAGGCTACCTACGTATCCCGGAGGAATCAAGCCAGGCCGTAGTTCGGAATTAGGATCCGCTGGGGGAGGAAGAAGAGAAACTGGTCTCTTGCTGGGGAAATAGAAGAGAAAATGACCTAGGAGGTCAAGCAATTGATCCTACTGGGGATATGCTAGGAGTGACCAAGGTGGTCGGATATCTGAACCTCTATGAGGGGCTGCTTTATCACTGAGGAGTGACAAAGAAACAGGGTGACCAAAGTGGTCGAATGGCTGGACCTTTTATAAAAGGCTACCTACGTATCCCGGAGGAATCAAGCCTTGATCGTAGTTCAAGCATCACTAGATAGTTAGGAACGATGTCTAGGATTCTTGAGATTTTGACAATTAATGGAGGCTGTCACCTGATTGAAACTAGAGCTTACGTCACTGTCGAGTGGATAGAGGTAGCTAGAGTTTGGTGAACTTGAGCATACGTCTCAATCTCTTTCGAATCAGAGATATGGGTTGCCAAAGCTAGAATGATTTAAGCATACGTCTCAATCTCTTTTGAATCAGAGATATGGGTTGCCAATGACTTGAGCATACGTCTCAATCTCTTTCGAATCAGAGATATGGGTTGCCAATGACTTGAGCATACGTCTCAATCTCTTTCGAATCAGAGATATGGGTTGCCAAAGCTAGAATGATTTAAGCATACGTCTCAATCTCTTTCGAATCAGAGATATGGGTTGCCAATGACTTGAATGTCTTAAGCATACGTCTCAATCTCTTTCGAATCAGAGATATGGGTTGCCAAAGTTTGAATGACTTAAGCATACGTCACTATTCATGACAGAGGTAGCTTAAGTTGAGAGAAACTTGAGCGTACGTCACTATTCGGGATAGAGGTAGCTTAAGTTGAGAGAAACTTGAGCGTACGTCACTATTTGGGATAGAGGTAGCTTAAGTTGAGAGAAACTTGAGCGTACGTCACTATTCGGGATAGAGGTAGCTTAAGTTGATAGAAACTTAGCATACGTCACTATTCGGGATAGAGGTAGCTTAAGTTGAGAGAAACTTGAGCGTACGTCACTATTCGGGATAGAGGTAGCTTAAGTTGAGAGAAACTTGAGCGTACGTCACTATTCGGGATAGAGGTAGCTTAAGTTGAGAGAAACTTGACAATTCGGAGGTTGTCACCTAGCGTTATCCCGTTATAACGAAATTAACGGAGGTGACTGGGAAGAAAGCTTAATTGCTTAAGCGATAAGGGATATCTTCTGAAGAGGGTGTTATCTTGGTTAAAAGATAACGGAAATTACATGCCCAAGTGGAAGGTCCAGGGGCAGGATTGTAATTTTTTGCTTAGAGCGAATGAGGCCGCCCGGCATGGGATGGAGAAAAAGGAGCCGTACGGCTAGAGACCTATTTTTTACAGATTATTTAAAACAGGTTTGAACGGGCATTGGGCATTATTGCCGCCCAAGAACTGTCGAGGAAGAGAGAGGAGAAGGGAGAGAAATTTTGAAATTCTTTCAATTCCCTTTGGCTCTACTGATTTGGAATGGATCCGGAGGGGAATCCAATGCCGAGGCATGCTAGAAGGAGCATCTCCGCGGCTGCTAGATGGAGGAGGAAGGAGCTTGTTCGGACGGAGAGGAAGTATGACTTCCTTATGCCTCCATCGGAGCTCTATCCGGGGAGAAGGGAGCATAAATCAACGAACCCTCGATCGGTTGGGGTAAGCATTCTCATTTTGCTCAAATCCATCGATTTTGATTGAATTTTGAATGATTTAGGGCTTAACCCGAATTTTAGGAATTTCCTAGGATTTTCCTAGGATTTTTGAATGATTTTGAGATGCATGAACAACCTATGAGGCTAAGAATATGCATGTGCAATTTATTTGATGAAAATTATGAGAATGACTCACTTTTTTCTCGCAAATGAAGTAAGAATGAGAATTGTCTAAATATGAGACGGAGTTCTTGCCTTGTGCTAGAACTAGGTCAAAATTCTGATTTTCAATGAGAAAACATGATTTTGGAAGATGAAAAGGATTCATGCATGCCATTTTATTTGGAAAATAATGCTTATGTGCAAAGAATCGTGAAAATTGTGATTTTGTGCTTTAGGAAAGTAATGAGACTTGACATGACGCGTTTCAAGTGATGAAAGACCCTTTTTGATGCAAATGATGCTAAAAAAACTTTTGTGAATGCTTTTCTTTTGAAAACATGTGCACTTTTGTGACTATATGCATGCTTTTGAAAAATGACGAATGATTGACACTTCTTTTTGTTGTGCTTGTCTACAGGAGAACAAGTCTAGAGGACCATCTGAGATAGCGGTCAGGCTTTGGCAGAGGATGCCGGATTTTGAGAAGAATGGGGTGAACCCCAAGAATTTGGTGAGGGCTACCGGTCTGGATGCGTTTGTAGAGGCCATCGGCACGGGGATTCACATCACGTCTAAGAGCAAGGGCTTGGTCCAGGCCCTATCTGAGTTTTGGTGGGATAGCACCCATAGCTTCCACCTGAGCTGGGGAGAGCTGACAGTGACTCCCGCCGATTTCACAGCTATTACTGGCCTACAATTCACCGGGAGGCCCGTGACTTGGAGAGACCACATTACAGCTGAGGAGTTCCAGGCTTTGGTTGGATTTGAGCTGATTCCCAAGGGATTGGGTATGGAGACGCGGAACGTCGAGGTGGCAGTTCAGACTTGCATGCAGAACTTTGCTGCTAATGATGTGACTGCCCAGCAGCTGGCTAGAGCATTCATATGGTTGATGCTATCAGTCACTATCTTCGCAAATTCTGGGACGCTGGCCATGACTTGCCTCCTCGACTCTTTGGAGGATGTGGATGGGATAGGGACGGTCTCTTGGGGAGAGGCCGGATTGGCGGAGTTTTACTTCTCGCTGGACATGTACAGTCGAAACAAAGCTGCTTCCATGGACTGCTTCTCATTTGCCCTTGAGGTAGTCTCCTTTCTTTTCTCTTTTCTCTTTTCTGTCTTGAGAGAATAACCTTTTGATGCTTTGAATATGCAGGCCTGGTTTTGCGAGGTGATCGGGTTCTTTCCTTGGAACCAGCAGAGTGATATCACCATTTTCCCTGCGATGGTTCGCTGGAGGGGAGATGTGAGGGATAGGTTCACGGGGAAGACCCGGATCACTTTCGACTACAAGATGGTGAAGCCTGTGCTCAACAAGGATGGACCGGACGGAGTGGACTTCTACCCCTGGGGCAGGTATCCGGAGATTTTGCTGGGAGATGCTATTGAGGTGATGAGGCAGAGGAGGTGGCTCACCGGGCCGACTTGTGACATCATATATCCGGGGACCGTTTCTCGAGGCAAAGATGGTCATGTCCCTCCATTGGACGCCATTACTCCACATGATCCTCCAAAGACGGATGCTCGCAGCCTCTGTGGACTCGGGCAAAGCGGATGAGATTGAGAGGTACTGGGAGGTATAGGCTGCGGAGGAGTATTTTGACATGGGTACCCCTACGCCGTGTTTGTGGAGCAGCGCACGAGGACGCCACGTAAGCCGACGAAGCCGGCGGTCACTCGTGGATATGGGGAGGATGAGCCTATCGACCCGCCTATCCCTCCCGCACACCTCTCATACGTCGTACACCTGAGTACCGAGGAGGATGAGGATTCTGTCCACGACACGAGGGAGCCCCAAGATACCCTCGCCACCCGATAGCACCGTGAGTATACTCTTAGGGTCTTATTCCCTTTTAGCTTTCAGATTTTCTATTTTTTTGCAATTTTCCGAGATTTTTCCGAGATTTTCTTTTCTTTTCTCGTGTTCCAAACTTTCGCACCTATGACAGGTTGGTCGGGCAACAGGGCTGGAAAGACGTGTGCCGATCCTTGGTCAAGAAGCCGGCTTGCGCTACTAAAGCGTCAACAAGCGTGCAGGAGCTCGTGCGCAAAAGGAGGCATGTCGGGGCGCAACATCCTCTTCCTCGGCTTCGGAGTATTCATCCAAAGTGCCGGGCCTCGGGGCGAGGTCCTAATGCTGATATCTTGGAGCAACCGGGCGGAGTACGAGCACGACAACATCCCTCTTTTCCGATGCGAGCGACTGTGAGGACGTGATGAGAGAGCCTAGCGTCTATGAGCCGAGCGGTGATGAGGAGGAAGAAGAATCGGAGGCCTAGGAGGTCTCTAGAGTAGATTTGGAACGAAACAAACAATGAACACTTTTTTATGCACAACTTGTTTATTTTTTGCTTTATTTTGACGCCGGTGGGGCGAAGACATTGTACTTATGCTTTATTTACCTTCCTAATTTATGCTTTTTCAATTTGCATATTATCTGAGCCTCGGGGCGACTTTTTGCTTGGAATCGGGGCTGAAACTGGGCCAAAATGATTTATAATGGTGTATAAATGCTTGAATGGCTTCTGGATATGTTTTTGTACAGGTTTTGGTTGAAAAAGTGGGGTGAAAACTCCCTTGGGCAGCAACTTTGGTTGCTGCAGAATTTTTTCTGCAGAGGGCTAATGTAGCCGTGCGGATAGGTCTCTGGGGCAAATGAAGCCGTGCGGCTCACAGTTCTGTCTGAACTGGTTATTTTCTGAATAAAAGCAAGGCTTGACCATTTCATTTCATTTTCACTCTAGACTTGTCCCAATTGTTCCCAGAGCACATTTTGGACCTAAAAGACATCACCTTTGATCACTTTTGCGATGGAGAGGCCCGTTAGACTACAAAGGGGGAAGAGAGACCATTTTCTGTCCGGTCTTCAATCTTGGGCGAGACATAACTTCCAAAATCACAAGGGGCTGCTTGATTCTTCCTTCAAGATCAAGTCTTTATGGCATTTGAGGGATCTCCCGCCCGATTGGGACCTGTTGAGAGCCGCAGCAAAGTTCTGGGACGTCCGGAGACATGTTTACTGCTTTTCTTACAACGAAATCGTCCCAACGCACGAAGACTTCAGAGCCTTGATTGGGGGTCCTGAGATTGAAGCTATATCTATTCCGATGGTCGGAGACGTGCCGGTGGCGGTAAAGCTTGCATCTTTTCTGCAGATTCCTTTGGGAGAGGCTGAGAGGATGATGATAGCCCCGGATAGGATTGACCTTTCTGATATCCCGGGCAGGTTTGGGTCTCCAGATATGGCTGCGACCACGGTGGCTATGGACGCATTTATCCTTTGCGTCTTTTCTGTTCTGTTTACTGCTGAGTCCGTGGGGATCTGTCATAGTGGTCTCTTGGACATGGTCAGAGACTGCAGGGCTGGGAAAGACATTGTCCCGCTGGTTTTGGGAGAGACACTTCATGGGATTGACAGGATGGCTCAGGGAGACCATTTCATGAGATCCGGGAGTCCGGCTATGCTGACCTTGCGGCCGCAGAGAGGCTTGGGGCTTTGCCGGGGCTTTGCCGACTCGGTGCCCTTGGGTGATTTCTCGGAGAGGTGCACCGAGGCAACGGGACTGCAGTAGCCGGGAGCCGACGATGGCTAGGCTATCCACTTCGGACATCCGTTGGTGGATACCTCATTGGAGGTTGCGCATCAGGAGGATATTTCAGAGTCCTATGTGAGGGTTCCAGGATTCTGCTGGTCATCCTTCTACATACCCTGCTTAGTATCCAGAGCGGTTTGGGGCTTTACAGAGCCATTGGGTGATCGGGAAGACATCCGGACCATGGAGGTGATGTCATTGGATATGAGAGATCCAAAGCCTTCTCATTCTTCTCGAGGGCTTGGACATACACGCTTTCCCACCCAGGGCTATCTTTAGGAGCAGTGAAGAGCACCATCTTGACCACCGTCTACTTGGATTGGTACGAAAGGGAGATGGGAGCGACTGTGTCATCTTGGAGGAGAGACGTCGAGCTTTATTGGGAATGACCACGACTCGAGTAGGACTCGAGGAGACCGAGGCTAAGGCGAGTTGCCATAACCAATCGTGTGACTTGGTCGTGGACATGGAGGCTCGGTGACAAGAGGTTGTCCGAGGTTGCTCATTTGACCGAGTCTCAGAGGGAGGAGATACGGACTCGTGCTCGTATAGAGAGAGCGCTTATTGACACGGGGTTGGTAGAGGCTCCGGTGAGGATACCGCAGGTCGGGATGAGGGATACCGACATTATTGAGAAGAAAAGGAAGAAAACTCGACGAGGCCGAGGAAAAGGGAAGAAGATCGAAGAAGACTCGGCGAATGACGACTGACAAGTCTTTTCTCAAAATCCTCTTATTGCCATTTGCAAACACATTAGTTTATTTAGGCATTTTATTGTATTTTAGATCTTTTTAGCAGGTTAGCAGAGTCAAGAGGTAGACCGTGCTCGAACTCATCAAGAAATTTTTGACTTGTAATGCACAAGAAATCTTATTTTAGAAATTAATCAAGACATGTTTCATGGAAATTCAAATGTCTTATTACCTGGGACCCGTTTTATGAAAACTGAAATACCCTTTTATTTATTGCTAAGGACGCACTTTATGGAAGCTTTATTGCCCCTTTTTTTATTGTTTAGACCGAACCATATATGGCTGCCTACGTTCCCCTTTTACAAGAAAGGCTAAGGGGCTCAGGTCTACGTAGTTCATTCTGGTGAACTAATTTTTTCATGTGCAGCCCTGTTTTTTGCCTAGACCGCCCTTTTTGGGGTTTTCAGCCTAGCTGGGTATTACTCTTTTTGCACTCTTTTTTTTTATGTGCAACCCTGTTTTTTGCTTAGACCGCCCTTTTTGGGGTTTTCAGCCTAGCTGGGTATTACTCTTTTTGCACTCTTTTTTTTTCTCTTTTTTTTTTATTAGACATAGTATCTTCGGAGTTTATCACCGTTGACTGGGTGGACAAAGGGATTGCCATCCAAGTCTGCAAGCTTCATTGCTCCTCCTGACAGTATCTTCTGCACCACATAAGGGCCGATCCAAACGGGTTCCCATTTTCCCAGGGGGTTGTCTCTGGTAGGGGGCTTCACTTTCAATACTAAGTCACCCTCTTTGATGTCTCGGCTTTGACTTTCTTATCAAACGCCCGGCCATTCGCCTCCGGTAGGCTCGGTGTGCTCCATGGCTTTGAGCCTTCTCTCATCGAGCAAGGCCAATTCATCATGCCGGCTTCGTAGCCATTCTACTTCGTTGACACCGTTTTCCAGGAGGACCCTTAATGACGGGATTTCCAACTCCACCGGTAACACCGCTTCCATCCCGTAAGTTAGGGCAAAAGGAGTTTCTCCCGTGGCCGTTCGACAGACGTTCAGAGCCCTGCAGTGCTAGGTGCGCTTTTCGGGCCAATCACGACCACGGGTGGCCATCTTCCGTATGATCCGCTCGAGTGTCTTATTAGCAGCCTTCCACAGCTCCATTGGTCCGAGGTCCGTGCGGGGACGACTTGTGGCGAGTAACTCGAATTCTCGATGCTAGCCTATCGCAGCCTCCTTCGAAGTGTGTCCCATTATCGAAATGATCTCGTTGGGCACCCCATATCTCGCACATTATGTTTTCTTTGATGAACTCGGGCCACTTTTCTCGGAAGTGAGGACCTTGTAGGACTTGGCCTCTACCCACTCGGGTGAAGTAGTCGATGGCTACCAACACGAACTCGTGCCCA
Source organism: Adenophora triphylla var. japonica (assembly GCA_022495995.1). NCBI lineage: Eukaryota > Viridiplantae > Streptophyta > Magnoliopsida > Asterales > Campanulaceae > Adenophora > Adenophora triphylla. The sequence goes on along the minus strand of JAFEMH010004306.1, from coordinate 17,389 downwards.
TTGCTTCTGTCGGGGCTATTTTCCCTATCACGTCAATGCCCCAAGTTGCAAACGGCCAAGGAGTCATGCAAAGACAGTGTCATGAGGTGGGAGATGGTTGAGGTTGGCAAACCGCCGGCACTTGTCGCAGTTCTGACGTGCCGGACGCAGCCTGTCTCCATGGAGATCCAAAGAGTAACCCATTCTCGAGGATCACTTGCATCGTGGCTCTAGCATTCATGTGAGGACCGCAAGGACCATTGTGGACTTCGGCCATCAACTCTCCGGCTCTTTCTTGAGTGACACATAAGAGGAGTGGTCCTTGATAGCGTTTCTTGTACAAAGTTGCCTCCTAGGATGACATAATGGGAGGCCAACCTTTCGTGGCTCGCAAGCTTTTGGCTCGACTCCTTCTTTGGTCTACCTTCTTCGTCTCCGAAAGCCGACTCTCCGTCTTTGAGGAATTGGTAAACTGGGTTTGTACTCAAGGTTCCTTTATAGGCTCGGGTCCTGTGTCTACTTCACAAATGAAGGTGGGGTTTCTCTTCTACCCACTCACGAAGGGCTTTATGGCTTTTCCCTCGGGGATCTCTACCAATGAGGCTAGAGTAGCTAGGGCATCTCGCGAACTGTTCTTTTCCCTCGGCAAGTAGTGGAAAGTCACTTCTCTCGAACCGTCCACCAACTCCTCCATACGGGCATGATACCATTGCAGATTAGGGTCCACAGCCTTTCCACTTGTTGGAGACTTGGTTGATGATCGTGGCCGAGTCTCCGTAAACTTCGAGCTCCTTGACATTTCTTTCTAAGGCAGCCTTCCAAACCAAAGCAATGCAGGCTTCATACTCGGCGACATTGTTCGTGGCAGGAAAGTTCAACTTGAGGGCTATGGGGTATGCTCATCTTTCGGATCGACCAATAGCATTCCTACACCATTTCCTCTTTTGTTAGCGGCTCCGTCAAAGAACAATTGCCATCTATTCTCGTGCTCAACCGCAAAGATCCCTTCATCTCGGGAATTGGGGTTCGTGCCCTCTCGTCTTCATTACCGGGGAAGTTCGCCAGTGATCTGACAATGCTTGACCCTTGATGGCCTTTCTGGTCACATAGTTGATGTCGTATTCTCGCCAAGAAGAAAGACCACTTTGCTAAACGCATCGAGAGGGAAGGCTTGTCAAAGATGTACTTGATGGGGTCCATTTTCGAGACCAAATTCACAGGGTGGGCTTCGCATATAATGCTTCAATTTGCCGACTACCTGCACTCGCTCCCGCACAGTGTCTTTTCACATGCTTGAGTAATTGAGCTCACTCCCCGTAGCTTCCTACCGACAAAGTAAATGGCGTTTTCTACCCGAGAGTCTTTCTTTTTCCCGAGCAAGCATAGCCCCAACCGCCGTGTTCCAGGATAAAGTGAGATAGAGCGTAAGAGGCTTCGTCTATGTGGGGGCATAGTACGGGGATGTACTAAGTATGCCTTGATCTGGTCAAAGGCATCTTGGCATTCTTCGGTCCATTCTCGTGTCCACATTCTTCTTCATGAGCTTGAAGATGGGCTCGCACATAGTGGTCAACCGATTGACGAAACGGCCGATGTACCGCAATTTACCCATGAAGCTCTTGACTTCGTCCTGGTTTGAGGTGGCCTCATATCCATGATGGCTTTGATCTTTCTGGGGTCAACTTCTATACCTCGCTCCGTGACCATATACCCAAGCACTTTTCCCCTTGTCACTCCGAAGGTGCATTTGGCGTGGTTTAGTCTCATGGAATGCCGTCTCAACCTCTCAAAGAATTTTCGTAGGTCAACAAAGTCTTTTGCCCCACCCTCTCCTTTGGAGTGGATTATCATATCATCTACGTAGACCTCAATCTCCTTGTGGATCATGTCGTGAAAAAGCGCGGTCGCCGCCTCTTCGTAAGTAGCCCCGGCATTCTTGAGCCCGAATGGCATTACTCAGATATAACAAGAGGTTCCCCATGGTGTGGTGAAGGCCAGTCTTTTCTTGGTCTTCCTCGGCCATCTTGATCTCGGGTCAGATCCCGCAAAACCATCAACGAAGGATTTGACTTCTCGTAGTTGGCAAAAGGAGTCCACTAGGATGTCTATGTTTGCGAGGGTAGTCGTCTTTGGGCCGGCCTTGTTCGGATCTCGGAAATCCACACAAAGCCGCACCTTCCCATCGCCTTGGTTACGGCCACGATGTTGGACAACCATGTCGGGTATTCAATGACTTTGATGAACCCTACCCGCAAAGAGCTTCTCAATTTCTTCTTTGACCCGTAGAGACCATTCCGGCTTAATCTTTCTCGCTCGCTTTACCGGCTTAGCATCCGGTGCTAGAGGGATTCTGTGTTCTACTATCGAACCGTCTAGCCCCGGCATATCCTTGTATGACCATGCAAACACGTCGACTTATTCTCCGAGCAAACTCGATCAACTGTCCCTTTCAACCCCCTGGAAGAAGCTTCCAATCGTGTCTCTTTAGGTTCCTCAATAGTACCCAAGTTCACACTTATCAAAACCTCCTCGGCACTGGGCCCGGTTTTCCTCTTTTCAAACCCGCTTAAAGATTTCTTTAATGTATTGTTCGTTTAGTATGTTTGCATCTTGTTCAAATGATTCATTATTAACTCGTTGTTAAGTTTTGAGTTAATTTATCATTTGTTAAGTTGGCAATAAGAGGATAATCGTAAAGATTTGTCATTTCATTCAAAATAAGGGGAAAGATGACATCGATTACATTTTCATAATCTTCAGGCGTGAGGCCTTCGGATGACTTCCGAGGACCGGAATTCAAAGATTCCCGACTCGACCGAATAGACGACAGGGTGTTTGACACGACTGGGTTGAGAAGGACGGGGTACCAATCCAAGCTCCGTAATCATTTGCCGTTGCCGATCAAGCTATCGGCCCCGAGAATGTTTCCCAATTCTTCAATGGCATTTCTGTCTTAGTCACCAAAGTGCGAGGATCAAAATGACTTTCACCATCGTCTTCAATAACGGCAACTATCTCATCGTCGATGCATCTTGAAGTCAATCAAGTCTCGGGATTTGTGCTTCTTCGTCAAACAACTCTTGTAAACCCCACCGATCGTCTTCACCGCCGGGCACTTCTATCCGTCGATCTTTGGAAGAGCTAACTCAAAGGCGGAGAAGTCCATTGTCCCTGATGCCGACTCTTTGACATCGGCCGGATTTCCTTTGAAGACGTACTCATTCTCGAACGGTAGTGGTAGCCCCAGGATATCTCGGCAAATCAAGGAACATTCTTCGAACGGGATTGGCCGGCTTTCCCCTAACTTTCTCAAGGTTCTCTAGAAGGGTTTTCTGCAAGGAGATCTCGGCGATCACTTTCATCATATTGTGTCCCTCCTTTTGTAAAGTAATGGGTCGAGACAGACCGTAAGGATGGAGCCGGACCCCTTCACCTTTCGTGCCTTTAGCTTTTCCCGGCATCCCGAGAGTTCGGTTTGTACCCCAAGCCATATCTGGTAGTCTGTTCCTTCACATCAATGATGGTGTTACGACCTTGAAGTCTTCTACCCAATCCAAGTCCCGGAAGATAACTCATTTTTCGCATCATTCTCATGGCAGGAGGGATTTTATCGGAAGTAGTGGTGAGGTCAGTGCAACACACTTGTGCCTTGGAAGAAGCTACGGAGAATCCGGTCAATGCTAACCCTTCATCATCGTGCTTGATCTCCAATATCGGGATATCCCCAGTGCTGGTTCCTTCTACCGTGACACTATCTCCATAAATGGTGGTGATAGTTCCATCACTCGACTGAAATTTGACGCACTGATGCAAAGTAGAGGCTACCCCGTTTATCTGGTGGATCCAAGGCCGTCCCAGCAAGGCAGTAAATGAAATCGGAATATCAATAACTTGAAAGTCAACGTCCATGACCTTGTTTCCATAGTGGATATTTCCAATCATTTGGACGACCTCATCTGGGGTGACATCTATGGGCACCATGGTCTTGGCCAAACTTTCTTCTAGCTTCAACTTATGAGGGTATGAAGAGGTCAACAGGGACCATAAGGAGATATTGGCTTGGGTACACTTCAACTGAGTTAGGATCGGATCCTCCTTATCGAGTCGCTTTTCTCGCTTCACGGCTTATAAGGTCTTTTATCTGTTTTTGGCTCGAGAGATGATGCTTCTTTTGTCACCCTTAGCCGCTCAACATTCATACGCCCCGAGGAGCCCATCGAGTCATCACATAGACATTGGATTTTCCTTGGTCATTGTTCCTCTTTTGGAGGATTCTCGTCAATTCTTTCAAAGTCGAGGCGGATTCTTACCGGCGTATGGCCAATTCTCGCGATTGATCGATTGACGGTCTTTGCCGGAAGCATAGGCGGCTTCCCGAATCCGGTCCCAGGTTACCGGCTTTTTGACCTTTTATGAGTTTGACCGGCTGATTTCAACTTCACATTCTCCGTTTAAAGCTTTCACAGTCTCATTCAAACTTTTCAAAGTCAGCATGCAACAAGAATTATCACTTCCGGAGTTTGGAGCTTGGCAAATGGCTTTCTCATCCGAACCTAGCAACTTTTTTAACAGAGTAGGATCACATTCCTCATCACTGTCAAGCATGTCTTTTCGGCATCTTTGACGTTGGCCAAACATTTTCTGAAGTGGGAAATTCCATCATCAATAAGGATTTCTGCGGGGTCAAACCTCATGGCGGGTTCCTTTTCCTTACTGTCAGAGAGATTTTCTGGGCTTTTTGGCTTCTGGGCTAACCACTCCTCTATTGTCCCTTCCGGCACTTCGACTGTGTCTTCATCAGTGTCACTATCATCGTAGGACATAAAGGGGACTGGGGTCGCCTCTAAACTCAGGACTCTTTCCAAGGCATCCATACATTCTTCTTCAGACCAAGTTTCAGGAGTGACTACTAACACTGTGATAGAGTCTACCCTTCCTGATGAGAGTTTGGCTTCGGCGACGCTTACATGTTCCAGATCGGTGGGCGGAGCCCACTTCCCTCTTTTGGCTAAAGCTTCAATCAAGTTCCTCCATTCACCTACCAAGTCCTTGTACGGAGTATTGAACTCTAGGATATAGGACTCATACACTACCTCATCCTTCTCCGAGCCTTTGCATAGGCTGCAGACACACTTTGAAGTGATTTCATCCCCTATTCCAGGTCTGTGGCTTTCTACCTCATCTTGCCCTTCGAGTTTCACTTCCGTTGGCTCCAAGTCCATTCCTTTTACTGAACTGTCATCATCGCTGTAAATCCAGCCATTCCTATTCTCGTTTCCGACTGACTCTTCACTGTAGCTGTCCGAGAGGTAGGCAAATTCACAGGCGTTGACAAAATTGGAAAGGTCAGATTGGCACTGGGATTCCAAAGTAGGCTCAGGCTGAAAGGAGGAAAAAGGTCCCGTGGGGGATGCGAGAGGAAGCGAGGGTGTCGGGACCCTAACGGCAGGGGTATTGGAGAAGACCGAGAAGGGACAGTCTTTGGCAATGGGTTATATGAAGATGGGGAGGACATTGGTTATAGGCTAGCTCTTCTTCCCTAGTCATCTCGGTTACCCAAACCAAAGATCGTTCTCTGTCAAATCGGCCATTCTCGACTCTCGAAACCGAGGATTCCGCGAACCGTCCGAGGATTCTCGTGCTAACAAGTCGCCGACCCGGTGTTCTCACCCACTTCTTTCTCACTGCGGAAAGGGATAGGAAAGGTTTAGACTCGGGGTAGGTGTTTAGCCGAAGGCTCGTGCAATATGCAAATTAGAATCTTCAAGTTTACTTAAAACAGGGTGTTTTATTAATATCTATTTGGTTGGAAAAGGGATTCGACCTTCTTTTTCACAACTACTCTAGATCCCGGATCGTGGGTTCCGTCACTACGTCTATAAGCCCCTCGTATTCCACCCGTATTTCGACCTCCCAGGTGGATGGGCCCGGCGAGGGTCCTATAGGGCACGCGGATCCCACCGACCGAGAGTAAAGAACGCTCCTATCGGGTCTAGCGGGTCATAGGACCTTTCAACGCACGAGCGATGTGGATTATAGTCAAGGCAATACCGGGAAAGTCTCGTCTCTCTGCCTTGACGGATCTTTGGCAGAGTTTCGCTTGAGCGAATGACGGTTTTTGACTTTCGGTAATGTCCGAGAGAATAATAGGCATGGGTCGGGCGGTAAAAAGCCGGATGACACGGTGTCACATTGAACTTCGTTGCATACACGGTGCGTGGGTCGGAATCGAAGTCAATGCCGGTCAAGATCTTGCCAATTTTTCCTTGTCGGAATTTTGGCAGAGCTTCGCTTGAGCGAAAGATCTTTTGATTTTTGGCAAAGACTCGGTCTTGACTCTTACGCATTCCGTGCGGGTCAAGGTCAATAGTCAATGTCGGAGTCAAGATCCCACCGATTTTTCCTTGTCGGAATTTCGACAGAATTTCGCTTGAGCGAAAATCTTGGCTTCCGTTATGAGCTAAGGCTTGACCTTTACGTGGGTATGCAACTGGGCTATATGACACTGACTAGACCAAAAACCAACCAAAAGTCACGGTTTTTTGAAACGTGTGACACGGATCGTGCATTGGTCGACACCGGCCGCCATGGGAGGTTGGGATGATTCCGTGCGCGCCCGGAGCATCGTAAGGCTTTGTCCGTGATCGCAGCCTAGAACCACCCTCGGGTTTGAAGGACGTGCGTGCAAAGTGTATAGGATATATCAGGTGCGCGTAGTGTGCGGTCTCCTAAAAATGTTCCTTTTTGAGTTAAAACAAAGATTTTCATAAATGTGTTTTAAAGGAATGATTTTCGGGACGGGGGAAAATGCAACACGTAAGCACGTAAATTTTCTGGGAGCCCCAGGGCCATGAAGCCGAGTAGCCCCAAGCCGCTAGGACTCGCGATTAACCATGATTTTTCCTGGTGGAATTGCCACCGAGGTCGCCCTGGCCGTAATCCAAGGAGGATTGAGCCGTACGACCGCATGGATCAATTTTCCAGGTTCCACTCCTTTTGCTATTTTTCGGGTTGTTTCCCGTTTCAAAGTATGCACAGATTCCAAGATGCAAATGATGCAATGCATGGTAAAGAAAGCAAGCACGATTAATGAAATCGGCGATGGGAGTCTAACCCGCTCAAAAGGGAAAAGCTTTCTTTTATTTTTTTCAAAATTGTTTTTTTCAAAAAAAGGGATACTGGTACGTGGATTGTTAAACCACCAGTTATCCCAACTCCCACGTCAGGGAGTGAACAGGAAGGGTAAGTGGTTTCCACCTATATACCGAGTATCGATTTTTTTGTTTTGAAAATAGAAGCTTTTCTCCTTTGGGGATTGTCCCCAGCGGAGTCGCCAAACTGTGAATGTGGTGCCCAAATTCTTGTTGGATTCACGCGAGTTTGAAGACATCCGAGTTATTTGAAAAAACGGAGTCGCCACGCCATTTTGATTACCTCAAAACTTTGAAAAAAAGGTTTTTACTTGGGTTCGGAGGTTAAGTTACCCCTTGGGAAGAACGTTTGGCGTTCACCCAAAGTGCCTTGCCGGAGCAAGTCTCCCAAGATTTCAGTAATCGTGCTTGCTTGCGTGCTTTCTTGTGTGCATGTGTTTGAGAAAAAGGGGGGGGGGGAATGTCCCAAGTTGTCTTCCGGACGTACAAACCATTTGTTGGTTGTCGCTCGGGATTCCTTGGAATTTTATGTATTTGGGATTATGATCCCGTCCTCATCTTAAGACTTGTGATCATCGCATTTTAACCTCGGGACCCTCGGGACTTGCGTGATCGAGAGAATGACTCTCTTTTGGTCAAAGATGAGGTTCTTTAGAAAAGGAGGGTCCTTAGCCCATCAATCCTACGCTTTAAGACGGTCGAGCTCATATAGATGCGTCATTACTCTTTCTTAAGCGATAATCGGAGATATAGGGTTCAAGGTGTCCCTTTCTAAAGAGATATGGAACCTTCAATGGAAGGAACGATGTAAAGATAGGATCTTTTACACCGGTCCATTCCTAGGTTGTTAATGGGGGAATGGGGGAAATGTATGTAAAAATGAATCTTTAATGAAAAGATGACATTTTTGGGTTGCAAATGATGCACTTAGTTTAAAGAAATAATCTTTATTGCAAATGATGCATAAAGATTTGATTTTTATGCAAATGATGCATTTTGTTGAAGAAATTGGCATTCATTATGCAAATGATGCATAAAGATTGCTTTTTGAAAAGCATATGATGCTAGTTTATGGTAAAGACATGGTCTTTAAAGCAAATGATGCTTGAACAAGGGATTTTGGATGCAAATGATGCATTTTGATTAAAAAAAGATTTGATTTTTATATGCAAAGGATGCATGAAGATGACATTTTTATTTGAAAATGGGGGTTTTAGGTGCAAAGGATGCACCTTTATGGGAAAAGACTACATTTTTATGACAAATGATGTCTAATGCATGCAAAAGGGGAAGGGGGAATATAAAGATAGGATCTTTATGAATAAATGCCAAGTCCCAAGCAAGATATATGAATGCAATGAGCAAGTATATCAATTAAAAGCAAGGTTAGGGCGTGCGAGGTTACCAATTGCTTCCTTTGCTTCTTTGGTCGGAGCTAGGAGGAGAGGTTGGTCTTGGATCTTCAAGGAGGAGGGAGGGAGCTTCTTGGCCTTCTTCTTCACCTTCTTGAGCTTCCAGCAGTATTCTTCACGTATTTGGAGTGTTTGTGGGTGACTTGCTATGGATTTTGTGTGTTGAAATGGGTAGAGGAGGGCTCTATTTATAGGCAGTCTGGATAGGGCTAATGAAGCCGTGCGGCTAGGGACAGCGAGCTAATGCAGCCGTGCGGCATTATCCATTGTGACTCAGCATTTCTAGAACCATGCAAGGTGGCAAATTCTAGAACCCTCTTCCTAATTAAGAAAAACGTGTTTCTTAATTAGGAAGGCTCCCTTCAGCCCTTAATTTAATTTGGGACTGTTCCAGAACATTTCCGGAATACTAGGAAGGTCCGGGGAATTACCGGGAAACTTACAGAAATTGCCGGGAAATTTAACCGGAAGGCATGAGCCAGATTTGGGTACTTACACTTGGTAAGAACTCTATCTTCACCTCTTGTTTCTTGTATTGCATTGATCTTGAATCCCCTTTCCCTTGAATTCAAAACTCCCTCAATGGCTTTTTGTTCATGTTTGTGCTTAGAGCTAGGTTCCCCTTGCATGCTTTAATTTTGTGCATTTCTTCGGATGCTTGTCGTTGCATTGTGTGCGTATGAGCCTCCTACACATCATGGATTGTAGGAGAGGTTGATTCGGATTATGATTGACATCCTTGGGCAAGCTTTTCTTGTACGCACGCCAAGTGTTCGATGAAATGCCCCAATGAAAAATTTCTTCTATTTCATTGATTTCTTGATTTGGAATGATTTCTAATGTTGCCCTCTATTTTTTTCCTCTGTTTTGCAGTCGTATAAGCCAATTAAGAACTGTCGGGGGAGTCCGAAAATGGCTAAGGCGGTGTGGGACAAGATCAAGGATCTTGACGGCGTCCGAGCTAGGGTAGCCCAAACGGGTTTGTTGACTTTCATTGACAATCTCCAGGGAATAAGGCGGACTCCCCAAGTTCTCCAGGCTATTCGGGAGAGGTGGTGGGACACTACCCACACCGTTCACTTGCGCTTCGGGGAAGCGACTATGACTCCGACTGATTTTCTTGCCATCACGGGGTTAGAGTTCATTGGCGATCCCCTGCCGAAGTTTCCGAATTATAAGACTGCGAGTCCAGCGGCGTGGAGGCAGTTGATTGGTTTCCCCCCTAACAAGGTTAAGGGGTATGCTGCTGAGTTGACACCCCTCCGGCGTCAGATTGAGGACTACTCGGAGAAGCCGAATGTGAATATTGATCGGTTGGTGAGGGGTGCCCTCTGGTATATCCTTTCTGAGACTATTTTTGCGAACCATTCTTCTACGGCCCGTCTTTCTTTGTTACGCTTGTTGGTTGATCTGGATGAAGTAAGCGGCTATGATTGGGGCTCAGCGGGGCTAGCCTACTGCTACCATGCCATGGATGAGGCATGTAGGAATACCAAGGACTCTCTGTCGGGGTATTCTTATGCCTGGGAGGTATGCTCTCTGATTTTGTTTCTGCTCTTCGTCTGTATGCTCTATCTGAGTTTTATACCGAGTTTGATCTCGCTTTCTTGTGCGAGATATGGGGCTACACTGTCTTTGGGCCGCATGGGTTTGAGTTGGAGAGCCGGGACCCCGTTGTTCCCAGATATCGGGAGGTGGAGCCACCCGAATCGGACTGTTGATGAGGAGGAGAACCAGGATTGGACTCTGACGGTGGCGGAGGCGCGGGCCATGTTGGATACCTTCGAGTATGAGAGGCTGGGCCTCTATCCCTGGACTTTGTTGGCGCGGGAGGTGCATCGTGCTTGGGATGCTACCGGGACGCAGAGGATGATGGCATCTTTAGAGGGAGATACCATGTACCTTGGTGAGCGGGTCTTCCCACAGCATGAGCGGGGTAGACTATTATACAGGGTGCCGGCGAATCCGCCGAGGTCGATGTATCCCACCCACTCTATTCCGGAGGATGATTATGCTAGTCTTTTGATGGGTGATGCGGCGACGACTTGCGTGATCCCCGGGGCTTCTTATGCGGAGTTTCTGCCTCGGTTGATGGGTCCCCTCCTGGTGGGGGATAGGCGATCACATGCCCGTGGCTCCGCCTCTGCTTCTGCTTCAGGTTCTTCAGCCCCTAGCACTTCCTCTCAGGCTACCGGTTCTCTGCCTTTTGCCCCAGACTACGGCCCTCTGAGCTACACGTATATGATGGGGAGCATGCCGATGATGGGGCACATCCCGTCTCCTGATCAGATTCCCGAGGGTTACCGCCTCCCGGCTGATGTCTCTTCGGTATGTTTCTGTTTGTACTGTTCCTCGTATTCGTCCATATAAGTGTATATGTCCGACTCCATCTGAGCATATTCTTTTCTTTGATTTTTAGGTCACCATATCCGCGGCCGATTACAACCGTGGAGCGACCAAGATGGCTGGGTTGATGGCTTCGTGCCTCGGACTCCGTCCGAGAGGCCGTTCCTGCAAAGCTTCTTCGGCGGCCTCAACGGTGGCCTCGGCGATGACCCCTACTTGCGGAGCCAAGAGGTCGAGGAGGGATGGTAGCCCCCATGGTGGTGATGGCGGAGGTGCCGGCGGCTCGAGCGACTTGATGGCGTGATCCCCTCCCTTTCTCTCTTTATTTGATGATTTGATGATCTGTACATATTGGCCGTGTGGGCCCAGACAATTTTTCTTTCTTTTCTGGTACCTGTTAGGAACAAGTAGGTAGCACAAACAATGGTTTTTTTTTTCTTAGCCCCTAATCCTAGGTCTAATTAGTTTAATTAACTTTCTCGACTTTCCATGTGCTTTTCGGGAATGGGAATGGCCGATAGGCCGCAATTTTGAGCCTGAGTATGGTGTTTTATTGCATGTTATGAACTGTACACACAGGTTTTTCGAGACTTGCTTCGTCAAGTCGGGGCTAGATTGCTGTTTGAGCAGAACTGTTGCTGTTTTTCCGTAGGGATATCTCGCGCGAGATAAGGTGTCTCGCACGAGACACGCTACCCAGGCAGAAATCTCTTCCTTTTTCGAACAGGATTTTGACAGTTTTCCCTATAAAATCACCCTGTAGTTTGGCCAGATAACTCATTCTAGCTTTTCAAACTCTAGAGATATTCTGTTAGGGTGAAACTCTTGTCTTCTTTTTCAACCCTGTGATCCATGGCTTCCAAGGAGATTGCCCCAACGTCCATGATTGTCGATGATTTTTCTTTGTCCTCTGAAGTGATTGCCTCTTTCAAGCAAGCATCAAGGGATTTTGTAAGGTCGTTTCGCAACCGGTCTCGCAATAAGTTTATCGCAGAATTCGGATTTAGAATTCTTTTCACTTTGAAGAACCTCCAACCGGATTGGAAGTTATTGCGTGGTCTTTGCTCCGATTTTGGGATCCCTCTATTCATCTTTTCAATTTTTCTTTGAATGAGATGGTGCCTACCGTGGAGGAATTCGCCATTATCTTGGATATGCCTTTGATCGGCGAGATTGTCGTTCCTAAGTATCATAGGAATCATTCGGAGGCTTTGAACGAATTGTTAGGGATCCCCCTTGATACTTGCTATGAGTTGGTTCACCGCAAGTGGGTTGATTGCTCCTCTTTCCGGACGCTTCGGCGGTGATTCGATGATGATGCTTTTCATGTCCATAAGCGGAACTTTCTCGGCTCTTTCTCTTTTCGGAGATGTTTTGTTTACGTGTAGGGACGGCTTGGTCGATTCCCAACTCGGTGGAAGTTGTTACGTAGGGCTAGGAAACGTTCTAGGAACATTATTCCGCTAATCTTGGGTGAGACCCTTCATGGTCTTGATGAGCTGCATAGGATGGCGTCATGACTCAAGGGAGTCCCCTCCTCCGTTGACTATTTGTCTTAGGGAGCATCTCAAGTTGATAGGTCCCCCGTTGGAATATTCTCCTTTTACATATCATACACGAAAGTTGTTGATCAAAGATCTTTCAAATGGGATGAATGGGCCGAGTTGATTGCGAAGACCGAAACCGCCGATATTCTCTCGGTGTCCACCTTATTGGAGGTTGAACAAGTATGTTGCCAATACCAAGGGTTTTGACAGTGGTTGTTCTTCCGGTTTGCGAGATTCCTCCTTCTACTTTCCCAAGCGGGTGCTCCGTCGCTTTGGTCGCCAGCAGGACACTTATCTTTTCGAAGGAGCTTCTCGTGTAGTGTCTTATATCGGTGTAGAGTTTGCGCAGTGCTAGCTCAAGCATGGGGTGTAGGAACTAATCGGGACCGTTGGTCGAACCTTCGGACTTTTAATGCAAGCATCTTCCTGTCCGACAAATACTTGGATTGGTTCCTCCATACCGGTCATCCTAGTGTAGAGAAGATTGATGACTTGCGGCTTTCACTGCTAAGAGATTCTTTTGTAGCTAGCAAGATCTTGCGAAGGAGCGAGGCTCGCCCGATCCCCGCTAATGTGCGAACCGATCCTACTCGGGATTTTCTTGATGGGGATTGGTACGAGAGGCGAGGCAAGGGAATGCCCGGAAAGACGCAAGCTTTGGATAGGCCTCGTGTCTTCAAGAGATTGTCGGAATCCGTCTTTAATCATCTCGAGGGATGTTCTCGCGAGAGGCTCAAAGCGCAAGGAGGATCACGACGACGGTGGAGACCATGTCCGCCGGCCAACCAAGTCAATGAAAGGGTAGATCTTTAGGAGTACCAAGAGATTGCTTTGATAGATCAATTGTTTCGCTTTATTAGTATTATTTTTTCAAGTTTGTTAGCTTAGCAAATTAGTCGTTGTGGTTAGGATTTCCCTATTATCATTAATGAAATGCATTCGATTAATAAAAGGGACAACTTTGATTTATTTATTTGATTAGACCGAACCCGAAGGCCGCCTACGTTCCTCTTTACAAAGCAATTAAACAAGAGGCCTCAGTCCAACGTAGTTCATTTTTGAGAAAAGGACAAAGTATGGCTCCAGTGCCGTAGAGTAATCTCGCGAGATAAGGCCCCCTTTTTTTTTTTTTTTTTTTTTTTTTTATGCACACCCTTTCTTTTGCCTAGACCGCCCTTCCGGGTTTTCAATCTAGCGGGCTTCTTTTCTTGTGCTAGCTCTAATTTTTGCCTAGGTCATCCTTTCCGGGATTTTCAACCTAGCGAGCGATTTCTTTTAAGGAGGCCAAGTCATGCGAAGTACTTCTTGAGCTTGTCCATGTTGACCTGGCTTCGGTAGTTGATCTCCGTCTAAGTCTACCACCGAAGGGCTCCCAGAGAATATCTTCTTCACAATGTAGGGTCCTATCCATCTTGGTCCCCACTTGCCTAACGGGTTGAAAGGTTCGGACGATGCTCACGGAGCACCAGGTCGCCTACTCTGCTGTTCCTTGTCTTGACCTTTTTGTTGAAAGCTCTTGCCATTCTTCTTTGGTAAGCTTGAGTGTGTTCGGCTTCTTTCAACCTTCTTTCGTCCAACAGGGCTAGCTCTTCGTATCTTCTTTCTAGCCAGTCGACTTCATTCACTTGGTTTTCTAGGAGAACCCTTAGTGATGGTATTTCCAATTCTATCGGTAAGACAGCCTCCATCCCGAATGTGAGGGCGTAGGGAGTTTCCCCGTAGCCGTGTTCGGATGAAGTGCGGTACCCCATAGTGCGAATGGTAGCTTGTCGGGCCGCCTTTTCCCGTGATCGCCATTTTTCCGATGATAGTCTCGATTGTTTTGTTCGCGGCTTCAACCGCTCCGTTTGTTTGAGGCCTATAAGGAGATGACTTGTGTCTCGTGATTTTGTACTCGGTCGGTAGAGCGATCGGTTTCCTTCGAAGTGTGACCCATTATCGGATATCATCTCTTGTGGAACCCCATATCGGAAGATGATGTTGTGCTTGATGAATTTCGCAACCTTTCTCGGCGTTCGAACTTTGTAGGAGGCGGCCTCGACCCATTTAGTGAAATAGTCGATGGCTACTAGGACGAAACAAAGTTGTCCGTTGGCTCTAGCGGGTGTGATCTTTCCAATCACGTCTATTCCCCATGTAGAGAACGGCCAAGGTGAAGTCATTGGATACAGCAAGGAAGGCGGTGCATGCCGAAGATTGGCGTGTATCTCGACACTTGTGGCACTTCTTGACCATTTTGGTACAAATCGGCTTCCATGGTCGGCCCAAAAGTACCCTTTGTCCGATGATCTTTTTTGGCGAGCATGTTTCCGCTCATGTGGGTTCCACATATGCCTTGATGAACATGGTCCATTATTTCCGGGCCTCTTCCTCGGTGGCGCAAAGGAGGTTTCCTTGGGGATGTTTCTTGAATAAACGGCCACCGTGATGACGTAATTGGCCCAACCTCTTAAGGGCAATCGAGTCTTCGTGTCTGTCTCGTGTGGTATGGTTCCATCTAGGATGAAATACCAAATGTCGTGGTACCATGGTTTCCCTTCGGAGTTTTCAACAATGGCACCTTTGGATAACCATATTTGTCTTTGCAGTCGTGAAGATCTATAATCTGCGCAAAGATGCAGGAGTTGCACGCCGTGTTATCTTGAAGGGTTTAACCGCTTTTCCTTTAGTGGATTTCGACCAAAGAAGCAAGTGTGGCTAATGCATCCGCAAACCGATTTTTGTCTCTCGGGGAGATAGTGGAATGAGACATCTTGAAATTGTTGCGCCAATTCTTGGAGGTGGGCACCGTATCTTTGAAGGGTTGGATCTTGGACCCTCCACTTCTTTAATGTCTCGATTGATGATCAATTGGGAATCCCCGAATACCTCGAGTTCGCCTCACGTTGCGTTCTAGGGCTGCCTCAAGCCCCGCTATGCAAGCCTCGTATTCTCGCGGTATTGTTGGTGGCGTCAAAGTCAAGACGTACCGCAGTGGAGTGTAGATGTCGTTAGTGGTCTACCAATAACATTCCGATGCCAAACCCTCTCTTGTTGTTTGCGCCATCAAAAAATAATTGCCACTTATTTTCTTCTATGCTTAGGATGTCCTCATCGTGGAATCGCGGGTCTTCCCCTTTACTTCGTCGCAAGGAAATTCGGCCAACCGATTCTGCGAATACACTCCTCCGACGGATTTCGAGTGACGTAAGTGATATCATACCCCGCGAGCATGAAGTACCATTTGGCTAGTCTCGAAGACAAATTTGATTTGTCTAGGATATATTTCAGGTGGATCCATCTTTGCGATGAGACTGACCGGAAAGGCTTCCATATAGTGCTTTAACCTTTGTGGATACCTGCAGACAAGAGCAGCCGCATGACTTGTCGAGTGGAGAGTAGTTGATTTCACTGCCTTGGAATCTGCTACCGACAAAGTAGATGGCATTTTTCGTGTGCGAGGTCGGGTTTGTTCTTGAGCAAGCATAGCCCCTAATGCGTTGTACGTGATTGTGAGGTATAACTTCAAGGGCTTCTCCTTGTGTGGTGGAACCGGGATAGGTGGGAAGTCAAGTAGTGCTTAACTTCCTCGAATGCTTCTTGACATTCTTCGGTCCACTCTTGAGGTGCGTTTTCTTAAGCAGCTTAAAGATGGGGTCGCACATTGTAATCGCTTGATTAATGAATCGACCGATATATTGGAGTCCGCCCATGAATCCCTTTACTTCTTTCTCGTGTCCTGGTGGAGGCATGTCTTTGATGGCCTTTATCTTGGCGGGATCCGCTTCTATGCCGCGTTACGTGACCATGTATCCCAAGACTTTCCCTTTGACTACTCCGAATGAGCATTTGGCGGGGTTGAGTCTCATTTTCAGGCTTTGTCTCGCCGATTGAAGAATTTTTCGAGATCTACCGAAGTGTTGGCCATCCGTCCCCTTCGAGTGGATAATCATGTCGTCCACATACACCTCTATTTCTTTATGGATCATGTCGTGGAATAGTGTCGTGATCGCTCTCGATAGGTAGCCCGGCCGTTTGAGACCAAACGGCATGACCGTGTAGCGTAACGTTCCCCAAGGTGTGGTGAATGTTGTTTTGTGGCCGGTCCTCTTACGCCATGAGGATTTGGTTATACCTGCGAACCCGTCGACGAATGAGCTGGACCTCGTATGTCGCCGTGGCATCGACTCAACATGTCTATGTTTGGTAGCGGGAAGTCATCTTTAGGGATGCCTTGTTCAAGTCTCCGAAATCAACACACACTCGTATTTTCCCGTTCGACTTGGCTACTTGCACTTTGTGTTTGCTAACCATTCCGGATATTCAATCACTTTGATGAACCCTACATTCAAGAGTTTCATGATTTCTTCTTTCACTCTGCATTGACCATTCAGGCTTGATTCTACGTAGTTTCGCGACCGCTTGGCGTTGGGTAGCAAAGTGGTATCTTGTGTTCTACAACCGATCGATTCAACCTGGCATATCTTTATAGGACCAAGCGAATACGTCGACATATTCTCCGAGGAGCCGGGTCAAGGTTTCTCTCGTCTTCCCCTCAAGAAGCCGCCGATCTTTGTTTCTCCGGGGTCTTCCGTTGTCCCAAGATTAACCGTTTGCATTTCCTCGTCGTCAACGGGGCCATTCTTTCCACAACGACCTACTTAAGCTTAGCTAATTCTTTTTAAGATTTGTTCGTTATCTTGATCTATCTCATCGTATGATTCATTATTAACGTGTTCGTTATATTGATTATTATTAGTTAATTCATCATTTACGATGTTAGCAATCTCGTGGTACTGAAAGATCAAAGTTTTCATTAAGGAAGTAAGGGAATACATGTTCACCACCGCCTCGATTTCCTCTTCGAGTGAGTTCATCGGAGGTGGAGCCTCGCTCTAATGTAAAAGTTGTAGGGCCTATCTTCTGCGAGGGTGGGGAGTGCAACCAAGCTCTTTGATCATGAAGTCTTCATCAA
>JAFEMH010004305.1:0-216833 GCA_022495995.1 Adenophora triphylla var. japonica | reverse complement strand
CATCCCAGCATCTTTGGCGTTGGAGGTGTCTCGCCGTTTGTTTTCGCATTTGTAGAGTCGCCACGCGTTTTATTAAGCCCGAAAACATTGAAAAAGAAGGCATCGAGTTTAAAGATAATTTTAAACCCGTTTTTGTGTGATGAGATTTTTTGAGTTCGGGAGGTCGGAACAAGCTCCTCGGAAAGAGAATATTAGAATATTAGGAGCTCACCGAGTAGCCCTCGTAGAGAGCAAGTCTTTCGGATACCCCTAATATCCTTTAAATGTTGTGTGTGTGTGTGTGTGCTTTTAAAAATGCATGTTTGTATGGATGTCTACATTGTATGCTATGTATGGAAATGTATTATTTAAATAGTATAGGAAGGAAGCCTTACCAATGTTGGTTCGTGTCTGTCTTCCAACTGGGGAATGGTGTTTGAGGTCGGAGTAGCGTTCCGGTATGGATCGGGATTTGCTTACGGGAGGGACCGGTTGTACGCGGATAGGAGTTTCGGCGTGAGTTGAGGTTGTAGAGGCTGCGTTCGGGCGAGAGTTTCGGCGTGCGTGGGGAATCGTCGGGATCACTCGGGCGAGAGAGACCGGCGTGCGTTGTGGTGGCGGGAGTCACTCGGGGCGAGGAGTTTCGGAGTGCGTTGTGGTGGCGGGAGTCACTCGGGGCGGAGGTTCGGCGTGCGTTGTGGTGGGAGGAGTCACTCGGGAGAGTTTCGGCGTGGCTTTGGGGATCGTCGGTTTGACTCGGAAAGAGCGGGTACAGGTCTGCAGGAAAGACCCGAGGCAAGGCCTCAGAGTACCACACGGAGGGGGCCCTCAGAGTACCTCGAGAGGTGCCTCGGGGGCTCGCCTGAGCGTCTCGGGAGCGCTCGGGGAGGCTTCGGAGACACCACAAGGGAGCTCGGAAGGCCTCGGAAGGATCCGAAAAGGGGGCCCGGGAGTGCCTTGAGAGGACTTAGAGGGGAGCCAGAAGGCTAAGGGAGGAAGAGAGAAGAGGGATGTGTGTGAAAATGAGGAGGGGAAGCCCTCTATTTATAGTAAAAATTTCGACAAGCAAAGAGGTCCGTACCTGGACCTTCTCTTGGTTATCAGAATTTTGGATTTCCTCGATTTGAGGGAACCTCTGCAATGATGGAGAATATTCTAGAATGATGGTGTTCCTGAGCAATAAGGTCAGTGATCGGACCATCTTGCATGCAAAGAGGTCCGTACGGACCAACTCTGCAGGGAAGTAATCATTTTCCCCGGGATTTGAGGGAATATTGTGGACTTTAAGGGGATTTAGTAATCATTGAAACAAAGAGGTCCGTACGGACCTTAATTGCTTTTCTGATTTCCTGAAAATTCCCAAAAGGTCCTTTTGTCCCTTTTTATCCCAGGAAGGCTCCTCCCTTGGTTTGGTTGGGGGTTTGAGAGGGTTTTGAGAGGGTTTTGAGTGAGAGAGGTCTCTGAGACTGCGTGGATGAGTCTGCGGTGTTTCCCGTGTGTTTGAAAGGGGGTGATCCAGATTGGGGTACTTACGAAGCCCCTCGATCAACGTCACTTATGACAAGATGGGGTCACCACTGAGATAAGGGTCCTAATCTGGATCGCGTGCTGGGAGAGGAAGTGGCCGTGAGGGTCAATGTGAGGACGTGGTGGTGTCCTTTTGTGTGACCGTATAGGTCGATAGGGTGGACCACTGTGATAGGATTCCTACGTATCCCTGGCGGGAATCAAGCCTGGTCGTAGTTCGGGTGTGGGGTGAGTGTTTTGTGAATACGGGCGTGGTGGTGCCCTGAAGTGTCGTGTGACCGCCGAGGTCAGTGGTGAGGACGTGGTGGTATCCTGGGTGACCGCATAGGTCGATGGGAAGGACGTGGTGGTGTCCTAGGTGACCGTATAGGTCGATGGCTGGACCCTGTGATAGGATTCCTACGTATCCCTGGCGGGAATCAAGCCTGGTCGTAGTTCCGAGGTCGTGAATTTGTGAGTGCGGGCGTGGTGGTGCCCTGAAGTGTTGTGTGACCGCCGAGGTCGCCGGTAGGACGTGGTGGTGTCCTGAGATGTGGTGACCGCCGAGGTCAATTGTGAGGACGTGGTGGTGTCCTGGGATGGAAATTTTACGATTTTCCTAATCGGGTGGTTTAAGGCCTTCCGGGCCGGGGATAATCATTTGGGAGGTTTATACGGTCTTCCGGACCGAGTGGTTTAAAGCCTTCCGGGCTGGAGGTAGAGTGAGGACCTGAATCGTCTCATGATTGCGGTTGGTGCCACGCTGGAGGACTTTGAATCGTCATCTGGCGGCGGTTGGTGCCACGCTGGAGGACTTTGAATCGTCATCTGGCGGCGGTTGGTGCCACGCGGGAGGACTTTGAATCGTCATCTGGCGGCGGTTGGTGCCACGCTGGAGGACTTTGAATCGTCATCTGGCGGCGGTTGGTGCCACGCTGGAGGACTTTGAATCGTCATCTGGCGGCGGTTGATGTAATGCGCGAGGACTTTGAATCGTCTTCTAGCCGCAGTTTGATGTAATGCGCGAGGACTTTGAATCGTCTTCTAGCCGCAGTTTGATGTAATGCGCGAGGACTTTGAATCGTCTTCTAGCCGCATTTGTGGAGGCGTGGCTGCCTTGTGCTTCGAGAGGCGTAGATGCCTTTGTGTTTTTGCATGTTGATGTAGAAGGTTGGACTTACGATGACTGCCGGTGCTTGAGCTGCCGTTGAAGTGGGCAAGGATGACGGCCGGTGATTGCTTCCCCATTTGGCGTTTCGGAGGCGCTTCGTGCCTTGGGACTTGTACTCGGAGGTGTTGGCTCCTTCTTGTGCTTGTTTTGCCGTTGAGTGGGCAAGGATGATGGTCAGGCCGGGATATGCAGCCTTGTATGACTTCCCTTTGACTTGTTGGGGAGGAGCTCGGGCTTACTTTGATGGTCATGTGCTTCGTTGCCGTTGAAGCTGGGCGAAGTTCGGGCTTACATCCGATTGCCGGTGCTTGAATTGTTTGGGGATGCATGACCTTGTAGGGGCCCTTTTCTGTTGGGAAGATGACTTCGGACCTCTTTTGAGGGCCGTGGTTGAGTTGTCGTTGAGCATTCCTCGGAGGCGTCTTGTGCCTTGATATTCGTCTTGGAGGTGTTGGCTCCTTCGCTTCGTGCCTTACTGCCGCGAGGTGTGGCGAGTTGGATTGCCGTTGAGCTGGGCGAGGCCGTTACTCTGCCGCTGATTGCCGCTGAAAGTGGCGAGGGCTCTTACGTTGTCAAGGTGAGCGGGCGATTGGACCGCTTGGCCGTGATGGTTGGAGCGGCGAGGCGGACGCCACGCCGGGATCAATTGCCGTGAGGGCGAGGACCGGTCTTACGCCGACGGCCTGGTGAATCGCCGTCGAAGTGGCGAGGACCGGTCTTACGTGGTCGCGCCCTGGTCAGCCGTCATGAATTGAAGGGTTAGGGACCATTCCCGCACTGGGATTTGCCGGAAAAGGCCTTAGGACATCGGAGAGGCAAAGATTATAAGCGGGAAAGTAATTTGGCCACCCTGCAAAAGAGGTCCGTACGACTGACCAATGGAGCTGCAAAGAGGTCCGCACGGACCACTTTCGTTTTTTACAGCTTCCAAGGTTTTCGACGGGCTTAAATGACCGAGGCCCCTTCTTCTTCTTCTTCCAGCCAGGCATCCGAGAGAGAGAGAGAGAGAAAACCTCCATTTTTACACCAAAATCTTCCATTTTCGCTTGAATCGCTTGCAATGGCGGAGGGATCTCGAAGGAGTCGTCGTCAACGCAGTCAAGAGGTGGTCGAGCAACGGATGGAGCTTCAAAGGAATTGGATTTCGTTCGTTCCATCTTCGAAGAACCCGGATGTTTTGTATCCGAATCCGGAGGTGCACAATCGTCGCTCCATGAACGTTGGGGAGGTAAGAAATCTGTTCCGTTTTGATTCCCTGCTCGAATTTTTGAATGCTAGAACTAGGTTTTAGTTTTTCGCATTTTTGAATTTTTTTGTTATTATTTTATGCCTTTTTGTGAAATTCTTGATGAATTGTTGAAAATGGACATGTAAAAATTGTGGGTATGTGTATTTTGTGCGTAAATGTGTAGATTAGCTCTTATTTGTGAAAATAAAGTGCCTATCTAGTGAATTGCATGCTTTGGTGTTTTGTACCTAATGCTATTTATGTATGTACATTGTGAGAAAAATTATCGTGTAGTGATAATTTTTGTGAAAAAATGTGACATGTGCCGTGTTTTGTGACGGGTTATATGTGAAAGTGTGTGCCGTGTAGGGACGGATTTTTTTTTTTTTATGCATATGTGTCGTGCCGTGTTTTTGGGTGACGGACTCTGTGGGGAAAATATGTGCAATATGTGTCGTGTTGGGACGGATTTTCTTTTTGAAAATGTGTCGTGTAGGGTTTAATCCCCCCCCTTTTTTTTTTTTTTTGAGAAAATGTGTACAGTGTGTGCCGTGTTTTTGTGACGGACTGCATGAGAAAAATTATATGCATGATATATGTGAAAATTATGTGCAATATGTGCCGTGTTTTGTGACGGGTTATATGTGCCTTTATATTAAGTACTGTGATTGACGTACCTTTGCTGTGTTTACCTGCAGGATGCGGGGCTTATGGCCGGGAAGGCCAAGAGGATGAAGACTCGGGATCGCTCGAGGCCGTTGTGGAGCTATGGCAATGGATGCCCGATATTTCCGTGGACGGTAGGCCGAGTCCCCTGAGGCCGGTTTATGCTTCGGCCTAGGTGTGTTCGTTGAGAACCCGGGCCGGAGTGCTCGACACGAGGAAGAACAAGAGTGTCTTCCCGGGTTTATCCGAGTATTGGTGGGATACCACCCACACCTTCCACCCCGAGCCGGGCGAGGTGACAAAGGACGCCCACCGATTTTGCTGCTATTACGGCTCTCCTTCAAAGGGGAGCCGTGAGGTGGAGAGACATGATCTCCGATGATGTGCCGACCGAGCCGCCGGGCTTTGAGCCTCGTCCTCGCAGGGCTCCGGGATGCTGTATAGCGACGTGGAGATGAGGATCACGGCCGCATTGGGGCCTACATCCGGGTACCTGGCCAGTGACAGCGGAGCAGCTGGCGCGCTCCTTCTTGTGGTATGCACCGTCCGAGACTTTGTTCTCGAACCACGCGACCGCAGCCTCCCTTTGCTCGTTGGAGAGCTTGATTGATCTGGATAGGGTCTCGCGACATTGCTTGGGGCGAGGCTGCTTGGCCGAGCTCTACTTCTCCTTGGACCGGTTTAGCCGGGTGGCGCGCCCGTTGGCCTGTTTTGACTTTGCTTTGGAGGTATGAGTTTATTGTCGTTTTTTGATTTAGCAACTTGTCTTTTCTCCGTTGTCTTTGCACCGAGCCTTCTCTCGTTTTTGTCACTGTGTGTGGTTTTATGAGGTTTTCCTGTGCTTCCCGTGGGATAGAGATCCCGGGGCCGTTGCCGCGCACCCGCTATGCCGGGCCGGGCTCGCACGGCGAGGAAGAGGAGGACCAACTGGGAAGCTCACCATCGCCACGGGGATGTGCAGGAGCGTCTGGAGAGAGATAGCCGTGAGGGGTTTGTCTTGTTCCCGTGGACTCGGTATGAGGGGGATGAGTTTGAGGGGGCTCCCGAGGTGACAGCGCGGCGGAAGATGCTGCGGGGCTTGACTTGTGATGTCATGTATCTGGGGGAGCGGGTCTTCTGGGCAAAGATGGCCCGGTGTGCTTCCCGTGGCTCCGAGGGACCCTCCCTTTGGGATGCTTGACTCCCGGGATATGGATGTGCTTGACTTCGAGAGGTACCTTGGCGGTGTCGGTGCCGAGGAGTTCATTTTATACGGAGAGGAGTACGGGGCCTTCGTGAGGAGGAAGCTGAGGACGCCGCAGGTGCTGGCGCGGGAGAGAGAGGCCGGCCCGCAGGCTCCCCAGAGGTTCCGATGCCGGGACCGGATTTCACGCACGTCCGCGGGGACGGATCGAGGAGGAGGGTGTCTCGTACCTGCCCGAGCAGCTCCCGCCGCATACCAGAGCGGATCCCGACAGATCGGTGAGTGTGCTGACTCTTTTCCATCTTGGCATCTTTTTCGTATTTTTCTCTTTTTGTTGTCGAGTATAACCGCATTGCCGAGCGTTTCCTTGGCTTCTTGTTGGTGCAGTCCCGGGAGAGCCTATGATATGCCGACTCGCCGCTTACGTGGCGATGAGGCGTTTCGCGAAGAAGATGGCGTCAAGATGTCCCGCCGGGTCTTCGCGACGCCGTGTGCCGCCGCACGAGCCTATGCCTTCGAGGCATTCGTGGACGTTCCTCCGCCTAGAGCCGAGCCGGAGCCGCAGCAGAGGGGACCTTGAGGGGGCGGCATAGCATGGATGCCGGACGTCTTCGGGAGCTGCAGGGCCTTCGAGGGAGCAGCCCTTTTATCAGTTCATGCCTCCACATGGCGCACAGGGTGAGGGTTCCTCAGAGCCTTCTTTCTTCGATCCTTTCGCCGGATTTGATCCTTCTGAGTACTTTTCGTGGGAGCCTCCGGCGGGTGCTCGGTATTCTGACGACGAGGATGTGACGGGCGAGTTCGCTGGGATGCCCGACTTTTCTTTGGAGGACCTCGGCGAGGATGATGATGCTGAGGATTCTGATTAGTATTCATTTGCTTTCCCTCTTTTCATATCCCTCTTTTTTTTTTGTTTAGCAACAGACATTTATTGGTACCTGTAATAAAACACATGTATTTGCATGGCAAACAACATTTTATTTTAAGATGTAATGTCATTTATTTTTGTGATTCCCGGGAATTGTCCTAGAAATTGTTGCTATTATTATTTTTTTTATTTTGTGCATGCCACGCGAGCTGAGAGTGCATTTGTGGGTAGTGTATGTTTGCCGGGAATGGCTTTGGCCAGTGTTTGGGCAGTTTGGAGCAAGGTTTTGCTGAGGACAGTGGCTTTTGTACTGTTTGCTGGGAAATGGGTTCTGTTTGCAAGGAGGTCCGTACGGACATACTTAGCATGCAAAGAGGTCCGTACGGACCAACCTTGCTTTTGGGAAGGACATAAATGCTTTCCAGTGTCTGGTTCTTCCTCATTTCCCCATTTGCAGCCATTTTCGAGCTTTCTTCCCCATTTTCTCTAGGAACCTCCATTTTTGCCATGGATTCTTCGTACGTCCCTAGAATTTTGCCGAGGCTTTCGCAGGAGAGGCAAGCACACTTCCTTGAGCAGTTGAAAACGTGGATGCGGCGCCGTATGAGGCATCAGAGACGGGCTTTCGAGGTAAGGTTTCGTCTTTGCTCGGTTTGGTCTTTTAAGGAGTTGGTTCCTGATTGGGATTTGTTGCGGGCTGCCGCGAAGTTCTGGGATGTTAGGAGGCACGTGTAATCGTTTCTCCTATAATGAAATGGTGCCCACTTTTGAGGATTTTCGGCTTTGATTGGAGGACCGGAGGTGGAGGCCATCTCGCTTCCTTTGATTGGTGGTGCTCGCGTGAGCGTGAAGCTTGCAGACTTTCTTCGTGCTTCGTTGGAAGAAGTGCAGGGCATGATCCTTGATTCGGGTCATATCGACATTTCCGAGCTGCCGGAGCGGTTCATGGTTGATGATGAGAGTGACGTCTCTTGGGATGTATTTGCCTTGTGCACGATGGCGACGCTTTTTCTGGTCGGCTCTCGCATTTGTGATGGCGCTTTGCTAGATGTGGTAGGGCACCTGCAGAGCCGGAGAGGATATTGTCCCGTTGGTGCCGGGGGAGACTCTTCATGGTATCGACCGTCCGGCGACCGGGGATCGTTTTATGAGAGGGGGAAGCCCCGCTTTGCTCACCTTGTGGCCGCGAGAGAGACTTCAGCCATGCCCGAGGCTCCGACGTCGTTTAGCCCGTGGTCATTTGCTCGCAGCGACCTCTTGTGTTGGATATGGATCACCCGCCCGGGAGAGATGGATGGCACAGCCTTGGTACGCATCAGATCCGCCGGTGGGTTCCGTGACCGGAGGATTGAGACCAGGAGGATCTTGCAGGAAGGGTCCTACGTTGTCAGAGTTCCAGGTTTGTCTTGGTCCTCCTTCTATATTCCGTCGCTTGTTTCCCGGCTTTGGGATGAAGCAGGAGCCTTTGTTGGCCGGGATGACCTTGCTACTGCGGAGGTAGTTCCTCTTTGTATGGCAGCTCCAGGTGCCTTCTTGTATTGTCGAGGGTATGGAAGTATTCCGCTTTCCCTCCTGTGGTACTCCTTAGATGTCTGGGGAGCGTTGTGTTGACGACTCGCATCCGGCCTGGTATGAGCAGCGTGTTGGGCAGTCCCAAGTGGTCTTGGAGAGCAGGCGTGTAGCGATTCTGGGGCCCGGTTGCCGTAGTAGCTATTGCCTTAGGAGTGCCGAAGCCTGGTCTGACCCTTTGGATGTGACGGGAGACACTTTGTTTGACTACGAGACTAGAGTTGACCGACCGGCAGGAGAGGTCCTCTTTGCAGACTCGCAGGAGGAGATCCGAGCCGAAGCACGGGCGAATGAAGCCCTGAGAGCTGCTGGATTGTTTGACTCTACGGGGAGGACCCCAGATCTCGGACTGAGAGACGCAGAGTTGGTTCACGTGAAGCGAAAGAAGACTCGCCGGGGACGAGGGAAGAAAGGAAAGAATGGCGAGGGGACAAGCGCAGATGGCGCGGAATGACCTCCTAGGTATCCATTCATTGCATTGCAAACACATTATTAGTTAAATGTATTAAGCTGTCTTTTAGCATGTTGTGAACTTGAGAGTAGACCGTGCTTGAACTCATCAAGAAATGTTGTAACCGTTAGTGATTTGTGATTTACTTTTAAAGCTTTATCGAGACGCAAGATCTCTTGTTTGCCTTTGCTTCTGTTGTGCACTTTGTCGGCGTCCATCTTTGGACTTTTCTGTTGCATCCGCGGACTGAAGCAGTCTGGGCCCTGACGGCAATCCCCTTTGCTGAGGCCTTGTGCTTGGCTGAGAGGTTGAATGCTCCCTTGACAAGTCGTTTTGACGGTCTTTTTTCGTAGCTTCCTTGCCTCTTGTTGGCGTCGGGCTCTTGACCTCAATTTCGCAGCTTCTGCTTGAGCTTCTTTTGTTTTTTTTTTTTTGTGAGCCCTTGCTCGAGCTCTTTTTTTTTTGTGAGCCCTTGCTCGAGCTCTTTTTTTTTTTTTTTGAAGCGCGTGAGGGCGAAGACAAGCCCCTGGCTTGGAAACAGTCATGAGTCGGTCGTTTGATGCTGGGTGACCCTCGGATGTCCTTTGATGTTGCCGCCGTCGTTTGACTTGGTCAAGGTGATCGCCAGGGCGTGTTCTTGAAAAGTGCGTAGCTTGATGGAGGTCTTGATTGACATTCAAACTTTTGACTTTTTTGTGTATTTTTAGACCGGACCAATTAAGGTTGCCTACGTTCCCTCGGACTAGAGGGCTCAGGTCTGCGTAGTTCGACACTACATGGAGTGCCAAGAGATGCACAGTTGTTCTTCTTCGGCGAAGTATCTGCGAAGTTTGCTTCCGTTGACTGGATTCATGAAGGGATTGCCGTCTAGGTCTGTCAGCTTCATGGCGCCTCCGGAGAAGATCTTTTGAACCACGAAAGGGCCGATCCATGTGGGTTCCCATTTTCCCAGTGGGTTGGTTCGAGTGGGAGGCTTTTCTTTGAGTACAAGGTCACCTTCCCTGATGTCTCGGGATTTGACTTTCTTGTCGAAAGCTCTAGCCATCCTGCTTTGATAGGCTCGGACGTGTTCCATGGCCTTTAGTCGTCGCTCGTCTCAGCAAGCCAATTCGTCATGTCGGCTTCGGAGCCATTCGACTTCGTTGATGTCATTTCCAGCAAGCACTCGGAGTGAGGGAATTTCTAGCGCGATGGGAAGGACTGCTTCCATCCCGTATGTGAGGCAAATGGGGTTTCTCCCGTGGCTGTTCTGGCTGATCTGCGGTAGCCCCAAAGTGCAAGGTGCAGCTTCTCGGGCCAGTCTCGTCCTCGGGTGGTCATTTTTCGGATGATCCGTTCGAGGGTTTTGTTTGCTGCTTCCACGGCGCCGTTTGTTTGTGGCCGGTAGGGAGAAGATTTGTGGCGTGTGATCTTGAATTCAGCCAGCAGTCTGTCAAATTCCCCTTCGAAGTGTGAGCCGTTGTCTGATATGACCTCATTTGGGATGCCGTATCGGCATATGATGTTTTCCTTGAGGAAATGCGCGACCTTCTTGGAGGTGAGTACCTTGTAGGACTTGGCTTCGACCCATTTGGTGAAGTAGTCGATGGCTACTAAGATGAACTCGTGACCGTCCTGCTGGCGGAGCGGTTTTCCGATGACGTCAATTCCCCAAGTGGCAAAGGGCCAAGGTGTAGTCATGCAGTAGAGATCGTGGGGTGGTAGATGATTGAGGTTGGAGAACCGTTGGCACTTGTCGCAGCTTCGGACAAAGTGGATGCAATCTGCCTCCATGGAGATCCAGTAGTAGCCCATCCTGAGAATGATTTGCATCAGGGCTCTGGCGTTCATGTGGGGACCGCAAGCCCCATTGTGGACTTCGTTCATGAACTTGCTCGCAGCGTAGGAGTGGCCCATGGTAGCGTTTCTTGTATAGCATGTCCCCGAGGATGACGAAGTGAGAGGCAAGGCGTTTTAGGGCCATGATGCTCTTGGTTTTGACCCCTTCTGTGTGTGGGTCTTCCTTGTTCATGAAGGTGGTTTCCCCGTTCTTGAGGTATTGGAAGATCTGGTTTGTGCTGGAAATGGCGTCGGACTTGCGTCTCTTTGGCTCTTCAGCAATCTTGCAAATCGTTGTGATTAAAACCTTCTCGGCAGCTTGGGCCCGGTTTTTCTCTCGTTTGACAACATGCTTAAAGATGTGCTTAATGTATTGTTCGTTTAATGTGTCTGCTTCTTTATCAAGTGAATCGTTATTAACTGTTTGTGTGTTAGTTAATTTATCAGTTGTTAAAGATGCAATGAGAGGATACTCGGAAAGATCGAAGCATTCATTAAGAGCATACGGGAATACATTATTGGCAATGAGTTCGTAATCTTCTGGCGTGAGGCCATCAGATGACTCGAGAGACTCAAATTCAAAGCTAATGGACTCAGGATGAGTTTTGACACTAGACTCTAGGACTCGAGGGGTCAGACCAAGTTGTTCGATCATGTCCCTTTGCCTGGCGGTACAGTCCGGAGAAAGGTGGCCAATTATTGAGTGGCAATGAGCTTGATAGGAGATGGGGCTTGAAGGGCTTTATGTCACCGTTCCCGATCATTGCTATCACAGAGTTATCAGAAACAAAATCGATTAGATCCGGCATCTCGATTTCTTCTTTGAAGAGCAGGTGGAGCGGTGGCTCGTCCGAGCATCGTCTGCGGAGTCTCTTGCTTTATCTTGGGCATTACTAGCTCGAATGCGGACTCGTCCCGCTTGTTGAAGGCAGGAGTGTTGGCAGAGAGTTTTCGAGTTCTTCGCCAAAGAGGGTTTTCTTGAACCAAAATTCATTGTGAATAGTGGTGGTTGTGGATCCCGGCGGGCGGTGTGTCGAGGAATGCTCTTCGGACATGATTTGGCTTGAGGCCTCTGAATCTTGCAGGTTCTGCTGGAGCTTGTCCATGGTTGTCGGCCAGCTTTGTTTGGCGCTGATCAACTCTGTTCCCTTTTCTGGATCTTCTTCCAAGTTGCCGGCCTTCCTTGTGAAGTACTTGGTCATGTCGAAGCTGTAAGGACGAAGATCGGAGATTGCGTGCAAGCCTCTTTTGTTATCTGTGGAGCGTTTTCGTGCAGCTCGCTTGTCCTCCGCAATGTGTTCGGGAGTAGGAGAGTATCCCAGGCCGTGCAGGGTATTCTGTTCTTTGATATTGATGATCTGTTGAGTGCCCTGATGGCGTTTTCCCAAACCGAGCCCCGGGATGTAGTTCATGTGCTTCATCATTTTCATCGGGGGAGGGATCTTGTCCCAAATCAAAGGCAGGTCTATGTGGCACACTTGGGCCTTTGGGCTTTCGATGGTGAACCCTGTTAGCATCATGCCATCATCGTCGGGTTTGATTTCTAAGACCGGGACGCCGTTTGTTTCGGTCCTTTCGTTGACTATGCTGTCGCCGTAGATGATGGTCAGATCTGTTCCTTGGACGAACTTTACGCATTGATGGAGAGTGGATGCCACCCCATTGATCTGATGTAGCCAAGGGCGTCCCAAAATGGCAGTGAAGGTGATCGGGATGTCGATGACTTGGAAGTCTGTCGGGACCATTTGTTTTCCGAACCACAAGTTCAAGGTGGCTATTCCCAAGACTGGGCGGGATGTTGAGTCGTATGCCTTGATTGCCTGAGTCGAGGGTTTTAGATCAGTTGCTTTGATCCCTAGCAAATCCATCATTTTGGCTGGAAGGACGTTCATGGATGATCCCCCATCTACCAACACCCGAGGGAGACGGCGCTCGTCCAGTTGAACTGTTATGTAGAGAGGCTCGTTGTGGTCAGCCCCAAATTTTGGAAGATCGAGCTCTGTGAAGGTGATGATATTGCTGTAATTGACGTTGCCAATCATCTGAACTGCTTCATCAGGTGTCACTGTGATGGGAACCATGGTCTGGGCCAGGCTTTCTTCCAACTTGAGCTTGTGCGGGTAAGATGAAGTGAGTAAGGACCAGAGTGAGATGTTAGCCTGAGTGCGCTTGAGCTGTGTCAAGACAGGATCTTCAACCTTTGGGTCCAAGGTTTCAGCTTCTTTGGCGTAGGGCCCCTTTTCAATTCGTGGCTCAGGTATGGCTGGCCTTTTGTCTGTCCGTGGAGGATTCACTGGGATTTGACCGGAACGTGTCAGAACATTCACCTCTGGACTTATGGCTTTGCTTGTCTCTCCCGTTTCTGGAGTGGGAGGAGCCTGATTGGCGTAAGGCCAGACTGCGCATTTCAATTCGTTCACTGTCATGGCTTTTACTGAAGCATCAATAGTGGCTTTGAGATCTTCCCAAGACAGGGGTTGGATTATCTGGACCTTCGGGCCTTCGGTGGCGGTGCGAAGCTCGTCCCAGCTGATCATGGAGCAAACATTGCCGTGGCCCTGTGCAGAACTAGGCTGGGGAGATTTGCTGGAGTAGATGACATAGTAGTCAAACTTTCCTGAGGGTTCTCCAAGGGTTCCGACTGTGGGATCACCAGATTCATACCTCTTTTTCAGTTTTTGTTGAGAAGATAGCTTCTTCTTTCGTCGAGGACGGCCCTCGTTCA
This sequence comes from Adenophora triphylla var. japonica, assembly GCA_022495995.1. Taxonomy (NCBI): domain Eukaryota; kingdom Viridiplantae; phylum Streptophyta; class Magnoliopsida; order Asterales; family Campanulaceae; genus Adenophora; species Adenophora triphylla. The sequence goes on along the minus strand of JAFEMH010004305.1, from coordinate 203,669 downwards.
TGGCATCCTGGAATTCCATTTCCAGACAAGCACTGCAATCGCAGACGTCCCACCAGATGTGTTCGTTGTTCGGCGGTGGTACCGGGACCTCAGGAGGCTGGATGGACAGACTTTCCTCTGGAAGGTCTTGTGGCCTTACGTCATAACTGCATGGCTCGTATGAGGGTAACAGGTTGACTTCTGGGAGACAATGAGAGATGTTAGAGGCTGTAGGAGCAGTCATGGCTTGGGAAGCCCCAGGTAGTTGGGTGGCTAAGGTTCCGAAGTGGTGCATGGCACCTTCGATCCAGGCTTGTTGCTCACCTTGACGTTTCTCAATAGCCATGAGGACCTGCCAAACTTCTTCCAGTGTTGGGAAATTTCTTGGGGGTAAGGTCCCGTTCTCATCGTTGTTATCCACTGACTTGGCCATGGGGAATTGACGGACTGTCCTGGTGACAGAGCTGGGAAGGAGGTAGGACCTTGCTGTTTTGACACTGGGAGACGGGTTCCCGGGTACTCTCGACCACTCTCTGTTAGCTGGAGGGGGTGATGGGCAAGGTTTAGACACGGGAATGGCCTAACGGGATAAAAGGGGAAAGCTCACGTGGCATGCGGTTTCCGTTTCTTTTATTTTTGATTTTTTTTTTTGTTGTTTTAATTTACTTAAAACATGTTTTCTCAGAATCCTAGGTAGGTTGGAAAAGATTGCTCTTCTTTTTCGCAACTATGCTAGATCCTGGGTCAGTGGAGACCATCTGTGCGGCTATAAGCCCCTCGTTTTGCACCTGTATTTCGACATCCCGGGGTGGACAGCCCCAGGCGAGGGTCCTATAGTGCAAGCGGTTTCCACCGGCCTAAAAGAAAAATCGAACCTAAGGACCGAGCCTGTCATGTTCGTTTTGATGCGTTAGCCATGTGAATAGTGAACCGAGCCGGCCACTGAGTCAAGATCAGGTCAAGAGTTCGGCATGACCTCTCTTTACCTTGCTTGCGCAAGGGATCTGTGACGTTAGGCGTTGGCTGGGTCATATCGTCATGGCTGACGTATCAAAGGCGTGATGACATGGTGTCATGCAAGCATGGATGTATATCCGGGACGGAACATCGTCTGGGTGTAGCTTCGGAAATCAAGATCAGGTCAAGATTTTAGCATGACCTTTCATCGCTTTGCTTGCGCAAGGGATCTTGAGTTCCGAGCCTTGACTCAGAAAATGGCCGGCATGGTATATGTATCCAGGCTGTATGACACGGACTGGGTAAAAACCAACCGAGTCTGGACAGAGTGTGACTCAAGACTCAAACGTGCAGGGTTGACGCTTGGCTAGGATGGGATGTTTGGAATGATCCCGTGCGCGCCCAAGAGGCCTAGGAAGACCAAACGGACTGCAACTGAGACCACTCCGGGTTAAGGGTTGTAGTGTGCAGTGTATCCGAGGCAGCAGTGCGCGTAGTGTGCAGTGTAACCGAGGCAGCAGTGTGAGTAGAGTGCGGTGTAACCGAGGCAGCAGTGCGCGTAGTGTGCGGTCTCTAAAATTCTTTTTCTGAGTAAAATAGAAGTTTTTGAAGAATTTTAAATGTATGCACAGATGTATATTGATGCATTTTTTTTTTGTATTTTTATTTTTTTGTAAAATAAAAACGAAGCACGTGCACACACACACAACAGTTAAAGGAAGGGGTAAAATGAAAGTTTGACCCTCATCATCGTTTTAAAAATCTTTTGTTTTGTTTAAAAGTTTTTAAAACAAATTTCCCCAGCGGAGTCGCCAACTGAAATTACCCGGATCCGAGCAGGCCTCGCGGCCCCGGCATCTGGCATCTTTCGCGTTGGAGGTGTCTCGCCGTTTGTTTTCGCATTTGTAGAGTCGCCACGCCGTTTTTATTAAGCCCAAAACATTGAAAAAGGGCATCAGTTTAAAGATAATTTTAAACCGTTTTTGTGTGATGAGATTTTGAGTTCGGAGGTCAGATGACTCCCCGGGAAGAGAATATTAGAATATTAGAGCTCACCCGAGTAGCCTCGTAAAACGAGTCTTTCGGATACCCCTAATATCCTTTAAATGTTGTGTGTGTGTGTGTGTGTGTGCTTTTAAAAATGCATGCTGTATCGGATGTCTACATTGTATGCTATGTATGGAAATGTATTGAAATAGTATAGGAAGGAAGCCTTACCAATGTTGGTTCGTGTCTGTCTTCCGCTGGGGAATGGTGTTTGAGGTCGGAGTAGCGTTCCGGTATGGATCGGGATTGCTTCGGGAGGGACCGGTTGTCTGCGGACAGAGTTTCGGCGTGAGTTGAGGTTGTAGGCTGCGTTCGGGCAGAGGTTCGGCGTGCGTGGGGATCGTCGGGATCACTCGGGCAGAGGTTCGGCGTGCGTTGTGGTGGCAGGAGTCACTCGGGCAGAGTTTCGGCGTGCGTTGTGGTGGCAGGAGTCACTCGGGCAGAGTTTCGGCGTGCGTTGTGGTGGCAGGAGTCACTCGGGCAGAGTTTCGGCGTGGTTTGGGATCGTCGGTTTGACTCGGAAAGAGCCGGGACACCGTGGAAAGACCAGGCAAGGCCTCGGAGTACCACGAGGGGCCTCAGAGTACCTCGAGAGTGCCTTGGGGCAGCGCGGGAGCGTCTCGGGAGCGCTCGGGGAGGCTTCGGAGCACCACAAGGGAGCTCGGAAGGCCTCGGAAGGATCCGAAAGGGGCCGGGAGTGCCTCAAGAGGACTTAGAGGGGAGCCAGAAGGCTAAGGGAGGAAGAGAGAAGAGGGAGGTGTGTGAAAATGAGGAGGGGAAGCCCTCTATTTATAGTAAAAATTTCGGAGCAAAGAGGTCCGTACGGACCTTCTTGGTTATCCAGAATTTTGGATTTCCTCGATTTGAGGGAATCTGCAATGATGGAGAATATTCTGGAATGATGGTGTTCCCTGAGCAATAAGGTCCGTACGGACCATCTTGCATGCAAAGAGGTCCGTACGGACCAACTCTGCAGGGAAGTAATCATTTTCCCCGGGATTTGAGGGAATATTGTGGACTTTAAGGGGATTTAGTAATCATTGAAACAAAGAGGTCCGTACGGACCTTAATTGCTTTTCTGATTTCCTGAAAATTCCCAAAAGGTCCTTTTGTCCCTTTTTATCCCAGGAAGGCTCCTCCCTTGGTTTGGTTGGGGGTTTGAGAGGGTTTTGAGAGGGTTTTGAGTGAGAGAGGTCTCTGAGACTGCGTGGATGAGTCTGCGGTGTTTCCCGTGTGTTTGAAAGGGGGTGATCCAGATTGGGGTACTTACACATCCGTACGGCTTGATCCTCCTTGGATCTTGGCCGGGCGGCTTCATTGGGAATTCCACTAGGACAAAAATTGAGGTTAATCTGGCAGCCTTGGCAGCTTGGGGCTATTCAGTTACAAGACTGATTGGGGCTCCCAGAAAATTTACGTGCTTATTTGCTGCATTTCCCCCGTCCCGAAAAATCATTCCTTTAAAACACATTTCTGAAAATTTCTGTTTTAACTCAAAAAGGAACGTTTTTAGGAGGCCGCACACTACGCGCACCTTATATATCCTGTACACTTTGCACGCACGTCCCTTTAACCCGGGGTGGTTGTTCAGTTGCAGGCCACGGGCAAGATACGATGCTCCCGGCACGCACGGAATCACCCCAAACTCCCCATGGCAGCCAGTGTCGACCAATGCACAGTCCGTGTCACACATTTTAAAACCGTGACTTTTGGTTGGTTTTTGGTCTAGTCCGTTTCATATAGCCCAGTTGCATACCCCCGTAAAGGTCAAACCTTAGCCCATGACGGAAGTCGAGATCCTTCGCGCAAGCGGAACTCTACCAAAATTCCGCCAAGGAAAATTGGCAGAATCTTGACTCTGACATTCGAATTTGACTTTGACCCGCACGGGATACGTAAAATTCGAGCCTGAGTCCGTGACAAAAATCCAAAGATCTTTCACGCAAGCGGAGCTCTGCCGAAATTCCAATAAGGAAAAATTGGAAAGATCTTGACCCGGCATTGACTGTGACTTTGACTCATGCAACGTATGCAATGAAGTTCAATGTGACACTGTGTCATTCGGCTTTTAACGCCCGACCCATGCCTATTATCTTCTCGGACAATGCCGAAAAGTCAAAACGTCAGTCGTGCAAGCGAAACTCTGCCGAAAATTCTGTTAAGGCTGAAAGACGAGACTTTCCCGGTATTGCCTTGACTATAATCTGCATCGCTCGTGCGTTAAAAGTTCCTATGACCCACTAGACCCATTAGGAGCGTTCTTCTCTCTCGGTCGGTGGGATTCGCGTGCCCTATAGGACCCTCGCCCGGGGCTGTCCACCCTGGGAGGTCGAAATACAGGTGGAATACGAGGGGCTTATAGACGTAGTGACGGAGCCCACTGATCCAAGATCTAGAGTAGTTGCGAAAAAGAAGGGCAACCCCTTTTCCAACCAAATAGAAATTAATAAAAGACACCGTTTTAAGTAAACTGGAAGATTCTTAATTTGCATATTGCCTGAGCCTTCAGCCTAAACACCTACCCCAGAGTCTAAACCTCTCCTATCCCTTTCCCATAGCGAGAAAGAAGTGGGTGAGAATATCGGGTCAGTGGCTTGTTAGCACAGAATTCTCAGATAGCTCGCCAGAGTCCTCAGTTTTGTCAGTCCAGAGAGTCAGAATGGCCGATCTGACAGAAAACAGCAGTGGTTTGGGTAACCAGATGACTAGGAAAGAAGAGCTAGCATTAGCCTTGGAAAACAGTCGTAAGGTCCATGAGAAACAGCAAGCCATGCTCATTGATGCGCTCCGTCGTCATGGGGTTAAGATAGTGGTTGAGTCCAACGGTTCCCTGGTTATGGTAGAAGATGAGACTCCAGATGCAGACATCTCAGCTCCCCCAGCCTATAACCAATGCCCTCCTCCATCCACATATGATCCCTTACCAAGGACTTGTTGGGTTTTATGGGTCCATGCGCAGCGGAATTAAGCATCAAATTAACACAAAACCCAAGCCCTAAGATCCGTTCTATACGATTAAATTGAATTCCTATGAGATAGAATTTATCAACCTTTATTTCTTTCCGGTCTTGAGCTATCGAACAATTTATCGGTGTGATTTTGAATCACAAACTTCGATCTTCAAAACCTTTGAACCTTCTGATTGCTTGAACTCTAGGCCTTGATCATCAAATGAGCGAAGACCCTCTATTGTTGTATCCACACGTAAGAATGAACCAAGAACGGTTCTTGAGGATTGTTAGATCCTTAAACCTTTGGAAGAATATTGAGAGAACTTTTGTTATGAATTTTCTTGAGAAAAATTTCGGCCAATTAAAGGGCTTATAGCTTTGTATATGATATTGACAGGTCCTATACCAATTACTATAGGACCATTCAAAGGTCTTATAGCTTTGTATATGATATTGACAGATCCTATACCTGTTGCTATAGAAAATGTGGCAAATGGTATAAAGACCTAGCAACATCATATACAAAGCTATTTGCTAAGTGAAATAACATATATATAGGACCTACTGACTATACGACATTCACAATCACATTAACAACAACTATTTTAGGATATAAAAACTCCAGTAACCAAAATTCTAAAAAGAATATCAATGTATAATATTCAGATCAATGGTGTAAAATGTCAAATAAAAAGTGTACAAAACGACATTAATAATTGTTTGACTAAAAAAACTCAAATATACGAAATTTGCAATGGCTCCTTGCATGATCTTTTATATGTTATTCTTCTTTTCCACATCGACGACATGTCATCTTTCTCTTTGTATTCCTGTATATATTGACAACCATGAAATGAACTGAATGAACTTCAAACACATCTTCGTCGCAACTAAATTTAACAATGGATTAATAGGAATCAAATTGATTGAACTTTGCAGCAACAGACAATCTTTCATAGTTCAACATCACCATCATTAGACACCACCCCATTGACAGTTAAAAAGGAAATATTCTGCAAAAAAAAAAAGAAACAATAATTAAGGCATGGTATAAGACTACTTAGGTCTTTTACCTAATGGTATAAGATCAAATAGTTTCAAATTGAACAATTGTTACTGGATCAAATCATCTCCAAATCAAATGCACACTATAACATGTCGTTGTTGCATCTATGGAATAGAGCAAGGCCATATTTGGCTATGTTATTTGTGCAATGTGGCTATGCAGTTGGTGATTTGATTGTGAAGTCTGCAGGAAGGAACAACTGATTCAGTTGGGTTAACAGTGATTTGGTTTGTTACACTGTTTCAGTTCCTAGGAAACCATTAGCTGTAGTATTTTCAAGCTCCAGATTGTATGTTGTTACTAGGTTTAATCAATTTAATTTTTATGAATCTATTGTTGGTACTGTTGTATAAGAACATCAAGTGATCTTATAGATATAAGATATGTTGTTGTTTATGATATTGTAGATGACTTATAGCAGGTCTTATACCTTTTGCTATAAGACCTCTTATTAGTGTTGTTGTTTATGTTGTTTTTTATGGTATAAGATCAGGTGTTATTATTCTTACAATTTGTGTATGACTAATAATAGGTCTTATACCTGTTACTATAAGACCTCTTATTAGTGTTTTAACATTTTATTGTTGGTCCTATACCAGTTGCTATAGGACCAATTAAAGGGCTTATATCTTTGTATATGATGTTGCCAGGTCATATACCAGTTGCTATAGGACCAATTAAAGGGCTTATAGCTTTGTATATGATATTGACAGGTCCTATACCAATTGCTATAGGACCATTCAAAGGTCTTATTGCTTTGTATATGATGTTGTCAGGTCCTATACCAGTTGCTGTAGGACCAATTAAAGGGCTTATAGCTTTGTATATGATATTGACAGGTCCTATACCAATTGCTATAGGATCATTCAAAGGTCTTATATCTTTGTATATGATATTAACAGATCCTATACCAGTTGCTATAGGACCAACTAAGGGGCTTATAGCTTTGTATATGATGTTGTCAGGTCCTATACCAATTGCTATAGGACCAATTAAGTGGCTTATAGCTTTGTATATGATATTGACAGGTCCTATACCAGTTGCTATAGGACCAATTAAAGGGCTTATAGCTTTGTATATGATATTGACAGGTCCTATACCAATTACTATAGGACCATTCAAAGGTCTTATAGCTTTGTATATGATATTGACAGATCCTATACCTGTTGCTATAGAAAATGTGGCAAATGGTATAAAGAACTAGCAACATCATATACAAAGCTATTTGCTAAGTGAAATAACATATATATAGGACCTACTGACTATACGACATTCACAATCACATTAACAACAACTATTTTAGGATATAAAAACTCCAGTAACCAAAATTCTAAAAAGAATATCAATGTATAATATTCAGATCAATGGTGTAAAATGTCAAATAAAAAGTGTACAAAATGACATTAATAATTGTTTGACTAAAAAAACTCAAATATACGAAATTTGCAATGGCTCCTTGCATGATCTTTTATATGTTATTATTCTTTTCCACATCGACGACATGTCATCTTTCTCTTTGTATTCCTGTATATATTGACAACCATGAAATGAACTGAATGAACTTCAAACACATCTTCGTCGCAACTAAATTTAACAATGGATTAATAGGAATCAAATTGATTGAACTTTGCAGCAACAGACAATCTTTCATAGTTCAACATCACCATCATTAGACACCACCCCATTGACAGTTAAAAAGGAAATATTCTGCAAAAAAAAAAAAAAAACAATAATTAAGGCATGGTATAAGACTACTTAGGTCTTTTACCTAATGGTATAAGATCAAATAGTTTCAAATTGAACAATTGTTACTGGATCAAATCATCTCCAAATCAAATGCACACTATAACATGTCCTATAGCAAAGGTTATAGGACCTGGAACAGGTCCTCTGCCACATAAATAATCGCAAACAAAATTAAACATGTTAACTCAGAATCATATAAACACTAGAGCAGGTCCTATAGCAAGTGTTATAAGACCTGTTACAGATCATATAACACATCAACAAACACAATCAAAATGAAGCAAGTCATCTCCACAACAAATGCACACTAAAAAATGTCCTATACTAATGATTATAGAACCTGGTATTAGAGATTTGGAAGAAATATTTCAATTGATTGCTATTTAATAATTGAAACCTTCAATAAAACTATTCATCAATGATAAAATAAGTTGATATATCATCAAAAACTTAAACTTCCAAATTTCTTCATCAAAATTCAAACAAAATCAATTGAAGGTTCAATAAAAAAAATCACCAGATCTAGGACCTGACACCATCATATAAAAAGCTATAAAGCCTTTGAAAGGTCCTATAGCAAGTATCATAGGACCTGGTAACATGATATACACAGTCATAATACATTTGAATGGTCCTATAGCAGTTGGTATAGGACCTGGCACCATCATATACAAAGCTATAATGCCTTTTAAAGGACCTAGTAAATGATATACACAGCCATAATACATTTGAATGGTCCTATAGCAGTTGGTAATCTTTTAGCAAAGGTAACAAATTTTTTGCAATTTTTATTTTATTTTGCATTTTTTTACCAGAAATAATATAAAGTATAATTATTATTTTTATAAATACAGATGCAGGCATGGATACTTTCATGTGGTGAACAATGACTATACACACTGGGAAATGTATGCGATCGAAGGGAGTGCTTCGCCCACCATTAACAGCCAAGGGAATAGATTTCTTGCTCCGGACAGACGATTCAGTAAAGAGGTGAGAAATTCAATTTTAAAGAATACATTCAAACCCTAACATGATTTACTGATTTAATTGAATGAAATTGGATAGTCAATGAAAAAATTATCTGAGATTCGGAAATCGATCGAGAAGAATTAGGGAGAGAGAGCGAGACTTAGGGCAGAGATCTGTAAAAATTACCTGAGATTCGGAAATGGAATTTGCTAAGACGATATGTGTGAGCGGCAATGGAATTTGCGTCTAGTGAGAGAGAGTTTGCGGGTAGAGAGAGAAAGGGTGTTAGGTTAGGGAAAATTAACAGTGCTTATACGTTCCGTTAAGGTTGGGGTTTATTGGGATTTTCATCTCAAATGGGTTAAAATGGCTTATTAATCTGGACTATGGGTTTAAGAGTCCTTGACTCGAAAAAATAAGGAAAAGTAAGGATTTATAATATCTCTTTTAGGTTCCTGAGACCAAGACTTATTCTTTATAAGAACAATATTTTTTAAATCTTTCTAAAGTATTTTGTTCAAAAGTAACCCCACACACCCGACACAATTAAAACTGACTGTACATTAGCACGTGGTTGTTACAAGTTATGCATATTTGTAGGAATTTAATTAGGGCAAAAGTACTTGTTTATTCTTCTCTCAAGGAGGATCTATATATGTTACACGAGATTTAGAAAAAGGAAACAATAAAGGAAACACAATCCTAATAAAAAATGACTAACTGATGTAAAAATCCGTTGGAAGCACGACTCGTGCTAGAGGGAATGATTCGTGCCCTTGTTATTCCACTCGTGGTATGCCTCGTGCTATTTATTTCTCTCGTGCTGCTTCATGGAACGACTAGTGCCTGTGGGCAAGAGTCGTGCCCTTTGCCTGTTTCGTCACACCCTCCCTCAAGTTGGAGATTGAGGGTTGAGGAGCCCCAACTTGCTAAGTAAGAGATCAAACGGTTTCTTCCCGAGAGCTTTAGTAAAGATATCAACCAACTGTGTCTTGGTTGGAATATAAGAAGGAGAGATAAGACCATCAGAGATGGTGTCACTAACGAAATGGCAATCTACCTCAAGGTGCTTCGTCCACTCATGATAAACAGGGTTCTTGGCAATGTGAAGAGCCGATTGACTGTCACAGAAGATGGAAATAGCTTTGGGATGATGAACACCCAAGCTCAATAACAAACCCTTTAACCATTTCAATTCACAAGTAAGAGCTGCCATGGCGTGGTATTCAGCCTCAGCAGAAGATCGAGACACAATTGGTTGTTTTTTAGTTTTCCAAGAGATGGGGGAATGGCCGAGAAAGACAAGACACCCAGTTAAGGAACGACGGGTGACAGGACATGCAGCCCAGTCTGAATCACACCATCCTTGGAGTGTGAGCTTGCTGTCAGTGCGAAGAAGAATACCTTGACCGGGAGTGCCCTTGAGATACCGAATAACCCGTAAAGCAGCCTCCTAATGTTCTGAACGAGGTTCTTTCTTGAATTGAGACAGAATGTGGACAGAGTAAGCCAGATCCGGTCGAGTGATGACCAAGTAGATGAGTCGACCCACGAGACGCCGATAACGTTCTGGATCCTCCAAGAGAGCACCAGTAGCCACACCAAGCTTATAATTTGGTTCAATAGGAAAGTCAGAGGGCTTTGCACCAAGAAAGCCTGCCTCAGAAATAATATCCAATGTGTACTTTCGTTGGCACAAGAACAAACCAGAAGGATTGCGGGCAACCTCAATGCCAAGAAAGTATTTGAGAGAGCTGAGATCTTTCATTCTGAAGTACTTACATAAGTACTGTTTGAAGGTCTGTAACGCAGCGGAATCGTTCCCGGCAATAATAAGATCGTCAACATACACAAGCATATTCATCTGAATTGTCCCTTTCGTGAATGTAAAGAGAGAGTAGTCGGAGTAAGACTGGAGGAATCCATATATCTTCAAAGAGGCCAGTAACTTAGCAAACCAATATTGGGGGGCCTGCTTTAGACCATAAAGAGACTTATGCAGACGACACACAGTGTTAGGATTCGGTGCTTCAAAGCCCGAAGGGAGTTTCATATAAACTTCTTCCGCAAGATCACCATGCAGGAAGGCATTGTGAACATCCATCTGATGTAACTCCCAATTCTTGGAAGCAGCAATAGCAAGAAAATCCCGAATAGTGACCATTTTTGCCACAGGAGCAAAAGTTTCTGTATAATTAACACCTTCTTTCTGATGATTGCCATGGACAACTAACCGAGACTTGAGTCGTTCAATAACTCCTTCAGAATTATATTTGATTTTATAAACCCATTAGCTACCCAAGGCACGTTTTCCGGGAGGTAAATAAACCATAGACCATGTGTCATTATCTTCCAAGGCACAAATTTCCTCTTGCATTGACTGTTTCTAACCATCATGAGCCATGGCTTCACGAAAGGAATTCGGCTCTTTAGCCAAAGTAATTGCTGCAAGAAAGTTACGGTATTTTGTAGAAAAATGATCAAAATTTTTATAGTGAGCTATAGGATAAGGAGTACCTGAGGAACCGATTGGAAGAGGAGAGATGGGGGATGGACTCAGAGATGTAGCAGTGAGAGCAACATAATCAAGAAGATGAACTGAGGGAGTTTTCTGTCTCATGACCCTTCCTAGAGTGCTAGGTCCAAAATCGTCAGAAGGTACCGAGGTTGAAGCAGAAGGAGCTGTAGTATTTGACGATGCAGAAGGAAAAATAGGGGAAACCTCCTCCTGAGCATCGGGTAAAGTAACAGGCTCGGCTGCAGTAGATTCAACTGTAGGTACAATGGAGTCTTCAACGGGAAGATCAATGCTGCCAAACACAGCTTCCTCAGCCAGAATTTCAACCGAATCCGGGACGTGAGGAGCTGTGGTAGAATCACTGTATGGAAACACAGTCTCAAAGAATTTCATATCATGGGAAACGAAGAATTTCTTGGTCTCAAGATCAAACAGCTTCCACCCCTTTTTACCAAGAGTATAACCCACAAAGATGCATTTACGACTTCTACTAGCAAATTTGTCACCCTTAGCATGCTGATTATGAGCATAACACATTGAACCAAAAACCCGAAGTGAATCATAGAAAGGAGCTTTGCCAAACAAGATATCATAGGGAGTTTTATTATCTAACAAGGGGGAAGGGGTTCGATTAATCAAGTGAGCAGCGGTAAGGACCGCTTCGCCCCAAAAATAAATGGGAAGATGGGCTTGAAACCGTAAGGCTCTAGCTATATTTAAAATATGATGGTGTTTTCGTTTGACACGCCCATTTTGTTGAGGAGTGATGACACAAGAGGTTTGAAATAGAATGACAGAGGAAAGAAATTAATCAAACAAGCAGTTAAACTCAGTGCCATTGTCAGACTGAACAATTTTGATTTGTTGAGAAAACTGTTGTTCCAACATTGCAACAAAGGCCATAAACATACGAAAAACTTCCATTTTATCAACTAATAAATAAATTCAAACAGCATGCGAGTAATCATCTACCAAAGTCAAGAAATAACGAGCACCACAAGAGGAAACATGAGTGTAAGGACCCCACAAGTCACAGTGAACTTTTTCAAAAAATTTAGTGGACCTATGCTCACTAATAGGAAAACTATCTCTAGAATGTTTCGCATGAAAACAAACATCACAAGGTTGATCAAGACTACCAGACAGATGACAGATCGGAGGAAGAAGTTTCGCTACTTTTTTAGATGGATGCCCCATACGGTTATGCCACAACTCGAGCAAAGCAGATGCATTATTGGCTGAGACGTGACAATCATTTTTAGGAATCGCTATAAAGTCCATGGCTTTAAATTAACCCTAACATAGTTAGCTCATTTCCCAGTGGATCGATTTTTGAGAAGTAAACTTAACCCGTGTGTTGACATAGGATTGTTATTAGTTAAACACAATGAAAGTTCATAAAATTTGATAGATCAACTTGAGCGTTGGAGGGAATGATGTAACACAGATTAGTCGGACCAAGGCCAGGAAGAAACAAGGTTGGAGTCGGGGAAGGCTGGCTAAAGGAAACCGGCCAAAGACATCACGGTCGAGTGTGGGTTTGAGCATGCCAGTGCTAGGTCATCTCATGCTGGCACAACCAAGAGGAAAAATAGGATGCCACAGTATGATTGGAGGATGTTTTCTAGAAAGTTTCTGCACGACAGTACAGTGTTAAGGACACGACCGTGCCAAACAATTTCACATTTTTACTTTTATTTTTCATGTCGATTTTTGAGCTTTAAGCAAGGTTATTTTTGGAATTTATTTTTCTGTATTTTCCTTAGGATTTTATTGCTTTATAGTATTTTGTTAAGATTATAAATATTCATCTAGGGTTAGATTAAACTTTGAACTTTGATTAATATTATTTTTAACGTAGATTGCATTCTTGAATCTCGTAGGTTGAAATCATACTCTTTAACACATCATTCACAACATTGGTATTAAACATGAATGATCTCCCAAGTAGTATGGGAGCTTCTTGTTGAACACCCTCTGAATCTTCCATAGACAACACTACAAATTCAACTGGAATTAGGCCTTTATCTATTTGGACCAACACATTTTCTACAGCTCCTAAATCCATGGGGGTGTGATTTTCACATTGTAGGTGGTGTCAAGTCATTTAACCCCAGTTGCATAAAAACAAAATAAGACATTAAATTAATACTAGCTCTTAAATCTTGCATGCCTCTAAACCTCGAATTCGCATTGTGATTTGAATGGTAAAACATCCGGGGTCTCTCATGTCACTTCCCTTTTATAAAATATAACACACCGGGGTATGGTTTTCACATCTTCAGGGAGGGGGATATCTAAATCAATAGTGAAAAATACATCATGTGTTACCCTCAAACTTCTTTCTTTTTCAACATAATCATCATATACAGTATCATCTAAGGAAAGAGAATAAATAAATACCTACTCAATTTCATCACCTTTATCCCAAATAATCATGATTGATTTTGCTTGCTCTGGTGGGTTTTGATGATTACCCTGTTTTTGACCTCGTATGGCCTTTAACAACTGCTCAATCTAAATCTCTAATTTTCTGATTGCAGCTTCTTGTTGTTTCTGTAGTTGTTCCTGCTCAAGTTTCATCTATGCCACCGCGTCCTCCCAAGGCTCCCTATTTTGTTCAAATTTATCTTGTGGGGGTGGAGTGTGAAGTGGCTTAAATTTCTGATTTTGATTACCTCCCCCATGAGAAGTTAGGATGTTGCCTCCACTTCGGATTGTAAGTGTTGCTATAGGGGTTGTTTTGAGGAGCCCTTGGGGCATAACCATTCAATGCATGTGCCTTTTCAGAATTAGAAGTAAATTATACACCACTAGGAGAAACGTTAGTAGCATGAGTATATAAATCACAAGTAGAACAAGCATCATGAATAGCAATATTACTAGAGAAAGCACCATGTATGCTCAACATGTCAAGTTTCTTGTTCAATTGTGCTATCGTCCTAGATATCTCATCACTAACACTCAACTCATGCACACCCATCATATTACCCATAGTACTATTTTGTTAGGAACTGACACCCAACATCTGAAATAGGTATTGAGTCTCTTGCGGGGTCTTGGCTCCTACCGATCCTCCAGCCACATTATCAACCCTGACCTGATTAACAGGATTTAGGCCATCATAAAAGTTTGGTTTAACAATGATAGGGAGAAGTTGTGGTGGGGGTATTGGACCAATATCATTTTTAATATATCCCATGCTTCATGGAAGGACTCCCCCACCTCTTGTGCAAATCCTATTATTTTCTGTCTGAAAGTGGCCAATGTGGGATATGGGTAATATTTGTGTAAAAATGTGTCATGAAGATCATCCTATGTGCTTATGCTCCAAGGTATGAAAATCATTAACCAAGTCATTGCATTACCCTTCAAAGTGTAGGGGAAGCACTTCAATCTTATTTTCTCATCAGTTACCCCCTCTTTTCCTGGGATGTGTGAAACAATCATAATATAGTCACGCAGAAAGGTTAAAGGGTCTTCAGAAGAAAGGCCTTGATAATTGGGTAACAAAGAAAAGTATTGACCCTTGACCTCTAGATTCTTTGCTGCATCAGACATAACTATACAAGACACCAAGGTGTCTACCTTAGGATGTAAAAAGTCCTGCATTTCCTGAGCTGGTGAACTGCCATCGCAGCTTTTGTTTCTTCTACCCAGTGGTAGAAGATTCAATTTCCGGTTCTAGGTCTATTTCGAGCGATTGCCCTCGTATAAGTCCAGCTTATTAAGACGACCTAGTTTATCAATGTCGTTATTCAATGGCACCAAGGTAGGAATCAAAGAATGTCGACCAAGCATACACTACTTTAATTAACTTGTTCAATCACAACAAGTTCCCGACAACGGCGTCATAAACTTGATAGATGAAATCTCCTTCTTGCTATAAATTACCTAGCAAGTATACTAGTGATCGTAGTAGTAATATGTACAAGCAAGGGTCAAATCCATAGTGACTTGGGTGTCAAACAAATTTATTTAAATAGTGCAAAGTAACCAAAAGGGGTTTTTGTTTGTTTGTTTATTAAACTAGAAAAGCAAGAACAAATATAGAAATAAACAAAGGGATTCAGTTTAACAAGGGATTCATGGATTGGGACTCATAACTATCTTCACTCTATACTATATTAATATGAAAAAGGGATCAATTTCATTCAATTCAAGGGTTCGTTCACAAAATTAAGGGTTGGGACGTCTGATGTGCGGATTGCAACTCTAGTATTTCCTTCTTGTTTATACTTTCTGCTAGGTCAATAGAACATTCTAGAAATTAATCTAATACTTAAAAACAATTGAACATAGATTCTTTTGATTACCACTAGGTCCTCAATTGAATATATTCATCACAATAATGGTCATTGCATAAATCATCCACGCTAGTGTAACAATGCTTTGGTTCATGTTTTGTGCTATGCAATGATTCTAGTATGTTCATAACATTTTATTTTAGATGTGTATCAAATTACATGCCTTGAATCCATGTATAGGCTAGGTTTTGATGGTGATGTTCAAGATGCATAGTTGTTGTCCAGTAACTTCTGAATCTGACCATGCTCTGTTCTACTGTGAATATTTCTCTCAATACTTAAGGTTTTTGCATGATTCTAGATTTATATGTTAGATAACCCAATAAGAAAACTAAGTCTGCATCAAGTGTAATTTTTGGACTTTTTAAAGGTCTCCTTTCCATTTTGTGCTAAATGTCATTGTTTAACCCCTGCAAATACTTTACTTTTGACCCAAGTGTTGACAGTGTCTTTACCTATAGAAATTTATTATTTTGGTCTCATATTTGGTGAGATTCATTTTCAAGATGTTTGAAACAACTTTCATGTTGACCTTTTGGTGATTCCCTTATTTTTTGTTCAAAGTCAAATATACACTATTTTCCATGTTCTGGCAGAATGCAGGTTTTAATTCAATGGATCATTTGAGCTTACAATAAAGACTCTAAAATCATGTAAAAATCATGAAAATTTCTTAATGTGTTGGAAGTAAGTCCCCATTTTTACATTTTTATATTAACAAGCTTTGGTCAAGTTTTGCAGGTCTAAAATGGTCAACAGTCCATAAAATCTGGAAATGGACATCTTGGGCTTTACAATTCATATGGGATTTGTTTCCCAAAATTTGTACTTAATTGTATATTAAACCCCCATTTAATTAATCCCCTCCCCATACTTACTATAATTACTCCCATATACTTCTAAATAAATATCAAAATCATTTTCAAAAAACCAAGTGTGAGTCCCCCCAAACCGACTCTCACTTGTGAAATCAAGAAACTTACATAGTTAGGATGACTCCTTCAAACTCATCACCATTTCCAAAGGCATAGGCATAGTAACTAAAATCTACTTAGGATGGTGTGCATGCATAGAGACCGAAAGAGCTAGAAGGGTGTTTAATACCTTCCCTTCTCGTAACTTAGCCCCCGAACTGACTTTCTCTAAAACAAAAGGGTTTTTCTTAAATTTCCTAAATAAATAAATGAGGTGGCGACTCTTGCTTGTTCGAGCTCCAAGGGTACCAATTGAGAATCTGAGTGCATTCAATGCACACTTAGCATGAGAAACTCGTCATTTTATATGACGACATGAATTTTGAGCACATGCTCTCACACTGACCAAGAGTAACCACTGTCTCATGCAAATGGTTAAGATATGCAAAGTATCAACCGATGATAACATAGGGATCCTCTTACAAAGACCCTCGCACAAGCAAAGCATGATGGCCATGTTAGGTCCATGGGTATACGATACATATGAGATTGGGCCTAGTGCAAGTGGGAGATTGTTGGTGTTATGCCCTAGGCGTATAACTATTTTGACTCATAGTTAATACCGTTATATAATCGTCTTTACCATTTATAATAGAGAATATTTATCTTGAGTATTATATGTTTTACATGTTTATTATAATATTTTGTGTCCCGAGTTATTGTGAATAACTAGTATAAGTTGGTAATAGATAATCATAGAGATGATTATATGAATGGGGATGCACATTACACTTATGGGTACTTGTTAGAGAACAAGATATTGGACCGACCCATCTATGAGATTTATGACATGGTCTATGGTCATATATGTCATGATTAAATCTCATGATAGGCGTGTCATTAGAATCATTAGTACCTGAGATTATCATCATCTTCCACATGATGAACGTTGCGTTTGATGTAGTCTAACACTATCTTTAATAGGAAAGTAATAAGGGCTATGTTGGCATGACTGGATTCTTGTAGGGAAGAATGATAAGTCAAGATGGGATTTGTCCCTCATAAAGAGAGATGTCTGCTTAGGCCCCTCGAGGAATTTTGTTGATGAAATGTGTGGCCACACTCAAGAGATTTGATAGAGATCAAATGCACATGGATTATCAACATATTCGGAGTCGAGAAAGCATTGAACAATATAAGTTGACGTGGACCATGACTTATGTTAAATATGACATTGTGTGACAAAGGGATTGTGACAATGATCTATCAAGGAATCAATTTTTGATGTTATATTAATTGAGTGGACATAATGGCTTGCTAGAAACCACTTATGTCTTATGAGGATCGATGTTTGGACTCACTACCAACATAAATATAATTCATATAGGGCCACACACAAAGAACGGATTGAAAAATGGCTCAAATATGGAAAGTGGAAGGGGCGATCGCGCGCCCATAGAGGGGGAGATCGCGCCTTTTCTCTGGTCAAAGGGGGCGAATGCGCATACTGGAGGGGGAGATCGCGCCTTTTCTCTGGACAAAGGGGGCGATCGCGCGCCCTGGAGGGGGCGATCGCGCCCTACCGTCTGCACTGTTCCGTTTTTGCTTTGGATTAGGGATTTTCTCCCTAAGTGTTAGGGATATTTATAAAGTATAAATAGGCCCCTACTCCTCAGCCAAGACACACAAATTTTAGGGTTTCAGAAACACAAATTTCTTGATTTTGATTACAAATCAAAGATCAAAACACCCTAGATTCGATTCCATATTAGCCATAGATTGTTAAATAGATTTTCAACAATCGGGGAATCATCTAGCAATCCAACAAGATTTGATCATGGTTTGTTCGCGTGTGGATTACCAATAGAGGGTGATTGCTTTATCACCTAAAGCTTGAAGGCCTAGCATTGTTGATTCATCACAAGGAAAAACAAGGAAGAAGATCAAAGTTTCGTCTACGACTCAAGGTGAATTACGATTAGTGTACGAAAGACAAACTCGCAACTAGGGCTGTAAACGAGCCGAGCTTTTGATGTTTCGAGCTCGAGCTCGTTAACTTTTAAACGAGCTCGAGCTTTTCTTGAGCTCGAGCCCAGAATTCCTGTTCGAGCTCGGCTCAAATCATGTTTCTAGCTTTTCGCGAGCCGGCTCGCGAGCTGCTCGAACTCGAGTATTAACGAGCCGAGCTCGAGCTTCGACTTATTTTTTGAAAAAAATCTGAAATCAAACGAGCTTTATCGATCCCTAATTCGAGCTGTAATCGAACTCGAACCTAAACGAGCTTTTATATATATATATATATATATATATATATATATATATATATATATATATATATATATATATATATATATGTATATATATATATGTATATATATATACTAAAATTCATTCGAGCTTTTAACGAGCCCGAGTCGAGCTCAAACGAGTCGATCTCGAACAAAGCTCGTCGAACATACGAGCCGAACATGAGCCGAGCTCGGATAAATGACGAGCTTAAAAATTGGTTCGAGCTCGAGCTTGAGTTCAACTCGAGCCCACTCGAACTCGAGCTTTTTTCGAGCCGAGCCCGAGCCGAGCTCGAACAGGCTCGCGACGCGTAACAGCCCTACTTGCAACAAAGGTTAGTAAATCTATATTCATCGTTTTAATATATTCATATTAGACGGATTCATGGCTAGGGTTTTGTGATTATGTTAAATCTTTCGCTGCGTATGTAACCCCAAAACCTAACAATTTCCTGTAGCCTTCTTGCCAAGATCATGTAGAACAACTCCTGATAAACTCCTGCGGCCTTATGAGCAAGAGCCATTTTTAGCGATAAGTTGTCATATGCTCATTTAGTCAGGTTACTAGTACTTACACAAAGGTCATTAGCGAAAATTTGTCCTTGCCAATCCTGTTCATCAACTCAACCACCTTTAATAGAAAATGACTCCAAGAAGACAACCTATAAATATCTTCCTTAGAGCATTGAAGATGGTTGGTTCATTGAATACATTGAGAGAAAATTATCAAGAACTGCAAGTGCTCATCAATAGGAATGAAGTTCAAGACATTCAATCCTTATATTCACTAGACATTTATTAAAACCAATACACTGTGCACATTCAATTATTCATTGTAAGTATTTCCCAATAAGACTATGTTTGAAACAGATTGATTGACCACACAACACACCCAAGAGAAATAAGTTAAACTCATGAACACACCTCTTGCAAACACTTGGTCATTCTTGTTTCATGATCCATTAGTTGTCACTTTACTTTAGAAAGTCATTGGCATCTATGAACCATGACTTGCAACTTTTGATAGACTAGTGAACATTAATAGTGCACTTTTTCACAAATCCATGTTTTGACCAAACCTGATAGAGGACGTAGCGGTTCTTAACACTGTGAACCTCTCCAAAAAGTGTGTCCTTTTTTGTTATTATCTTTTATATTGTAACCGATTGGGATCTTCCATCGGCTACCCCTTGGAATCTTTACTTACAGTATCTTTGTTTTAACATGACTTGAAATGTTTACTGCCTAAGATCTTAAACCCATATACTTGTGTAAAACATGCTCTGAATATTTTCATAACCGATTTTGTGTGTGTACAAAACCGGTAATGTCTTATCCACTGCGCAACTAGTTTACAACAGTTTGAATATGATAAATTACATGGTAATTTTGAAGAAGTTTTCTAGAATAAGTTTTTAGTTTATCCACCCCCTCTAGCCTATTTTCCTTCTAATTATGTCTAACATATTGCATCTCTAAGCTTCACCAAGATGAACTTTTAGACACACTTGATTTTGAATCATTTGATATATGTATATCTTTTTTACTGGAAAATGTCCCAAACACAATGAAAGGGCTAGTAACTTATTGAGCCTAATACATACTGATCTATGTGGTCCATTAAGTAGTGAGCTAGAGGAGGTTTCCAGTACTTCATTACATTCACAGATGATTTAGTAGATATGGTTATGTCTATCTAATGAAACATAAAATTGAATCATTCAAAATATTCAAGATATTTCAAAATGAAGTACAAAATCAACTTGGTAAACTATTAAAACACTTCAATCAAATCGAGATGGTGAATATTTGAGCCTAGTGTTTCACGATTATCTTAAAAGTTGTGGAATTGTTTCACAATTAATTCCCCAGGAACTCCACAATGGAATGGTGTTTCTGAAAAGAGGAATAGAACCTTATTAGTTATGGTTTGTTCTATGATGAGTCAAATAGATCTTCCTTAATTCTTTTGAGGATATGCATTGGTAACAGTTGTGTTTACATTGAACATAGTTCCATCAAAAGCGGTTCAAAAGACACCATATGAGATATGGATTGGAAGAAATCCCAATTTGTCTTTACTGAAGATTATGGGATGCAAAGCTTTTGTCAATTGACTAGTATTAGACAAACTTGCACCTAAATCTGATAAATGTATTTTTGTGGGATACCCAAAAGAAACTAAATGGTATTTCTTTTACATTCGTTATGGGAACAAAGTGATTGTCAATCTTATTCTCTATCAGAAGAGCATTCATATCTTTCTAAAAATGAGAACCATTATTTGAAATGACTTCGTAAGAAACCTATATCTGCATAGGATGTTGTTCTTCATAAATTATGCCACCTTCTTGGAATTGAGTGTTTTGTAAGCTACGGCTTCAATCCATTTTGTGAAGTAATCAACGGTGGCCAAGACGAAAGATTGACCATTGGAACCTGTTGGATGGATTTTCCTGATGATATCGATCCCCCATGCAGAAAATGGCGAAGGAGTAGTCATGATGTACAACAGAGACGTAGGCACATGCTGAAGCATCGTGTCTACTTGACATTTCACGAACTTTTTGACCTTTTCTATGTAGTCCGTTTCTAAAGTGGTCCATAATTACTCACCGCTGATAATCTTCTTGGCTAGCATTGCACCATACATGTGAGGTCTGCATTCCCCCTGTGTATTTCTTCCATGACCTTTTATCCTTTCGCTTTTTGGCGTATTTAAGATTGATCCCTTCATAGTGCCTTTTATGGACACGATCCCCTACCATTAGGTATCAAGATGCCAACTTCTGTAGAGCTAACTGCCTTTTCTTGTCGCTGCCAATAGGATAGGTTCCTTTTACCATGAAATTTTGAACATCAGTATACGATGCTTGTTCGGACTTTTCTCGGTCCAACTCGATGGCTGCACAAAATTTTGGCATAGTTAGCTTCAATGTTTTTAAGGGTCTCACAGTTTTTTCCTTCAGAAATTTCAACCAATGAAGCAATTGTGGCTAAAGTAACAACGAATTTGTTTTTGTCCCTTCGCAAATAGTGGAACGTGACATCCAGAAATTGCGATATCAGTTATTCGAGGTGTAAACCATACTGTCGTAGTATAGGATCTTGGATCTTCCACTTGCGTGACGTTTGGTTTATGATAAGTAATGAATCCCCGAAGACTTATAGCTCCTGGATGTTACTTTCCAGAGTGACCTCTAATCCGATAATACAAGCTTCATACTCAGTTGTGTTGTTTGTAGCATCAAAGACCAATCGGTTTGCGATTGGAGTATATACATCTTTAGGATCAACAAGCAACACTCCTATCCCATGCCCTATCTTATTTGTTGCTCCATTGAAAAAAAGTTGCCACTTATTTTCAGTCGTTGTAGTCATCACATTGTTGGGTATGCATACTTTAACCCTCCTTGCTTTTGCTTTAATTTGATTGATACCATAACCTCATTTTATATTTTCTTGACTTTAGGCTCATATGTAATGAAGCTTAGACTTCAATTTTTTAGTATAGTCCAGTTTATAGAATAGGTTTTACTTAGGCTTGAAGACTGGCTCAACCGCATTGGACATGAGGTTTCAAGACAAGAGGTTTTATGTTTTATGGAAACTGCAGTGCTTGGTTAAAACCTCACGTGCAGAACCTCGTCAAATAAATTGCACTAAACAATGCAAACCACATTGCTATACTTAAACCTCTTAAAGATCTACCAACCTCACCAACCTCATCCAATGATTGAAGACTTGAACACTTGTACTCTCTTTAAAAGATTGATCCACGTCAGCAACATTAAGTTAACTACGAGTTCAATCAATGTGTCTAACGGACACTCAGAGTTTAAAGGAATTTGAAAAGATGAAAGGTTTCCTTTATTCCGGAATGTTATAAGAGGTCCGTACAACCTTATCAGCAACATCTGCACAACATAACAAAGTTGGACACGTGGACCAACCAAATTGCTCCATTACTGTTAGTGCTACATCTATCCCAAATAGCTACTTTTTTTAGTGTGGGTATAAATACCCCCAATCTTCAACATTTGAAGATTTCTTGAGAAATTCATTAGAGAGAGACCTTTGAAGATTTGAAGTTGATTTCCAGATTTCCAGAAACCTTAGCATTTTCATCTTCCAACCTTCATACCTTTAAGAACATCCTTCCAAGCCCATAAATCAAGCCTTTGTAACCACATCAGATTCATTCTACTCTAAATAACTTAGATCTAAAAAGCCCTGAATCTTATATCACACACATACACCTCACTTTAAATTTTTGATTTTAAATTTGAGTTTTGATTCTTGTAATCTTGTAAAACCTCCTCAATATCTAACATAATCTAGTAGTTATAAAATCCAAGACTAATCATCTTAGTAGTGGACGTAGATCATTCACGATTGAACCACTCCAAATCTTGTGTTCTTTATTTTTTGCATTCTTCATTTTGTTCATTGTTTGATCTATTTTGTCTTATCTGTTTGATCTATTCAGGTTTACCAGATTTTTGAATTGTATTTGTGATTGCGTTAATCATTGTCAAACTGCATTTTAGCTCATTACAAACTGCGATTTTCAAACCTCGCTTTCCATCCGTAAAACTTCTGTTATGCATTTTACAAACTTCACTTGCGGTTTTAATACACTGCAAGTCAAAGTTTGTAAAAAAGAGGTTGCATTTGCAAAAAGGGTTTACAATTTTATAACATTTATTCACCCCCCCCCTTTAGCTATTTTTACACCCTTGTTGCCCCTTTGGAACCAATAAGTGGTATTAGAGCAAACACCTTTATAAAACTATCTTCTGTTTTTCAAGCTTAACTGCTTGGGTGCTGATTTGTCATGGCAACATCAAAAGCTATGACAACGATTAACTACTTTTACATTCCTTTACTGGCTGGAGACTTCTTTGATATCTGGAAAACTCACATACTGATCCATTTGGATGTTGGGTTTTACGGGTCCATGCGCAGCGGAATTAAGCATCTAATAACATAAAACCCAAAGAGCCTAGGATCCGTTCTATACAATTAATTTGAATACTATGAGATAGATAAAGCAAACCTTGAACGCTTTCCGTTCTTGAGCTATCGAACGATTTAACAATGTGATTTTGAATCACAAACTTCGTTCTTAAGATTGCTTGAACTCTAGGCCTTGATCAATGAATGAGCGAAGACCCTCTTTCGGTATCCACACCTTTGAATGAATCCAAGAACTCCTCTTGAAGATTGCTAGATCCTTTAAACCTTGGAAGAATATTGAGAATATTGTGATTTTCTTTTGTGAATTTCGGCTAGGGCTTTTGGGTTGACAGACCTTCATATTTATACTACATTAGTATAAAATATGTTTCCTAATCAAATTAGGAAACCAATCTTCAAACCGCCTCTGAGGTCTTGTTGTGTCGCACGACCAGATGAGTCCCATGGACTGGTTCTGTCGCACGACCAAGCAAGACAGATAAAGAGTTTCTCAATCATTCTTCCCTTGGTTTATCAAATTCATTCCAATTGTGTGTGACCCAATAGGATTATATTATGTTGGCAATGAGCTCGATCATATCGATCCTCATAAGACATAAGCGGACTCTAGCAAGCCATTATGTCTACCCAAATAATATAACGTAAGAGTTCACGTTTCCAATGGTACACTTCCATTTTTCCCTTTGTCTCACGATGTTATATTGAACACAAGTCATGGTCCATGTCAACTTGTACTTTGTTCAATGCTTTCTCGATCTTGAGTATAATGATAATCCAATCGAATTGGGGTATGGCAATACACTTTCATCATTATCACTCATCGAGGGGCCCAAGCAAAACATCTCTCTTTCGAGGGACAAATTCCATCTTGACTTATCATCCTTCCCATCATGATTCCGATCATGCCAAAGTTAGCCTTTATAAATATCGTGTTAAGATATCGTTTGACTAAAATCAAACATGACTTTCATCATATGTAAGGTCATGATAATCTCAGGTCTAGGGACTAAATGAAGTGACCATATGAGATTTAGTTATGACATTTGACCATGACATAAATCTCATACGGGTCAAGTCCAGTCACTTGTTCTCTAACAAGTACCCATAAATTTAATGTGCATCTCCATGCATATAATCAACATATGATTATCCATTAACATTTATACTAATTATTTACATAATAATTAGGGACGGAGATTATTATAAACAAACATGCAAAACATATAATAATCAAATGATAAACGTTTCATATAATAATAAATAATGTCAACACATAAATCTATCAACCATAGGCCTAGGGCATAACACCAACAGTCTCCCACTTGCAATAGGCCCAATCTACCATGTATCGGATACCCATGGACCTAACATGACTATCATGCTTAGCTTGCGGGAGAGCCTTAGTTAATGGGTCCATCACGTTGTCATCAGTGTCTACTCTGCATATCTTTACGTCTTCCCTTTCACGTATCTCTCGGATAATGTGGAAACGTCGAAGCATGTGTTTGGATCTCTGGTTTGATATTGGTTCCTTTGCTTGAGCAATGGCACCATTGTTGTCACAGTAAAGTTCAATAGGGTCTTTGATGCTTGGAACGACTTCCAAATCACTAATGAACTTTTTATCCAAACTGCTTCCTTAGCTGCATCGGATGCCGCTATGTACTCAGCTTCGGTTGTAGAATCAGCGACGGTACTTTGCTTGGAACTTTTCCAACTCACAGTGCCTCCATTCAGCGTAAACAAAAATCCAGACTGCGATTTGAAATCATCTTTGTCGATTTGGAAGCTAGCATCTGTGTAGCCTTTTACTACAAGATCTTCTTCCATTCCTCCAAAGACCAAGATTACATCCTTAGTTCTTCGTAAGTACTTAAGGATATTCTTGACTGCTATCCGATGTGGTTCACCAGGATTTGATTGGTACCTACTCGTGATGCTTAGAGCACACGAGACATCGGGTCTAGTACATAACATAGCATACATGATAGACCCAATAGACGAAGCATATGGAATACCATTCATTCTCTTTCGCTCATCATTAGTCTTAGGGCTTTGAGTCTTGCTAAGAGATATACCATGCAACATTGGCAAGTTTCCTCTTTTAGAATTTTCCATTTGGAATCTTCTAAGAACCTTGTCAATGTAAGTACTTTGACTTAAACCAATCATCCTTTTAGATCTATCTCTATAGATCTTGATACCAAGGATATACGCAGCTTCGCCCATATCTTTCATTGAAAAGCACTTCCCTAACCAAGACTTGACAGTATGTAGTGCAGGAATGTCATTTCCAATGAGTAAGATATCGTCAACATACAACACTAAAAATAGTGCTATGCTCCCACTAATTTTCTTGTATACACAGGGTTCATCTTCGTTCTTGATAATGCCAAACTCCTTGATTGCCTCATCAAAACGTAGATTCCAACTCCTAGAAGCTTGCTTCAATCCATAAATGGATTTCTGCAACTTACATACCTTGTTAGAATTTTCTGGACTAACAAAACCTTCAGGTTGTATCATGTATACATCCTCAAGTAACTTCCCATTTAGGAAAGCTGTTTTGAAATCCATTTGCCATATCTCATATTCATAATATGCAGCTATGGCAATTAAAATTCTAATAGACTTAAGCATAGCTACAGGCGAGAAGGTTTCATCATAGTCGATGCCATAAATCTGCCTATATCCCTTAGCTATGAGCCTAGCCTTATAGGTGTGCACCTTCCCATCCATGTCGGTCTTCTTCTTGAAGACCCATTTGCACCCTATAGTTTTTACACCTTCGGGTGGATCAATCAAGTTCCAAACTTGATTATCAACCATGGATTGTAATTCGGACATCATGGCTTCTTGCCATTTTTCCGAATCAGGAGCGGACATCGCCTCTTGATAGCAAGTAGGTTCATCGTTTTCGATTAATTCTACTTCATCACTTTCCGTAACGAGAAATCCATATCTCTCAGGTTCGGATCTTGACCTACCACTTCGGCGAAGAACTTGTGCATCTTGAACCGGTTCCACAACTACTTGTGAACTTGGTTCAGTTTCTACCATTGGTTCAATGTTGTTTTCGGGTTCTCGAACTTCTTCGAGATCCATTTTACTCCCACTGGTTCCTTTGTGAAGAAACTCCTTTTCTAAGAAAGTACCATTTCGAGCAACAAACACTTTGTTCTCGTTTCGGTTGTAGAAATAGTATCCTTTAGTTTCCTTAGGATAACCCATGAAAACACATTTATCAGACTTGGGTGCTAGCTCGTCAGAAGTTAACTTCTTGACATATGCATCGCAATCCCAAATCTTCATGAAAGACAAACTAGGTTTTCTTCCATGCCACATCTCATATGGGGTCTTTTGAACCGATTTAGTAGGAACTCTGTTTATGGTGAAAGCAGCAGTTTCTAGTGCATGTCCCCAAAAGGATATAGGAAGCTCAACTTGACTCATCATAGAACGAACCATGTCCAACAAAGTTCTATTCCTCCTTTCATACATACCATTCCATTGTGGCATTCCGGGTGGAGAGAGTTCTGCAACGATTCCACAACTCTTAAGATGACTGTCAAATTCTTGGCTCAAATATTCGCCACCTCGATCGGATCGAAGCACCTTAATAGTTTTACCAAGTTGATTTTGCACCTCATTTTGAAATATTCGAAATATCTCAAACGATTCACTTTTATGTTTCATTAGATAAACATATCCAAATCTACTATAATCATCAGTGAATGTTATGAAGTACCGAAATCCTCCCCTAGCATCGCTACTCATAGGACTACATACATCGGTATGTATGAGTCCTAATAAGTCGCCCGCCCTTTCACCGGTTTTGGTAAATGGGTCCTTGGTCATCTTACCAAGTAAACAAGATTCACATGTCTCATATGATTCATAATCATGTGAGTCCAAAAATCCATCTTTGTGGAGTTTGGAAATGCGTTTCTCATTTATATGGCCAAGACGACAATGCCATAAGTAAGTGTGGTTTACATCATTGGGTTTAGATTTCTTGTTAATGTTATAGATATCATCATCACGATTTTCAACATCAAGGAAATAAAGGCCATTGAATGAAATAGCACTACAATAATGCATAACACTCTTGTAAATAGAAAATTTCTTATCACATATAAGAAAATTAAAACCTTCATTATCCAGACATGAAATCGAAATAATATTCCTACTTAAAGCTGGAATGTAATAACAATTGTTCAAAACAAGTATTAGTCCACTAGGTAAAGTAACTTCATAAGTTCCTACGGCTAATGCAGCAACTCTTGCTCCATTCCCCACACGTAGGTCCACTTCACCTTCCTTAAGCATCCTTCTGTTCTTTAGACCATGCACATTTAGACAAATGTGAGTTCCACATCCGGTATCCAATACCTAAGAACTAGAAGTAGATAGGAATATATCTATAACAAAGATACCTGAAGTCGAAGCAACTCATTTGCTCTTCTTCAGCGCTTCCATGTACTTTGTGCAGTTTCTCCTCCAATGACCAATCTCATTGCAATGGAAGCAGACTGTGTCCTCCTGGGACTTGGGCATAGCCTCTTTGGGTTTGGCACCCTCTTTGGGTTTGGCAACATTTGCCTTCGGATTAGCAACTTTTGCCTTTCCTTTACCCTTGAAACCCTTCCCCTTGTTAACCATCAACACTTGATCGGCAGTTTTCCTTTTGACGATATTAGTTTCCGCAGTGTTCAACATTTGAACTAACTCGAAAAGGTTCCTATTCATGTTCCCCATGTTATAGTTCATTATAAAATTACTAAAACCTTTAGGCAATGAATTCAATATCAAGTCAGTAGCCAACTCTTGGCTAATCGGAAAATCGAGCCTTTCAAGATGCTCGATGTGGCCCTTCATCTTTAGAGCATGAGGACCAACAGCTTGCCCTTCACTCATCTTGCATAAGGTTAGGGCCTTAACTGTGTTGTACCTTTCTTGCCTAGCTTGAACTCGGAACATTTCCATCAGTCGATTGTTGAGATCAACTGTCCCCAAGTGCTCAAGATCCTTCTGAAGGCTCTTGCACATTGCGGAGAGCATGAGGCAACCAACATCAGTGGAATCATGCTTGTGTATTAGCAAAGATAATCATAATCATTCACCAGGTAAGTTCCCAGGAAGATAGGTGAGCCACAAGGACTACTTAAGTACCAAATCTCTCCTTCGACAGAACTTTCCTAGACATGCACAATCAGAAATCAGATCTGATTTGCAACATAATCAACACTTTATACAAACAATCAATTTCCTTTTAAATCTTGCGTAAAATGACTTGTTTCTCATAAACAATCATAAAATCAAAATTTCAATGTTTAAATCTAAACAATTAGGAAATTACAACATAATGCTTCAACTAAACATTAACAAGATTCTTAACATGTAAGAACACATAATACATGCATCGCAACAATTAATAAAATCATATTTTAATTAACTAAGCATGCATAATCGAAGAATTAATCTAGCATAGCCCTATAAAATTTATTTCCATAAATTTATAGCATCCAGATTAATGTATAAACATATCAGATTGTAAAGACATTTACAGATTAGCAGGATTGTTCAACAAACTGATTCTACCCAGATTGGGCTTATTTTATCGCGTGACAGAGACTCACAGAGTCACGATATGTCGCACGACCTAGAGAGGCCATCAGCCATGATCTGTCGCGTGACATAGACCTACTATGTCGCGTGACACCATGAAGCCATATTAGCAAATTTGCAGATTACATCAATTATAAATCACAGAGCAATTAAATCATGTAAACGACTTTTAATAGATTTAATTCAATATCATTAGAACACGACTTAGGCATATTATTTCAAAAACAATCAATCTATCGCATATGAAACATGCAAAAGAACATATAAACAATTTATATCACTTTTCTAGCATGTTAATTCAATCTTAATGATACGAACGGGGCTCTGATACCACTGTTGGGTTTTACGGGTCCATGTGCAGCGGAATTAAGCATCTAATAACATAAAACCCAAAGAGCCTAGGATCCGTTCTATACAATTAATTTGAATACTATGAGATAGATAAAACCAACCTTGAACGCTTTCCATTCTTGAGCTATCGAACGATTTAACAATGTGATTTCGAATCACAAACTTCGTTCTTCAGATTGCTTGAACTCTAGGCCTTGATCAATGAATGAGCGAAGACCCTCTTTCGGTATCCACACCTTTAAATGAATCGAAGAACTCTTCTTGAAGATTGCTAGATCCTTTAAACCTTGGAAGAATATTGAGAATATTGTGATTTTCTTTTGTGAATTTTGGCTAGGGCTTTTGGGTTGACAGACCTTCATATTTATACTACATTAGTATAAAATATGTTTCCTAATCAAATTAGGAAACCAGTCTTCAAACTGCCTCTGAGGTCTTGTTGTGTCGCATGACCAGACGAGTCCCATGGACTGGTTCTGTCGCACGACCAAGCAAGACAGATAAAGAGTTTCTCAATCATTCTTCCCTTGGTTTATCAAATTCATTCCAATTGTGTGTGACCCAATAGGATTATATTATGTTGGCAATGAGCTCGATCATATCGATCCTCATAAGATATAAGCGGACTCTAGCAAGCCATTATGTCTACCCAAATAATATAACGTAAGAGTTCACATTTCCAATGGTACACTTCCATTTCTCCCTTTGTCTCACGATGTTATATTGAACACAAGTCATGGTCCATGTCAACTTGCACTTTGTTTAATGCTTTCTCGATCTTGAGTATAATGATAATCCAATCGAATTGGGGTATGGCCATACACTTTCATCATTATCACTCATCGAGGGGCCCAAGCAAAACATCTCTCTTTCGAGGGACAAATTCCATCTTGACTTATCATCCTTCCCATCATGATTCCGATCATGCCAAAGTTAGCCTTTATAAATATCGTGTTAAGATATCGTTTGACTAAAATCAAACATGACTTTCATCATATGTAAGTTCATGATAATCTCAGGTCTAGGGACTAAATGAAGTGACCATATGAGATTTAATTATGACATTTGACCATGACATAAATCTCATAGGATCAAGTCCAGTCACTTGTTCTCTAACAAGTACCCATAAATTTAATGTGCATCTCCATGCATATAATCATCATATGATTATCCATTAATTTTTATACTAATTATTCACATAATAATTAGGGACGGAGATTATTATAAACAAACATGCAAAACATATAATAATCAAATGATAAACATTTCATATAATAATAAATAATGTCAACACATAAGTCTATCAACCATAGGCCTAGGGCATAACACCAACATTAGAGTCTAATGATGACATGATGGTTAATTATGTAACCAATGCCCATTTGTTCCAATGAAGGCCAATACCAATATAGCTACCAACACCACCATTCCAGAATTCAAAAAGCTGAAGACTTAATGGACTGATGAAGATAAAAGACTTATTGCATTGGATAGAAAACCAGACACATCATTTAAGGAACTTAGATAGTATCTACCCCTCAGAAGGTCACGAAGTGCAAAATCGCAAAGCAAATGTTGGATGCCATTGAAAGTTATCTTGAATGAGATGCACTATGCAAGGAAAACAAGAAATTTGTTGTTAAAAGAAGATAAAATAACTTCAATAGGTGACCTAACGAAACTCTGTGTCAAACCTATAACCACTATGTTAAGGTAGTGAATGCCTACTTATCTCTTGGTAAAGTTTTGACTGATAAGGAAATCAATATGACCTTCATTACTGATTTGGGATCTAGATGGGTACACAAAGCCACTTCCCTCATAGACTATAAAGATTTGAATAATTGGACTCTTAGTAACTTGCATGCAAATTTTAAAGTTCATGAACTAAATTTATATCTTATTGAAGAGCTTAAAGGGAAAGGCAAATCACTTTCTAGTTATGTTGTTGACATGTGGAGAAATCATCTTCTAAGCCTACCTTTGATTCTAACATTTCAATTTCTTTTCTCATCGATATGGATGACAGGAATTTGCCATGTTTGTAAGATGGTTTCAAAAATTTTGTAAAAATTCAAAACCATTTTCAAAAGGCAAACATCCAACAACATTTTCTAAGGCTAATGTCACAAAGAAAAAGAGTGACCTCATTTGCTACAATTGTAAAAAGCCTGATCATTTTGCTTCTGAATGTCCTCAACCTCGGTTTGAGTATATGAAAAAAAAAACCTCTCCTTCGAAATTTTCTCATCGTAAGGGGTTGGTTTCTGAAGAAGAAGAGAATCCAAAAAAAAATTGCTACTTGAATTGAAATTGATTTTGATGAACGAAGCGACGATGAAACCGAAGAGGTTAATCTCTGCCTTGTTGTCAAGGATGATTCTAGTGATACAGATGACGATTATATCAAGTTGCTAAAAATGGATGAATATGTTGTCCCTAAGAAAACCAAGATTCGAGCTAGTAATGATGACTATGCTTGTTTAGAACTCACTCCTAGTTACAAGATTGGAAGCACCTCTTATTCTCGTCCCATTTTTATATCCAAATATGCCTCACCATCAAAAAGTTCCTCAACCCCAACTATTTCAAAAAGGGTTGAAGAGGTCTCTCCCATGGAACAAGAAGATATGTTTGAGGTCTAAAGTCACACTTCTAAAAGACCAAATCAGGAGTATGTCTCCTCTTACTGAATCAAACTTCACTCTAGAAACCAAGGTTGATACACTTCAAATTAGAAACGATGACTTGGTTGGTCAAAACAAAGATCTCCAAAAGGTAATTTAGGAGTGGACCGAATCTCGTAACACTAAGGATCAAATACTCGAATCCCAAAAGTCTAGTGGTGATAAAGAAGGCTTGGGATTCCAAACTAGTGACAATTTTAAGTGTGAATCTTGTGGTGAAAAGAATGAGGTATTTTATAGGCAAACTCGTGAAATTACCAAGGAAAATAATTCTAGTTCAAAGGGTGAAGGACAGGAACCAAAGACTAAACTTAACTTCCACTATGCCTACCCTAAGAATAGACTGAGAAAAATTTCAAGATGAAAGGAAAAGAAACAGAGGTTACAACCACTGATGAGGTTCCATCTGAGGCTGACCACCCTTCTACTTTGACCACACCCTTTGCTTCCAAAAGCAAGGTGAATGTTCCCAGGAAAACCACAATCAAAACTCAGAAGATGAACTTTGTCAAGGCCAAAACCTCTATCCCATTAATAAATTTGGAACCTAAGAAAAGTAAAGAGTTTGTCAAACCTCAGTTTGTTAGTAGCTTTCATCACTGTTCTGTATATGATGGTTACAGCCATAATGCTGCAGAATGCCTTTTTGAGATTCACTCGTAATGCTAGAACACATAATTCTCCTTCTGTTAGACAGGTGTGGGTCATCAAAAGGTGCTAACCTTAGGATCCAAAAGAATAAAGGGGACCACGTGTGTAAACGCTTATTTTTTTGGTCCTCTGCTTAATGGCTGGTGTAACGACCCCAAATTTCCACAACAATAATAATACTTAATTGATAATAAAATAACCTCCAACGGCTACTAAAATCATAATTCAAACACTAACTACAATTTGAAATAACTTAAATACGGATAACGGTGACAATTTCAACGGCTAGTACAATCCACTAGCTCAACAAAATCTTTAAAGTCTAACAATCTCTCAAATAACTGAAATAACTGACTAAAGAGTCTAACATGAAATAAACTAAAACGAACCTTGAACTCCTTATGAAGTGCTCCCGAACCGTTTCACATTCTTCCTATATGAAATCTGGAAGAAAAGAAGATGAAAGGGTGAGCGAACAATGCCCAGTAAGTTCATATACAACCCCTCCGGTTACTAAGGAGGAGTTGACCTGAAGGAATATCAAACGTTACAAATTTCAAATAACAATCGAAGACATAACAAAGCACAATTTCGAATATAGTTATTTACCAAATTCTCAAACCAAATGTCTTTCAAAATCTCAACGGTTTCACAAACTGAGTTGACAAATATTTTGGAGTTTCAAATGATGACGAAATCGATTCAAATTGACTCGAATGGTTTACTTATTTAAAATTGTCCCATGCCAGCTTTAACTAACTAAACCACTCACAGATTATTAGGAATTTCAAAGGACTGATAAGCTGAACAAAACTAACTCGAGTAATCTAATTATCTACAACTGTCCCATACCAGCCGTAGGTAATCAAATCACTCACAGACATCATGATCACATAAGTGGTCCACTGACCTTATCAAACCAAAATCCCACAAAGGGAACAAAAGCCCACAAAGAGCACTAATACACAGAAAGGATTCGAAATCCCACAAAGGGCACAAAGGTTGACTCCGTAGAGTCATAAACAGTGTATCCGAAACACCCCGCCACTACTTTAAGGCGGTGAACTAAGTTTGCCCGAAGGCCAAAATATCAAATATACCCCGCCGAAGCAGGTTATCTAACTTAGTGATTGATGTCGTAGGAAATGTGCTTATCAATCTTCCTCCACGTGGCAGGACTGATCACCTAGCTCCTTGACCTGAAATCAGAACCCACGACTAGACGGATGTGTCTCCGGCTTAGACCCTCGGGCGTGAGAGTAAGTATTTGATGATTGGAGAGCTAAAATGTATTGAATAATGGAATTCTGATAACAAAATAGAAGTTACCTTATAACCGTGGTAGTGATGAAGTATTTATAGTTGATGAGAGCGGTTATTTTTGGTGGGCTACATGAGCTCCGTGATTCTTGGGACAGTTACATATCATGGGAACGTGTCTTTATATGGCTCCTGATTTGTAGGGAATCGGTTATGGAAAGAGTTATTGTTTGTACACCTGGAACCGTTAGGTCGACGCTTGCTTTGGTAGGTCGAGGTCGACGATTGTGTTTGGGTCGACCTGACTATCGGGTAGAGTTGGATCGTACCCGAAATATGACTGGGTCATAAGGTCGGACTAAGTTAGGTCGGGACCTAATAGGTCGGACAATGAACTTAGTCGACTGATGCATGAGATGGGCCTTGAGCCATGTAATGATTGGGCCTGGCCCACTGAGAATGGGGTAGAAATAACTGCTTGAGGGCTGGGCTTTACTCGCTTGGCCCAGTTAGATACTTTTGGTATGTTCAGTGGCCCCCAACTTTCGAGTTGACTCTGTCGACTAGGAAGTTAAGGAAATTTTGATGAGGATAGATGCAACTCGCAGGTCGCTACTCGCTCTTGAAGTTTAGTCAACCAATGGTGATGTGGCACAATCCTGAACGTTGGCGACGAACGGTCTAATCAGAAGGAACGCCATTTTTCTGTAATCATTACAATTAGACGTTTGATAATCCGTCTTGGGAACTGTTTTCCCAATTAAATAGGAAATTAATTTTCAAATTTTCCTTTTCCCCTTCCAAATTCGGAAAATACAAATAGTAGAATCCTTCTCCGTTTAGAATTTTTACCGTCTTCAAGCTCTCATACCTCCTTGGCGATTATTGTGGAACAACAATAGGATTTAATCCGAGCTTTCGTCTTCAGCAACAGCTTCCCTTTTTGCAATCAACTAAGGTATTTCTCTCTTATACTTGCTTTAGGGCTTTAATTTTTGCTCTGTTTTTGTTTCCGCCATGGCTAGGACCTTCAGTAGTGAGCCTGGAGCCTGGTATGGATATTGCATCTTTAAACGTAGGGTTTACAAGCACGTAGGTGATGAGTGGAAAGAGATGTCCCTGAATGAATGTATCTCCATCTTGACAAGGTGGGGGTTGAGTTTTGGTGAAATTGGATTGCCCATTGGAGGGGATGTAGTTAACATAGCAATTGGCGACTCGAACATTGTCCCCTTTCATCTTTTCCATGAATTGCTCGATCACATAGCCTTGTTCTATGTTAAAGACGTCAATAAACCCTCCTTCCTTAGAAACAGAATAGGTTTTCCAGGGGAGTCTAGGTCGTACTTAGGTAGGTCGACTGAATGTGATCATGGGACTGACTCCCCTGCTTCCTCTTTTTATTGTACAAATATGGCAGCTCAGGGAGGAGCCACAGCTTCAACTTCCTCCAGTCCTCGGATAGTGAATGCGTTTGGGTCCTCTGTCGTACCAGGGAAGAATGAGAGGGGCTACGTGCCTCAAAGGCCTCTACGAGGGAAAAAACATGGAATCCCGTTATGCCATGATCTACAACTTTTGTGGGGTGGATAGGACAGACTTTAGGGTGACCATCTTTAGTCAAAAAGATTTCATGTCTAAATATCGTAGTACATTCACTAAGGATGCCACTAGGGTTGCCTTCTTTTACGGTCAGTTTGAGGCAGGCTTGAGGTTGCCACTAGATCCCTTTATTAACGAATTCCTGGAGTGTATGGATGCTCTTCCTCTACAGCTTGGGGTCAACACTTGTAGGGTGTTGGTGTGCTTTGCCATGGTGTGTAGGTTTTTGGGTTATGAGCCATGTATGAGAGTTTTTTAAGGAATTCTTTTGTGCTAAGCTCGACAAAGCCAATTGGGGAATAAGCACCCCTTCCAAACCCAATTCTCCTAAGCTGTTTGCTAATCTTCCCAATAAGCATAGTGGCTGGAACTCGTATGTGGTCGTGGTGGAGAGTAGGTTGGGATGGGAGTTTCCTTTGCCTGATGAGGATTCTGATGTCATAAGCGAGGAAAATTATTGGGAGCCTTCGTGGCATCAAACTCTGTACAAGAAATTGTGTTCGTTGGTCAAGAATGGGCCCATCAGCTGGGAATCTTTGGGGACGACCAAATAAAATTACAACCAAGCTGGGATGATGCCTGGAGAGGGGGAAGTGCAGCCTTTGGTTCCCGTATTGAGAGGCCAGGTATATCCTGAATGGGTCACCCATGCCCTGGCTAGGCTAGAGGAGAATTGCCAATTTTGCCAGAAAACTGGCAACTATTGTAAAGACAATGGGGAGCACATTGGTGGTAAGAATTTACTCGCTTTTGTTAACTCATTAACTGTTGGCTCGCATATGTAGCTCACTGTTTGTATGCATAGATATCTTGTACTGCACACACAACTCTCAGCTCGTACACAGCTTGCTCGTACATAGAACTTTAATTCATAAGTAGAACTTGTTAGCCCTTACATTGAGTTATGCTGAACTGTCAATACAACTTTTAGCTCGCCAATGATTAGCTCATCTGTAGAACTGTTAGCTCGTACACAAAACTATCTCGATCTGGCGAACTAACATTTTATTGTTTTGATATTGTGCAATTTTATCTCCTGAACAAGAGGCGAATATGGTTTGTATCGTTGGAGTCTCTGACAAGAAGAAAGCTAAGAGGGCTCACGGGGCTGCCAATGCTAAGGCGAGCAGGGAGAGAGAAGCTGCTGCAAGGAATAATTTGCTTCCCAAAGAGAATGCTGGGATGATTTCGATGGAAGAGGTTGAGTTGGAGGATCCTCTACAGAGTGGTACTCAGTCCATGGATGTGAATGAAGGGGGTGACGAGTCCAATAGGTCAGCTAGAGAGAGTCTAAGTTCTGACCCAAATCAGGATGCCAATGTGGAAACCTCTGGAGCTGGGATGGCAGGGATTAGCGCCTTGAATGTCGTCAATGTTGATGATGATGAAATGGAGGTGGAGGATGATGATCGTCCTCTGAATACAAAAAAGAGGTCGCGCTCTGAGAAGGGGAAGACTGTTTCCTCGAGCCAACTTCCTCCACCAGCCTCTTCTCCTCCCAACCAAGAGTCTCTTGAGGACCAGATGAGAAGGTTGAGTGACGTGCCCCCTCTCATTGGGTTCAATAGCTTGAGTCGCCGCTATCCATATATGAGCTTGGGCCAGGTCGTTGTTAGGAGGGCTATCGACGTCGACCTTCTTGCCCATTTTGCTGATAAGGGGATTACCCCTGAGGAATTCTCCGTTCGCTCTGGGATGGTGCAAAGTGAGGTAAACTTTTATTTTTCCTTTCTGCTTTGTCGCTTGTTCCTTTAGCTTGTCAATTCGACTTCCGAGCTAACTCTTCTCTGATTTCCTTTAATGCAGAATCTCACCATAGTCGAACAAGTCAAATTCTCTTGGAGGGCCTCCATTGAGAGGGAGAGGCAAGCTCTGAAGGATTACTCCAAGAAGTCCCAAGAGTTAGCCAAGTTAAAGGAAAAATACAACGACCTTGACAACTCTTTCGATGCACAGGAGTTGGTGAAGAAGAAAGCTCTGGAGGACAAGGATAAGGCTTTGGAGGACCTCAAGGCTGCTGAGACCAAGCTTGGGGAGATGAAGGCGGAGAGAGATGCGGAGCGGCTTGAGCATGAGAGGACTAAAACGGAGCTGGCAACAGTTTCCAAACTTTTGAAGGAGAAAGACACCTTCTTGATCGAGCTAAATGAGGAGCATCGGCTTACACGACTGAAATGGCAAGAAGACCTCCAGGTCGCGTCTAAGAAAGCTGTCAACGAGTTCAAGGATGGAGATGATTATTACAATTTTGTTGTTGCTAAGGCCAGGGATTTTTTGGATTTGGGCAAGCGCCATATGGCACGCCGAGCTTTAGTTGATTCTACCTCTGATATCTCCCTGGAACAACTAGTTTGATGGGCACGTGAGCCTCAATATGATATGGCGGCTCGAGGTGGCCACTCAATTGTCCCTTACACTGAAAATGACCAGGCCTTCATTACCCAAGAAGACCAAGAGGATGAGTGCAAACCTTGGGTTGCTCCTGCCCTGGCTCCTAGAAACTTTGACACAGTATCGCAGGAGATGGAGGATGCAGAGGAGATGGAGGTGGATGGCGAGCCGGAGCAGCGTGTCTACTCCGAGTCGGGTAAACCTCTGGGCCCCCAGCAACAAGAAGGTGAGGATCGAGCTGACACGAGCGACCAAGTCAATGCTGGCCAAGACCCTTGATTTTGTTTGAGTAAGGTTGTAATGGAGAAGTCCCAAACAATTTTTTGTTTTTGTTTTGAAACTATCTAAATGCCTTGGCCCAGTTTTTGGGAGGCATGAAACCATGTAACTTTTATTTTGTTGAAGTCTTAGCCCGCTTTTTGGGAGACTTATTTATCTGCAATCATAGCTGACTTGATTTCTTCTTATGATGTATGCTTTTGAATTCAGCACGTGTGTGTCGAGCTAGATTAGATAGGATGACAAAGTCACCTTAAGACTTAGATCGAACTGATCTTACCTCTTAGTCGACCTTAAACTTGCAAAGGTTTTTGTAAACGAGATTGACTTAGAGTCGAACCTGTTTTTATAAGATCAAAGATGATCAAGGATCGAGCTTATAAGAACGAAGTTGACCTAAGGTCGGACTTGTTAGTAGTGCTCAGCTGATTAAGGATCGAGCTGATGAAGCTGACTAAGAGTCGAGCTCCTTGGGACAAAGTCGACTAAGAGTCGGACTTATTAGGGGTACATAACTGATTTAAGAATCGAGTTTGTTGGAACGAAGCTGACTAAGAGTCGAGCTCGTTTGAACGAAGTCGACTATGAGTCGGACTTGTCGAGGGAACAAAGCTGATTAAGAATTGAGCCTGTTAAATCGAAGCTGACTAAGAGTCGAGCTTGTAATGAATTTATTGTACAAGGTTTGGTTGAATAGAACTGCATTTTTATTGAAGTAGGAACATGCTTACATCAAATGGAAAGCTAGAACTATGATAAAATGGGAACTGCCTTAACTTCGAACTGAGCTATAGATCTGAACTTTA
Source organism: Adenophora triphylla var. japonica (assembly GCA_022495995.1). Lineage (NCBI taxonomy): Eukaryota > Viridiplantae > Streptophyta > Magnoliopsida > Asterales > Campanulaceae > Adenophora > Adenophora triphylla. Next base: position 164,289 of record JAFEMH010004305.1, on the reverse strand, counting down.
GAAGTAGTACTTGACGAGGTGAGTAGCGTGCCATGGGTGCTTCAGCTCTTCGCCATCAGGATGAGCAATCATGTAAGTCCCTTCTTTGACGACTCGAGTAACTATGTAAGGACCTTCCCAGTTAGGAGATAGCTTGTTCTGCTGGGTCCTTCTCCCTGTTGCCTCGATCTTCCTCAACACATGATCTCCTACTTGGAATGACCTGGCTTTCACTTTCTTATCGTGGTAACTTTTAGTCCGCTGCTTGTAGTTAACCATTTGAAGGTAAGCTGTGTCTCGCTTCTCATCGATCAAATCCAGGTCAATCAATCTATTGATATCATTCTGTTTTTGATTAAAGAAAGTTACTCTAGCAGTTGGAAATCTCAACTCAGCTGGAGCCATGGCCTCTGACCCGTATGCTAGAGCGAATGGGGTTTCCCCCGTGGGCCCTCGAGTGGTTGTGCGAACAGCCCAAAGAGCAAGGGGGAGTTCGTCCAACCAGTTATTGCGTCGACCTACGAGACCCGTCTTGAGTGAGGATAGTACGAGCTTGTTTGCTACCTCAGCTTGCCCATTTCCTTGAGGATAGGCGACAGAAGATTGCCAATGTTTGATCCCTACTCGATTCATTTCTGCTTCAAAGGCTCGTGAGAACTGTAAGCCGTTGTCTGATACTATAGATCTAGGAAATCCAAATCGACACCAGATGAAGTCGTGGATGAAATTTATGGCATTTTCCTCTGTGATGTGAGCTAGAGGCTTTGCTTCAACCCACTTGGTGAAGTAATCAATTGCAACGATTGCATACTTGCAATTCCCACGGGCGGGTGGGAAGGGTTCAATTAAGTCGACACCCCACATATCGAATGGCCAAGCAGCGATCACAGGAGTCTGCTCCGTTGTGGGCATATGAGGTAGGTTGGCAAACCTTTGGCATTGGTCACATTGCTGGACGAAGTCATGAGTGTCAGCTCGCATGTGTGGCCTATAATATCCCTGAGTGATCAATTTGTCGGCTAGAGTCCTGGCCCCCGGGTGTCCACCACAAATTCCACTGTGAACCTCATGCATTAGCGGTGTGATTTCTCGAGGGTGAATGCACTTCAATAAAGGCCTAGTGTATAATCTTCTGAACAGCATGCCTCCTTGGATTACATACCTCGGAGCTTTCTTCTTAATAGCTCGAGCTTTCTTCTCGTCCTCAGGAAGCTCACCACTTTCCAGGTATGCCTTCATTTCTTTGATCCAACACTTATTATTTGAAGTGTTTTCCACACATTGAATCTGAACCCTTTCATAAGCTGGGCTCTCAAGGTAGGAGATGGGCTCTTCATGTGGCTCATCTGATGTGGCCAGTTTTGAGAGTAGGTCGGCTAGCTCATTGTCCTCTCGACCAATCCTCTGAATTCCCTAAAACTCCAAATCCTTCGTCAATTTCCTCACCAGGTCGTGGTATTTGACTAGAGTAGAGTTCAACACCTCGTATTCTCCTCGAACCTGGTTGACTATCAACTGTGAGTCACAATAGGCCATGATTTTAGTCGCTCCAAAGCACTGGGCGTACTCAATGGTTGCCACTAAGGCCTCATACTCCGCCTGATTGTTGGATGCATCGAACTTGAACCTTAGAGACTCCTCATATACTGTTCCAGACTCAGGCTCGATCAGAACTATCCCAGCTCCACTAACACTCTTGGTTGCTGACCCATCCGAGTAGACTTTCCAACAATCGTCGGGTAGGCTGATGACAACTTGGGACTCTGGCTCCTTCCCTTTGACTTTCTCTTTCTGAGCTCGCACCTCGCTATCTTCCTTGGTGAACGTCAGCTCGACCAAGAAATCAGCTAGAGCTTGAGCCTTCAATGCCTTTCGAGGTCGATACTCGATGTCGAATTTCGTGAGGGCAATTGACCAATTGAGTAAGCGACCTGAACTTTCTGGTTTATGAAGAATTTTTCTTAGGGGGGCATTTGTGAGCACGACAATAGGGTGAGCCAAGAAATAAGCTCGCAGCTTCCTTGAAGCGACGACTAAGGCATATGCGACCTTTTCAGCATTGTAATATCTTCCCTCTACATCTGACAGGGCTTTGCTGACGTAGTACACTGGCTTTTGATGACCTTCCTCTTCTTTGACCAAGACTGCTGCAACTGACATATCTCCCACAGACAGATACACGAACAAGGTTTCTCCCATGATCGGGCTACTCAAGAGAGGAGGAGTAGCGAGATAATCCTTAAGCTGCTGGAACGACGAATGACATTCGGCCGTCCACTCAAAATTTTTCGTCCCTCTCAAAGCCTTTAAGAAGGGGAGAGACCTTTCCGCTGACTTAGATATGAAATGACCCAGGGCTGCAACTCTGCCATTAAGTCGCTGCATCTCCTTGACACTGGTGGGCTCCTGCATGTCGACTAAAGCCTTGATTTTCTCTGGGTTAGCTTCTATACCTCGCTGGGACACCATAAATCCAAGGAACTTGCCCGCTGCTACACCAAAAACACATTTCCTGGGGTTAAGCTTCATGTCGTTTGCTCTCAAATTGGTGAACGTTTCCCTAAGATCGACCACGTGACGTCCGGTCTTTGTTTTAATGACCATATCGTCGACGTAGGCCTCCATGTTTCGGCCAATCTGTGAAGCAAAGACCTTGTTGACCATACGTTGATAGGTCGCCCCTGCATTCTTCAATCCAAACGGCATCATAGTGTAGCAATAGATACTACCCGCTGCTTGGAAGGCTGTCTTCACTATGTCATCCTCGTGCATCTTGATCTGGTGGTAACCTGAGTAGGCATCAAGAAAACTGAGAGTGGAGTGGCCAGCAATGGAATCAACGAGCTTGTCAATTCTAGGGAGAGGAGAGCTATCCTTTGGGCAGGCAAGGTTGAGATTGGTGAAGTCGACGCACATTCTCCACTTGCCATTCGACTTCTTTACCATGACTACGTTGGCTAACCAGGTTGTATGCGTAGCCTCCTTTATTATACCTGCACTCAATAATTTTTGTACTTCGAGTTTAATGGCTTCCTCCCTGTCTCGAGCAAAGCTTCTTAGTCTCTGAGGCTTGGGCTTTATAGTCGGGTTGACTTCTAGTCTATGAACAGCGACCTCTTCCTTTATCCCCTTCATATCCTCTACTCGCCACGCAAAGACATCGTTGCTTTCTTTTAGTAACTCGATGATCTCTGCTCTTTCTTTGGCTGACAGTTGTTTCCCAATTTGAATCTTTTGCTCGGGATAGGAAGGATTTGTGATCACTGATTCTAGCTCGTCGACAGCCTCTAGCTCTGGACCATCTCTGAACTCCAGGGTCTCAATGATGATCTCCTTCACTTTCTGCCTCTCTTCGGCCCCCAAATGTGGAGCTTCCTCAGCTATCATGTCATCTAGCTTATCAGCGATCTCATTGGTGGTGGCCCCCGAGTTATTGTCGACCTGGAGGCATAGGTTGCCTATGATGACTTGGTCGACCATAACTACCTCTTGATCGACCGTTGTGGCTTCGGAGTGACGTGTCGACTCAAGCATTACCTCGTCGTTTGAGCGATAGGTCGACTCCTCCACATTGGTGATCGTTGACAGTCGAGTAGTTTTGGTGACTGACTGGGACAGCTTTAAGTATCCTTCCGCCGTTTCAATCTCCAGTTCTCTCTTCTTTCTTTCTCGTAGGACATGATCTAGATATGCTCGAGCTGTGCCTTGTACACAACCGACTCCAGCAGGGGTAGGAAATTTGACTCGCTGATGGGGGATCGACGCCACCATTCCAAGTGCGACCTGACCAGGAATACCAAGGATAGCAGCATAGTCACTGTTCACATCTATCACAATAAATTTTACCTTAGAAACGACCCTGTAAGGGTGTTGGCCTAGGTCGACGTCTAGCTCGATCTGTCCCTTAGCGTCGACTCGATGATTTGTGAAGCCCTCCAACCTGCCATCATATCTTTCAAGCTGCTCGTTAGAAAGACCCATCTCCTGGAAGGTTTTGTAGAACAAAATGTCTTTGCAGGCCCCCGTATCGACTAAGAGTCTGCTCATCGTACATCCGTCGATAAGACCTGGGATGACAAGAACTTGCTCTCTAGCCGCCATATTAGTTGCCAACTCATGGGGGTAGAAGCTGATTACCTCATCTCTGACATCTCTTCTTGGAGGCACATGTGGGGCTTTATTGAGTTAAAAGATTTTATGTTTGATGGCTGTGTTGCTGGCTTGCTCTGTGATGACCCCCCAAGTTCAATCAGGGTTGCCTTGGTCCCTGATGTCCACCTGCTGGTTGCTCGCCTCCACCAGCTTGAGGCCTTTTAACATAAGCGTCGAGCCTTCCCTGGTCGACCATTCTCTGGATGATACGCTTCAAGCCTAAGCAATCTTCTGTGAGATGACCCGTATCTTTATGGTAATCACAGTATTTGCTGTTGTCCCTTCTGAACTTGTTGCCTGGGTTCATTGGGGTAGGTGGGGCCAACTCGACCGCATTCATTATTTCTGTTCCACTCACCGTTAGGGGAGTGAAAACTTCGGGCACTTTCTCTGTCGCCCTTGTCCTGTTCTTACCATTCTTGTTGTTTCCCCCATTTTTGGTTGAGTCCTTCTATCATCAGCGACCTCAGCCCTGGTGCCTTTCCCATTCTTCTTTTCTTTCCTTTCCTCGGCTAGTGCCACATTATAAACTTTCTCGAATAGCTCCTGTCGAGTAGTGACTGTACGAACCGTCAGCTCGTAATCCATGTCTGCCGAGGAAATGCCATTTCGGAAGCAATTGATCACCTCCCTGTCAGTGAGATCCTCCTCAATCTCGTCAACCATTTCCTTAAACTTAGTGTAGTAGCTCATGGAGCTTTCATTTTTTCCTTGCACCAAGTTGTTTAGATCGGTGATAGTCACTTTTCGAGCTCCAGTAGTTGAGGAGCGATCTAGGAATTTTGTCCTCAAACACATCCAGGAGGAGATGCTACCAGCTGCCAAACCATTTAACCATGTTAGGGCTGCCCCCGTTAGTGTGCTTATGAGGGCTTTGCACATATTGTCGTCCTCATTGGCGATGAAGCACATTGTGGCCTCTAGGTGTGCCACGTGGCTTTTTGCATTGGTTGCCCCTGAGTACTTCTCCAGGAGGGGCAATCTGAAACCAGCAGGAGGTTGACTATCAATCAAATCCTTGGATAAGGGTCGAAAGCAAAGTCAATTCGTTCGACCTTTCCAGTGTCATTTTTCTTTTCGGCTACCCATTGTTCAAACTTCCTTTTCCATAGCAGCCACTCCCTAGCATCGGGTCTGTCTTCTCCAGCAGGGGGAACAACATTTGACCTTTGACCCTCACTTCTGGGGGGAGTTACTTGCTTGCTTCTCCTATCCTTGTGAGAAGGAGACCTTACTGACCTGACTGGCGACCTACGCCCCTCATCTCTTGTTGGCGACCTGTGCCTTTCGTTTCTGGGTGGCGACCTGCGCCTATCTTCTCGGGGTGGTGACCTGCGCCTTCCCTCTCTTATAGGTGACCTGCGCCCACTCCTTCCCCTGTGGGATTGAGACCTCTCTGTCCTGTCTGGTGATCTACGCCTACTTCGATTTGCCTCTAGCTGCGTCCTCAGGTTCGACTATGCTTCCTACTCCCTGTTCCTAGTGAGACTGGCCCTTAGGTCATCACTGGGAACGTGAATAGGTGATTGAGGCCGCACCACCATCCTTTGATCAACATTCTGACCCATAGTTTCGTTTGGTCTAGTACTCCTAGCACGCTCCCTATTTGAAACTTGGGATGGACCCACCCTCTCAGGCCTTCTGTCTGCCTACTCAGCCTCCTCAATTGCTAACAGCTCGGCCAATATCTGAGCTCGTTCCACAAGCATTTCTTTCCTGCTTAGTGGGTTAGATGAGGGACCTGCCCTATTTCCAGCATTCATCTATCCAGTTTGCCGTTTGGGAGGAGGTTGAACTCCTTGCCCCTCCATGGGTCGCTTTCCCTCCTTGTGTCTGGCAATCCTCTGCCATCAGCTACACTGTTGGAGCGCGTTGCCCTGGCATGATGATGAAGAGGAGGAGGAGGAGGAGGCAAATCAGCATTTGCATTGGTATTAGCATTGGTGTTGGTGTTGACATTCACTTCATTGAATTCGTCAGAAGCCTCTGTAACATGCCCGTCTGGGGTTACCATGATTGTGGATTGAAGATAACTTCGAGGTCAAGCTATGCACTCGATTCCCGGCAATGGAACCAAACTGATGTCGCAGGATATGTGCTTATCAATCTTCCTCCACGTGGCAGGACTGATCACCTAACTCCTTGACCTGAAATCAGAATCCACAACTAGCCGGATGTGTCTCCGGCTTAGACCCTCGGGCGTGAGAGTAAGTATTTGATGATTGGAGAGCTAAAATGTATTGAATAATGGAATTCTGGTAACAAAATAGCAGTTACCTTATAACCGTGGTAGTGATGAAGTATTTATAGTTGATGAGAGCGGTTATTTTTGGTGGGCTACATGAGCTTCGTGATTCTTGGGACAGTTACATATCATGGGAACGTGTCCTGATATGGCTCCTGATTTGTAGGGAATCGGTTATGGAAAGAGCTATTGTTTGTACACCTGGAACCGTTAGATCGACGCTTGCTTCGGTAGGTCGTGGTCGACAATTGTGTTTGGGTCGACCTGACTGTCGGGTAAAGTTGGATCGTACCCGAAATATGACTAGGTCATAAGGTCGGACTAAGTTAGGTCGGGACCTAATAGGTCGGATAATGAACTTAGTCGACTGATGCATGAGGTGGGCCTTGAGCCATGTAATGATTGGGCCTGACCCACTGAGAATGGGGTAGAAATAACTGCTTGAGGGCTGGGCTTTACTCGCTTGGCCCAGTTAGATACTTTTGGTATGTTCAGTGATCATTAATGGAACAAAATCATATCATATCAAAACTCATTTTTATACAGAATACGAACTTTCACAATAACAATAAAATTCTGTATTTACGAAACCAAAAGAACGATTTAGCAAATGAATAACAAAAGATTAGCAAATAACGGTAAACGAGGGAGTCAAAACAAATACTGACACGAGGTCAGCTTTTACGTATCAAAGAAACGTACATCGCCAAGAAATATGCAGAAACCTAAACAATGAAATGGAGCGGAAATCAATTAACTTAAAGATGTATAATCCCTTACTTTAGCGTTGCTTAGTACTTCCAAAAATACTCCACACGCACGAATCTACAATCTTGCAAAGCGAAATCTCAACCTAGGTACAATTAACTTCTATCTACTTAGTACCTAATCCTTTAAATTCACTTGGTTAACCTATGAGTTATTCTACTTAACTCCTTTTTATGGTTAACTAATATCCTAATAATGTCACCAAAACATCCATAGGATTTCTAGGATCAATTCCCCTTTTAAATAATTTCCTAAAGGTCTTTTGATTTTTCATTACTCTCAAAAAGGCCCCTTTAAGTTTTCTTATTCTCATAAAAGTCTCTTTAGTTTTCATAATTGCAAAAAAGGTCCTTTAACTTTCTAAAATTACAAAGAAGTCCTTTGACTTTCAGAAATTTGCAAAATAGTCCTTTAACTTTTAGATTTTACAAAGCAGTCCCTCAACTTTCAGATTTTTGCGAAACAGTCCCTCGACTTTCAAAATTTATAGTTTGGCCCCTAGTTTCCAGATTTTATAGTTTGGTCACTAGGCTTTTAACAAACTGATTTTCAACTTTTTAACCTTTTGTTAGATTTTTAACAAAAACACTTTTACTCAAAATCAAACCTTTTTGACATTGAAATATTTAATCAAAACAATTTTGTAAACAAGTTTTAACCTCAAAAATATTTACACAACACACACACACATACACGGCACACACCCAAGAGACACACTTAACCCTAATTTCAATCATCATAAACCCTAACATGCATATTAGGTCCAACCTAATTTACTTAACATGCTTTCCAATCTTAATCAATATTAGGTTTTCAATTAATCGATGATCCGATCAATATAATGTCCTTAAATTAATTCTTAATTAATCAACAATATTCATAATAAAAACCCCAATCTAATCTCAAAAAGTTTCTAGGGTTTCTTTTAAGTTTTAACCTAAGAATAATAATTTTAAGACGAAAGGAGTCCTTTACCTTGGTTTTGGTTTTTCCTTCTTCCAGCTTTTTCTTCCAGATTTTTCCTTCTTCTCCGCTTCACGCCACCACACTGCACTCTCTCTCTCTCTCTCTCTCACGGCTCTCTCTCTATTTGGTGGGTGCCGCCTCCCTCTTTCTCTCTATTCTTTGTTTAATTGATTTTATTAATGAGGGTTATTAGGTTAAGAAAAGAATTTATATATGTAGGTTTTCTAATCCTAGTCTAATTAAATTTTCTAAGCACACAAGGTTACTCAAGCCCAATTAAAACAAGTCCACAATTTTTAGTCCAATAATAACTCAAGCCCATTACTTTCAATCCTTTTATTTAAAAGGTAATTCAAATAATTTAATTTAAAGAAGCAATTTAATTACTAAAACAATTATTAAAATTGAGTATTTATAAAAGGGTTCTACTAAACCTAAGCCCAATACCAAAGCCCAACTCATCTAAATAATTTAACCCACATAATATAATTCCTAGGACTTCAATATAATTATTAGTCCCTCTAAAAGCCTAATTGAAATTTAACAATTTACCAAATAATCCTCGAAAATTTTTGGGTTATTACAGCTGGTCACTCCAAGAAAAATTCAAATGAATGGTATCTTGACAGTGGATGTTCAAGACATATGATTGGAGATAGATCATTACTAGAAAATGTCATTAAAGCAAGCAGTGCAACAAAGGAAAAAAATTGGATATGGAATGATTCATAAAGGAAACTGATAAATGAGTTTTTACTCATTTTATGGAATACTTTTAGGCTTAATTATTGCATTGTTATCAAGCTTTTGTTATTTAATTTGGTTCTTTTTTTGTTTTTGATGTATAGGGTGATTATGTGCTCAATCTAAAAGAAAGAGGAGAACAAGTACTTAATGGAGCAATATTGGAAAGCTTAAGAACTGCTGCAGAAATCTGAAGAATCCAGTGACCAATCTGTAATTTCTGAGACTGGAGTGACTAAACTGCAAAGAGCTGAAAGATCAGGACTGTTTTGGAATTTATGAAAATTGGAGGACTAAATGGAATTTCCAAGATTTGAGGGACCTTAAAGGAATTTTGGAAATCAGCCTTTATATTAAAGCAAGCAACCACAAACATAGTTGGAGAATAAGAAGGATTTTTATTTTCATTTTTACTTTAGAATTTTATGAACTAGTTTCCTATTTATTTTACACTTTCTCTCTTTTATTTTTTCTTCTATGTTTAGGTTTATTTTACACTATATATACTAGATTAGGTTTATTTTAATTTTTATTAATCATGTAGCTATTTAATACTTTATAAGGATTTGCAAGTTTGGAGGAATTTGTTATTTGAATATGAAGAACTAATTTCACCAATTATGGATTGGAGGTAACTTTTATTTAACATATGTTTCAATAATATTTAATTATTTCAATCAATCTTGTTCTAATTCTTCATAATCTTTATCATCAAGTTTTAGGGTTGTAGTTTTATGCTAAGATAATATTGACCTTTTATCTTTTGGGTATTAATTGGACCATTAATTTTTGTTGATTAATAAATTGGCCACTATTTTGTTGAATGAATCCAATTGAAGTCGTAATAGAATTCAAAATGATTTAGATTCATATAATTCTTGAGTGATTAATACGTTCTTCGCATGTTATGTAGACGTAATAAAATATATAATATAAAGAGAACCATATATTATTATCTTTTATTTTATTGCTTTCATAATAGTTAAATAACTTAGAATTAATCCAAGTCTTTATGTTTCGACCTTTTTTTTTTTGAATATTGCTATAACGATAGCTCGTTCACTTGCGAGGTATTATATTTTGTCTATCGAGTTTTTGGCGATATTGGCAGGTGTTGTACTTGGACTTTTGTTACCTATCTTGATACATTCGAAATATGATACTACCAAGTTCTTTTTGGATAAGGTTGGTCTAGTATAATTCTATTTGGATTGTGACTATAACCAAGTTAACTATATAAAGGGTCTTTACCCTCATAATATGCTATGTGCAAAATATATCTCTCCTCCATATATTATCTCAGTTAGATTGCTTTCTCTAATCTATCATCGAGAGCTTTGGATTTGAGAGTGGAATACATAATCAATATCCATCTAGTGATACTGATTGCATGAGAATAGGGTGTTGATTGCAGAATCGATCGAGACAATCAAGGGTTCGTAGCACAAGCATAATTCTTCCGCACAACGAACTTCGGATTTAATCCTACAAGGAATCCTAGAACTCGTTATATGTATATATGTTCATCATTGGTATCAGAGCCTCATAGCTTGATGCTTATCATTGATGTCTTGATTGCATTTTATTTGATGTTGAATTTTTGGATCAAGTTTTTCAACAAGTGGGTTAAATTCTGAAAACCAAATCTTGTTCGTTTTGTGCAAATATAGTATGCATGCGTAGATAATAATGTTTAGCACAACATATTCGAAAATCGTTGAATATTGAGTAGATCTTGAATTAATTGCAAATTTAAATTTCAAAAATTATATTTTTTCCAGAAATTTACGGCAGCGTTGACACAGTTAGATTCAGATTTGATGAAATATGTCAGCATGATTGTTGCTCTACTCTGCAAGATCTTTCCATGGCCACTTTAATTGTTTAATTTGAATTTAAATTGAATGACATATCAAAGATGGGTCCGCAAAACGGGTAAAATTTGAGTTCTTGGCTCGATTGGACGATATGCACGTGGTTTGATTTTGCTTCTAAAACTTATACTAAGTTCACCTACCTGCCTTGGTCAGCTATACTTTCATATAATAGACTAATAGGGTTTTTTCAGTGAATTTAATTTTTTTTTTCAATCTGTATATTAATGCATTAAAAATAAAAATACGGCCGAGAAAATTTGAAATTTTTACTATGTATAATGTGCTGTCATAACATGTTGAGAATTTTTTATAATATTTTTATGATAAGAAAATATTTGTGGAATTATTTGAGTATTTTATTTCATAATAAATTCAAGAAAACTAATTTTACTATCCAAAAAAGTCTGAAATATTTTATGTAATTTCAGAATAGGAGTTATTACCGTTTAATCCTCAACCCTAAGTGAAACTACCTTTTAGAACAAATATTTTGAAAATTGACCAACTAGTCCAATGTTTATAATCAATATTACCATGGAGTCCAGAAGTCATTTAAACTTTACCTAACTGACTGAACTATCCCTGCACCCCAAACAAAACCCACCCTACCCTCCACGACACCCTCTTGCTCTACTTTATCTCTAGCCTACCCACTTTCGGCCGGCAACTGCTCCCCTCCCCCACCTCCGGTGACCCCCTCCCTTCCTCTGGCCATCTCTCCTCTCCCTCTGTCTGTCCAACTCCGTCCAACTTCACACCCCCATGGCCGCCCCAACCACCTTCTCCTTCCTCTGGTTGTTCCTCTATCTCTCAGTCTCTATTTCTTGCTCAGACTCTATTTCTCTATCTTTTCTTCTCACATCCAGATCTACTAAAGCTAAGGACCGAATCAGAGTGATATAGCTAGATGTAATTTGATGCTTTGAAACAAGAAAATGAGTTGTACTAGGAAACGTGCTGCAGTCGTGGAAAGCAGGTGTTGATTTCGATGGTAAAGATGTGTTTGTGTAAAAAACATGTGAAAAGATGGTTGTAGCCTGGTGGTAGGCACTCCTCACTTGAGGCCAAAGGTCCCGAGTTTGAGTCACCAATGGGGGGAATATGGGAACATATGTTGATCCTCATTAGAAAAAAAAGTGTAAAAAACTTGTGATGTTCAAAAGTTTAGAGGAAATTGACATTTCGAAAGGGCCCACTTGAAACTACCCGGGATCCGGCTCGCGCCCGGATTTGGCCCCCCGACACGTCTCGCATTTCGTCGCGTTCGGGAATGTCGCCCGGATCCGAGAGGCAGCGCGTTCGCGCCCCGGCATCTGGCTTATTCCGTTTTGCGTTTTGCGTGTTGGAGGTGTCTCACTGTGTTTTGCTTGTAGAGTCGCCACGCCGTTTTTATTAAGCCCAAAACATTGAAAAAGGGCATCAGTTTAAAAATAAACTGTTTTTGTTGTGTGATGAGATTTTTGAGTTCGGAGATCAGATGACTCCTCGGAAAGAGAATATTAGAATCTTAGAGCTCACCCGAGTCGCCTCGTAAAAATGAGTCTTTCGGATACCCCTAATATTCTTTAACTGTTGTGTGTGTGTATGTGCTTTTAAAAAATGCATGCTTTATCGGATGTCTACATTGTACACTGCTTTATTGAAATGTATTGAAATAGTAATGGAAGGAAGCCTTACTAATATTGGTTCGTGTCTGTCTTCCGCTGGGGAATAGTGTTTGAGGATGGAATAGTGCTCCGCAACGGACCGAGATTGCTTTGGGATGAGCCGGTTGTCTGCGGACAGAGTTTCGGCGTGCGTTGGGATCGCAGGGATCACTTGGGCAGAGGTTCGTCGTGCATTGAGATGGCAATGGTCACTCGGGCAGAGGTTCGGCATGCGTTGAGATGGCAATGGTCACTCGGGCAGAGGTTCGGCGTGCGTTGGATTCGTCGGTTGGATTCGGGCAGAGTTTCGGCGTCCGTTCGAGTTGCTGGTTTGACTCTGAAAGAGCCGGGACGCCTTGGGAAAGACCAGGAAAGGCCTCGGAGTACCACGAGGGGCCTCAGAGTACCTAGAGAGTGCCTCGGGGCAGTACGAGAGCATCGCAGGAGCGCTTGGAGAGGCTTCGAAGCACCACAAGGGGGCTCAGAAGGCCTCAGAATGATCCGAAAGGGGTCGGGATTGCCCCGAAGGGTCTTAGAGGGGTGCCTGAAGGCTGGGGGGAGAGGAGAGAAGAGGGAGGTGTGTGAAAAATGAGAGGGGGAGCCCTCTATTTATAGTGCCAGGATCTGTGCAATAAGGTCCATACGGACCTTGCAGGTAGTCCAAATTTTTGGTTTTCCTCGATTTGAGGGAATATGTGGACTTTAAGAGGATTCTGAAATGATGATATCTGGTGACAAGAAGGTCCGTACGGACCAATATGTCATGCAATAAGGTCCGTACGGACCTACCATGCATTTCAGTAATGATGCACTCCGGGATTTGAGGGAATATATTGGACTTTAAGGGGATTCAGTAATCATTGAAGCAAAGAGGTCCGTATGGACCACTTATGCCTTTTCAATTTTTGAAAAATTCCTAAAAGGTCTTTTTGTGTTTTTATTCCCAGAAAGGTCCCTCCCTTGGTTTGGTTGGGGGGTTTTTGAGGGTTTTGAGTGTCACGAGTCTTTGAGACTGTGTTTGTGAGTCCGCGGTGTTCCCGTGTGCTCGGAAGAGGGTGATCCAGATTGGGGTACTTACAGAAGCCCCTTGGCGACGTCACTTACGGAGGAAGTGGGGTCGTCGATAAGATAAGGGTCCTAATCTGGATCGCATGCCGGGAGAAGAAGTGACCGTGTAGGTCGGTGTGTGAGGACATGGCGGTGTCCTGTTGTGTGACCGTTTAGGTCAGTTGGCTGGACCCTGTGATAGGATTCCTACGTATCATTAGCAGGAATCAAGCCTGATCGTAGTTCGTGTGTGGGGTGAGTGTTGTTGTGCACGAGGACGTGAGATGTCCTCTGACTGAAACTCCGTGTGATGGTATCCTATGAGTGACCACATAGGTCGATTGTGAGGACGTGGTGGCGTCCTGGGTGACCGCATAGGTCGATGGTAAGGATGTGGTGGTGTCCCGGGGTGATCTTATAGGTCGATGGCTGGACCCTGTGATAGGATTCCTATGTATCCCTAGCGGGAATCAAGCCTGATCGTAGTTCAGAGGTCGTGAAATTGTGAGTGTATGCGGGCGTGGTGGTGCCCTGGGGTGTCGTGTGACCGCCGAGGTTGATAGTAAGGACGTGGTGGCGTCCTGGGGTGATTGCATAGGTCAGTGGTAAGGACGTGGCGGCGTCCTGGGGTAACCGCATAGTTCGGTGGTAAGGACGTGGTGGCGTCCTGGGGTGACCGCATAGGTCAGTGGTAAGGACGTGGTGGCGTCCTAGGGTGACCGCATAGGTCAGTGGTAAGGATGTGGTTGCATCCTGGGGTGACCTCATAGGTCAGTGGTAAGGACGTGTTGGCGTCCTGGGGTGACCGCATAGGTCAGTGGTAAGGACGTGGTGGCATCCTGGGGTGACCGCATAGGTCAGTGGTAAGGACGTGGTGGCATCCTGGGGTGACCGCATAGGTCAGTGGTAAGGACGTGGTGGCGTCCTGGGGTGACCGCATAGGTCAGTGGTAAGGACGTGGTGGCGTCCTGGGTGTGCAATCTTACTAGAAGATGGGTAATCTTACGAGAGGATGGTTTGTGGTGTGGCCGCCGAGGTCGACTGTGAGGACGTGGTGGCATCCTGAGATGGAAATTTTACGATTTTCCGAATCGGGTGGTTTAAAGCCTTCCGGGCTGGAGATAGTGATTTGAGAGGTTTATGCGGTCTTCCGAACTGAGTGGTTTAAAGCCTTCCGGGCTGGAGATAGTGATTTGAGAGGTTTATGCGGTCTTTCGGACCGAGTGGTTTAAAGCCTTCCGGGCTGGAGGTATGAGGACTTGATTCGTCTTCTGTCTGTGGTCGTGTCATGTATGAGGACTTGATTCATCTTCTGACTGTGGTTGTGTCATGTATGAGGACTTGATTCATCTTCTGACTGTGGTTGTGTCATGTATGAGGACTTGATTCATCTTCTGACTGTGGTTGTGTCATGTATGAGGACTTGATTCGTCTTCTGACTGTGGTTTGCGGAGGAATGGCTGCCTTGTGCTTCGATTGTGAGAGGCGTGAATGCCTTGCATTTTATCCGCTGGGGGAAAGGTTGGACTTACGCTGACTGCCGATGTTCATCTGCTGGGGATATGCGGCTTTGTAGGGGCTTTTTCCGCTGATAAGGTGACTTTGGGCTTGCTTTGATGGTCGGTGCTTGACTCACCATCTGGCGTTTTGGAGGCGTCTTGTGCCTTGGGATTTGTGCTTGGAGGTGCTGGCTCCTTTTCGCGCTTGTTTTACCGTTTAGTGGGCGAGGTCCGGGCTTACGATGACGGCCAGTGGTTGAGTTACCGTTTAGTAGGCGAAGCCCGGACTTACGATGACGGCCGGTGGTTGAGATATGCGGTCTTGTACGGGTTTGCAAGAATTCCCTTTTGACTTGCTGGGGAAGGAGTTCGGGCTTACTTCGATGGCCGGTGCTTGAGTGGCCATTTAGTAGGCAAAATCCGGGCTTACGATGACGGCCGGTGTTTGTTTTGTATGGGTTAAGGACCAAACTGCATTGAATCTGCTGAAATAGGCCTTTGGACAGTCAGGGGCAAAGATTATAAGGGCAGAGAAGTAATTTGGCCACGGGTTGCAAGAAGGTCCGTACGGCTCTTCTTCCTCTGCAAAGAGGTCCGTACGGACCAATGCTGATTTCCCCAGTTCCCAGATTTTGACCAGCTTTGGAACCGAGGCTTTTCCCATTTCTTCTTCTTCCAGTTTCGTGCACCAGCGAGAGAGAGAGGGAGAAAACTCCATTGTTGTCCCAAAATTCCTAGAAAATCTTCCACACTTAGCTTGAATTGCTTGTAATGGCGGAAGGATCAAGGAGAGGACGTCGTCAACGGAGCCAAGAGATGATCGAGCAACGGATGGAGCTTCAAAGGAATTGCACTTCCTTCATTCCTTCTTCAAAGAATCCGGATGTGTTGTATCCGAATCCGGAGGTGCACACTAGGCGAGCTAGGAACGTCGGGGAGGTAAGAAATCAATTTTGCCTTGATTTCTTGCTTGAATTTTTGAATGCTAGAACTAGGTTTTAGTTTTTCGCATATTTGGGGCTTTTGTTATTTGTCATGCTTTTTGTGAAATTCGTGATGAATTGTTAAAATTGAGCATGTAAAAATTGTGGGTATGTGATTTTTGTGCAAAAATGTGTAGATTAGCTCTTATTTGTAAAAATAAAGTGCCTCTCTTTGAAAATGCATGCTTTGGTGTTTTGTACCTTATGCTATTTTCGTATGTACATTGTGAGAAAAATTGCCATGTAGGGACAAATTTTGTGAAAAATGTGACATGTGCCGTGTTTTGTGACGGGTTTTGTCTGAAAGTATGTGCCGTGTAGGGACGGACTTTTCTGAAAATGTGTAATGTAGTGTGTGTCGTGTTTTTGGTGACGGACTTTGTGGGGAAAATATGTGCAATATGTGTCGTGTTTTGTGACGGGTTAATTTTGAAAATGTGTCGTGTAGGGCTTAATCCCTTTGTTGAGAAAATTTGTACAGTGTGTGCCATGTTTTGTGACGGGTTACATATGAAAATTATGTGCAATGTTGGGACGGACCCATATATATATATATATATATATATATATATATATATATATATATATATATATATATATATATATATATATATATATATATTGGGTTTTTGCATTAAGTACTGTGGCGACGTACCTTTGTTGTGTTTACTGCGGGATGTGGGGCTTTATGCAGGAAAGCCAAGAAGATGAAGTCTCGAGGGTCGCTCGAGGCAGTAGTGGAGCTGTGGCAGCAGTTGCCGGATATCTCTGTAGAGGGCGGGCCGAGCCCTAAGAGATTGGTGTATGCTTCCAGCTTGGGCATGTTCGTGGAGAACTTGGCCGGGATTTCTGATACGAGGAAGAACAAGAGTATCTTCCTAGGCTTGTTTGAGTATTGGTGGGATACCACCCACACCTTCCATCTGAGCTGGGGCGAGGTGACGGTGACGCCCACCGATTTTGCTGCTATCACCGGGCTTTCCTTCAAAGGAGGGCCAGTGCGGTGGAGGGATAGGATAACCGAGGATGTGCTGGCTGAGCTGCTGGGCTTTGCGCCTCTTCCTCGCAGGGGCCTGGGCATGTTGTACAGCAATGTGGAGATGAGGATTACGGCCAGTATTGGGGCCTATTGCCGTGGTACCGGTTGGTGACGGCGGAGCAGCTGGCACGCTCCTTCTTGTGGTTTGCCCTTTCCGAGACTTTGTTCTCGAACCATGCGACAACGGCTCCCTTTGCTCTGCTGGAGAGTTTGACTGATTTGGAGAGGGTCTGTGACATAGCCTGGGGCGAGGCGGGCCTGGCGGAGCTTTATTTCTCCTTGGACCGGTTTAGCCGATGCGTGGCTAGTTCTTTGGGCTGCTTTGACTTTGCTTTAGAGGTATGAGTTTATTGCTGTTTTTGATTTAGCAATCTGTCATTTCTCCGTTTTTCTTTGCACTGAGCCTTCTCTGCTTTTGTCACAGGTGCGATTCTACGAGATCTTCAGTTGTTTCCCGTGGGAGCGAGATCCTGAGGCCATAGCGGCCTATCCTGCTATGTTGGGCTGGGCCCGTCCGGCGAGGAGGAGGAGGACTAGTAGGGGGAAGCTCACCATTGCCTACGGGGACGTGCAGGAGCATCTAGGAAGAGACAGCCCGGCAGAGTTTTATCTGTACCCCTGGGCTCGGTATGGGGCTGACGAGTTTGAGGGGGCTACCGTGGTGACGGCGCAGCGGAAGATGCTGCAGGGCCTGACCTGCGACGTCATGTACTTGGGAGAGAGGGTCTTCTGGCAGCATGGCCCGGGTATGCTCCCCTTGGCTCCGAGGGACCCGCCTTATGGGATGATGGATTCCCGTGAGATGGACGTCCTGGAGTTTGAGAGATATTTGGGCAGCGTGAGTGCCGATGAGTTTGTCTAGGCCGGATTTCACATATGTTCGTGGGATTCCTTGAGGCGGAGGGTGTTAGTACCCGTCCCCTGAGCAGGCTCCAGCTGCCTACCGGGTTGACCCTAATATGCCGGTGAGTGTGCTTACTCTTTTCCATCTTGGCATCTTTTCTGTATTTTTCTCTTTTGTTGAGTATGCCTGTATCTCTTTAGCTGAGCGTTTCTCTTAGTGTTTGCTCGTGCAGGTCCCGGGGAGAGCCTATGACATGCTGACCCGCCGTTATGTGGCGATACAATCTTTTGCGAAGAAGATGGCGGGGAAGCTGTCTTGCCGGTCTTCGAGGCGGGTGCCGGCGTACGAGCCGATGCCTTCGAGGCATTCTGTGGATGTTCCTCCATTGAGGGTTAAGCCAGAGCCGCGGCAGGAGGGACCCTCTCGGGGGCAGCATAGCATGGATGCCGGGACGTCTTCGGGAGTCCAGAGGCCGCCGGTCTTTCACCAGTTCTGGCCTTCGCAGGAGGCACCGGGGGAGAGTTCGTCAGAGCCTTCCTTCTTTGACCCTTTTGTCGGGTTTGGCCCTTCAGAGTATTTTGAGTACCCACCCCAGGAGGGTGTTCAGTATTCTGATGATGAGGGTATGGCTGGCGAGTTTGTCGGGGGACTTCTCGCTGGAGGATGTTGGTGATGATGATGATGCTGAAGAGTCGGATTAGGGCTCATTTGCTTTCCCTGTTTCCATATCTTCTTTTTTTTTTTTTAGCAACAGACATTATATGTACCTGTAATAAAACATTCGCATTTGCATTGCAAAGTATTCTATTTTAAGATGTAATGCCATATTTTGTGATTCCCGGGAATTGTCCTAGGAATTGTTGCTATTTTTTTTTACTTGTGCATGCCACATGAGCTGGGAGTGAATTGGTGGGTAGTGTATGCTTGCCGAGAATGGCTTTGGCCAGTGTTTAGGCAGTTTGGAGCAAGGTCCTTCTAGGAACAGTGGTTGTTGGCCTGTTTGCTGGGAAAGTGGGGTCAGGTTGCAACAAGGCCCGTACGGACCAACTTGGTGTGCAAAGAGGTCCGTACGGATCACCTTTGCTTTTGGGAAGGGATAAAGGCTTTCCGGATGTCTGGACTTTCCCCATTCCCCATTTGCAGCCATTTTCGAGCTTTCTTCCCCATTTTCTCTAGGAACCTCCATTTTTGCCATGGATTCTTCGCACGTTCCAAGAATTTTGCCAAGGCTTTCGCAGGAGCGGCAAGCACACTTCCTTGAGCAGCTCAAAATGTGGATGCGACACCGTATGAGGCATCAGAGGCGGGCTTTCGAGGTAAGGTTTCGACTTTGCTCGGTTTGGTCTCTTAAGGAGTTGGTTCCTGATTGGGAGTTGTTGCGGGCTGCCGCGAAGTTCTGGGATGTTAGGAGGCATGTGTATTGCTTCTCATACAATGAGATGGTGCCCACCTTCGAGGATTTTCGGGCTTTAATTGGAGGACAGGAGGTGGAGACCATCTCGCTTCCTTTGATTGGCGGGAACGCCGTGAGCGTGAAGCTTGCGTGCTTTCTTCGGACTTCATTGGGAGAAGTGCAGGGCATGATCCTTGATTCGGGTCATATTGACATCTCTGCGCTGCCAGAGCGGTTTATGATTGATGACGAGAGTGATGTTTCTTGGGATGCATTTGCCTTGTGCGTGATAGCGACGCTTTTCATGGTCAGCTCCCTTGGGGTATGTGATGGTGCTTTGCTGGATGTGGTTGGACACTGCAGAGCTGGAGAGGATATTGCCCCGTTGGTGCTAGGGGAGACTCTTCATGGTATTGATCGTCTGGCGACTGGGGATCGGTTCATGAGAGGGGGAAGCCTCGCTTTGCTCACCTTGTGGCTGCAGGAGAGGCTTCAGGCTATGCGTGAGGCTCCAGCGTTGTTCAGCCCGTGGACATTTTCTCAGCGTCCTCTTGTGTTGGATATGGACCAGTCTGCCTGGGAGAGATGGATGGCACAGCTTGGTACGCATCAGATCCGTTGGTGGGTTCCGCACTGGGGATTGAGACTAGGAGGGCCTTTCAGGAAGGGTCCTATGTTGTCAGAGTTCCAGGTTTGTCTTGGTCCTCTTTCTATATTCCGTCGCTTGTTTCCCGGAAGTTTGGGATGAAGCAGGAGCCTTTGTTGGGCTGGGATGACCTTGATACTGCGGAGGTAGCTCCTCTTTGTATGGCAGCTCTAGGTACTCTTTCGTATTTTCTGAGGGTATGGAAGTATTCCGCTTTCCCTCCTATAGTGCTCCTTAGACGTCGGGAGAGTGTCGTATTGACTACCCGGTACTTGGCCTGGTATGAGCAGCGCGTTGGACAGTCCCAAGTGGCTTTGGGGAGCAGGCAAGGAGCGATTATGGGGCCAAATTGCCGTAGTAGCTATTGCCTTAGGAGTGCCGAAGCTTGGTCTGACCCTCAGGATGTTACGGAGGACACTTTGTTTGACTACGAGACTAGAGTTGACCGACTGACGGAGAGAGGTCCTCTTTTGCAGACTCGCAAGGAGGAGATCCGAGCCGAAGCACGGGCGGATGAAGCCCTGCGAGCTGCTGGATTGTCTGACTCTACGGGGAGGACCCCTAATCTCGGACTGAGAGACGCAGAGTTGGCTCGCGTGGAGCGAAAGAAGACTCGCCGGGGACGAGGGAAGAAAGGAAAGAATGGTGAGGGGACAAGCGCAGATGGCGCGGAATGACCTCCTAGGTATCCATTCATTGCATTGTAAACACATTATTTGTTTAATGTATTAAGCTGTCTTTTAGCATGTTGTGAACTTGAGAGTAGACCGTGCTTGAACTCATCAAGAAATGTTGTAACCGTTAGTGATTTGTGATTTACTTTTAAAGCTTTGTCGAGATGCAAGATCTCTTGTTTGCCTTTGTTTCTTTTGTGAACCTTGGCGGCATCCATCTTTGGACTTTTCTGTTGTATTTGCGGACTGAAGCAGCCTTGGCCTTGACGGCAATCCCTTTTGCTTGGGCTTTTGTGTTTGGATGGGAGGTTGGATGATCCCCTGACAAGTCGTTTTGACGGTCTTTTCTGTAGCTTCCTTGCCTCTTATTTGTTGGCGTCGGGCTCTTGACCTCATTTTTGCAGCTTCTGCTTGAGATTATTATTTTTTATTTGTTTTTTTGAGAGACTTTGCTCGAGCTCTTTTTTTTTTTTGAAGCGCGTGAGGGCGAAGGCAAGCCCCTGGCTTGGAAGTTGACATGGGTCAGTCGTTTGACGCTGAGTGACCTTCGGATGACCTTTGATGTTGCCGCCGTCGTTTGACTTGGTCAAGGTGATGTTGGGGGCATGCTCTTGGAAAGTGTGTAGCTTGATGGAGGTCTTGATTGACATTCAAACTTTTGACTTTTTTGTGTGTTTTTAGATCGGACCAATTAAGGTTGCCTACGTTCCCCCGGACTAGAAGGCTCAGGTCTGCGTAGTTCGACACTACATGGAGTGCCAAGAGATGCACAGTTTGTTCTTCTTTAGGCGAAGTATCTGCGAAGTTTGCTTCCGTTGATTGGATTTATGAAGGGATTGCCGTCTAGGTCTGTCAGCTTCATGGCACCTCCGGAGAAGATCTTTTGAACCACGAAAGGGCCGATCCATGTTGGTTCCCATTTTCCCAGTGGGTTGGTTCGAGTGGGAGGCTTTTCTTTGAGTACCAGGTTGCCTTCCCTGATGTCTCGGGACTTAACCTTCTTGTCAAAAGCTCTAGCAATTCTGCTTTGGTAGGCTCAGACGTGTTCCATGGCCTTTAGTCGTCGCTCGTCTAGCAGAGCCAATTCGTCGTGTCGGCTTCGGAGCCATTCGACTTCATTGATGTCATTTTCCAGCAGCACTCGGAGTGAGGGAATTTCCAGTTCAAAGGGGAGGACTGCTTCCATCCCGTATGTCAGGGCGAATGGGGTTTCTCCCGTGGTTGTTCTGACTGATGTTCGGTAGCCCCAAAGTGCAAGGTGCAGCTTCTCGGGCCAATCTCGTCCTCGGGTGGTCATTTTTCGAATGATCCGTTCGAGAGTTTTGTTTGCTGCTTCTACGGCGCCGTTTGTTTGTGGCCAGTAGGGGGAAGACTTGTGGCGTGTGATTTTGAATTCGGCCAGTAGTCTGTCGCATTCTCCTTCGAAGTGGGAGCCGTTGTCTGATATGACCTCGTTAGGGATGCCGTATCGGCAGATGATGTTTTCCTTGAGGAAGTGTGCGACCTTCTTGGATGTGAGCACTTTGTAGGACCTAGCTTCGACCCATTTGGTGAAGTAGTCGATGGCTACCAAGACGAACTCGTGGCCATTGCTGCCTGGCGGTGCGATTTTTCCGATGACGTCAATTCCCCAAGTGGCAAAGGGCCAGGTCGTAGTCATGCAGTAGAGATCGTGAGGAGGTAGATGATTGAGGTTGGAGAACCGTTGACACTTGTCGCAGCTTCGGACAAAGTGAATGCAGTCTGCCTCTATGGAGATCCAGTAGTAGCCCATCCTGAGAACGATTTGCATTAGGGCTCGGGCGTTCATGTGGGGACCGCAAGCCCCATTGTGGACTTCGTTCATGAGCTCGCTTGCTTCTTCCTGGCTGATGCAGCATAGGAGTGGTCCTTGGTAGCGTTTCTTGTATAGCATGTCCCCAAGGATGACAAAGTGAGAGGCAAGGCGTTTTAGGGCCATGATGCTCTTGGCTTTGACTCCTTCCCTGCGTTGACCTTCCTCGTTCATGAAGGCGGTTTCCCCATTTTTGAGGCATTGGAAGATCTAGTTGTGCTGAAAATGGCTTCGGACTTGCGTCTCTTTGGCTTTTTAGCAATCTCGCAAATCGCTGTGATTAAAACCTCCTCGGCAGCTTGGGCCAGGTTTTTCTCTCATTTGACAACATGTTAAAATGTTTGCTTGATGTATTTTATTCAATTAATGTGTTTGATTCTTTGTGTAGATGAGTTGTTATTAACTGTTTTGATTAGTTAGCTCATCATTTGTTAAAGATGCAATGAAAGGATATTCTAGAAAGGTCGGACCTTTTATTGAAAGCGCAAAGACTGTACATTGTTGATTATGGACTCACGATCTTCCGGCGTAGATCCATCAGATGACTCGAAAGACATGAATTCACAGACAACATGACTCGAAGCTAGACTATAGGCAACGAGGGATTGGACCAGGCTTCATTACTCTTGGCAGGCTGTAGCTCTAGAGGGAGTGGCGATGGTTCTGGTGGCCAATCTTCAGTTGGCACGGATCCCGGAGGATAGCTTGCATGTGGTTCAACTTCAAACCAGATCGCGGAGGTTTTTGGTTTCTCCTCTGATGATGTCCCTCCATTAGCGTTGTAACCAGTCCCTGGGGGACCTTGATGATAGAAGTTGCTGAGGGCTACTTCCAGGAGGGCGAAGCATTTGCTGATTCGGAGTTGATTCTTGCTGATGTTGATCATTTTCATAGAATCCGCCTCTTTATCTGGGATCTTTGCTTGGATGACGTTTACAATGTCTGACTCGAGGGGGCATGCTATCTCTCCTTCCCTGATTAGGCTTTGGAGGAGGTTGCGCCACTGTTCATCTAGGTCCGACACCGGGATGTTGAATTGGACTATGCTGTGATGGCTGTCCCCGTGAGATCCGAGAGTGTCGGCCAGAGGGTTGTATTGTACCAGTGGGTCGGTGATGAGCCAGTTTGCAAGAGGGTTCTCGGCGAAGTAGGGGTCTACTCCTCGGTCAATCTCCATCTGGGCGTCCATCTCTTGATCCTCTCTTAAGCATTCTTCGCAGTCACATGTGTCAGAGTTGTCGTCTTGACCCATGAGCTCTTCGATTTCTAGCTCGTCGCGGCTTAGAGTGTGGATGTAGGGATCCACTTCATAGTGGGACAGGACTGGAGATTCATCTGGAGAAGAGTATTCGGTCATGTCGGGACCTTCTTCTGGGTCGTAGCTTGCTGGCCAAGCGCTTGCCATTGTGCTGCTTCCGCGGATTACCTCGAGCATTCCATTGGCATTGATGAATTTCACGCATTGGTGAAGAGTAGATGATACCGCTTTCATCTGATGTATCCAAGGTCGTCCCAGCAAGGCAGAGAAGGTTGGTTTGATTTCCACGACTTGGAACTCTACCGACTCTAGTTGTGCATCAAATTGGATCCTCAGATTGATGACTCCTACGATTGGTCGTGGAGTGGCGTCATAGGCTCGGATTATCCGGGGCGAAGGTCTTATCAGGGAGTGGTCGATGCGGAGTCGTTTCAGTGTGCTCAAGGCAATGATGTTGACTGCGGAGCCGTTATCAATTAAGATGTTCGGGAGGAAGAACATCTCTATTTTTATGAGGATGAGGAGGGCCTCATTGTGTCAATTCTCACATATCGGCAAATCATCGTCTGTGAAAGCTAGACCGCTTCCCGTGCTGCCATTTGACTCAGTCTCCTCTGGGGAGCGTTCGATCCATCCATTGGTGTGCCTTGGTCGGGGCAAAGATCGTAGGGAGACAGTTTCCCTTGGGCGTTCTTGTTTGGATTCCCGATCACGAGACCGTTTGACTCTGGTTTCACGTTCCCAGTCTTAGCGGGATAGCATGCTGACGGTTTCAGAAATCGCAGGGGGTCTGCTCTTGCTTGGAATTTCGTCGAAAGCTATCGTGTTCACCCTGTCATTCCGGGGGAATGGATTTCCAATGGTATTGGGGCCACGAGGGCGTTCCAATTTTCCCTCCTGGATTAGCCCCTGGACCACCTACTTTAGCACAAAGCAATTGTTGGTGGTGTGTCCGGGATAGTTGTGGAAGGCGCAGTGCTTGCTCATATCCATGTTGGGCTTGGGAGTCTTCGGTTGGAAATTCTTGAGAGGTTTGAGAAGATTTCGCTTTACCAAAGCTTCAAATACTTAGCCCAGAGGCATTTCGAGGTTGTCAAAATGCTGGAACTGTGGGAAGCGAGGGGGATTGTTGTTCCTTGGGGCTGCTTGATCACGGTTTACTTGAGCTCTGTTCTGGATGTAGTGTACCGTTTCGGCTGCTTCTCTTCCAATGTTCGGGACAGGTGTTGAAGTTGACAGGTTTGTCCGATAGCGGTAAGATGAAGCAGGGGCTGCTGTTGTCTTCTGAAGGCTCAGAGTCTTCTCAAACTTAGTTCCGACATTGACCATGGCACGGAGATCCGGATAGAAGTGATGGCTGATCAAGGTCCTCAGAGATGGTTTGAGGCAAGAATGGAAGATGTCCATCTGTTCTTCTTTGGAAAGTGGATCCATTATCTCACTAAGCTTCCAGTTCCATCTTTTGTAGAACTCGCCTACTGGTTCGTCATCCTTTTGTTCGGTGGCTTGCAGATCGTGGCGATTTGTCTCCCACTCAAGGTTGGCGCGGTACTTTTCCAGGAAGATCTCGCTGATTTGGTCCCACGTGGATCGGTTTTCTGCCTTTACATTGAGGAACCACCTTAGCGCTGTGGATTTGAGAGAATGCTGAAAGTGATCCGCCATCTGTTGAGGGGTTGCCCCCTTGGCTCTCATTCCCAAGATATAGGTGTCGATGTGGGTTTTTGGGCATTCTGTCCCGTCAAACTTTTCCATTTCCGGCATCCTGAATTTCGAAGGGAGTGGAACCACCTTGTTTGGATCAGTGGGCAGGAGGGAGTCCTTCCGAGAACTGGCTAGCTTGCCTTGCATGTCCTTCATTTGCTCGATCAGCCAAGCCATGTGGGGATCGGCAGGTTGAGGTGGGTTACTGTTTTCTGGAATGGAAACCGAAGATAGAGGTGGATTGGCTGATGGGATCACCATTCGGGAGTCTTGGGGAGGTAGTTGAGTATATACCAACCCATACCATGGAGTGTTGAAGTTAAGGGCGTGATTGCCAGGTCCGCTAAGGGTCGTGTTTGGGAATTGGGGAAATGATTCATTAGCCCCAAGTGGCAGACTAGCAGGTGGCAAGCTCGATATGTTGGGATATTCGCTCGGGATGCCTGTCCCAGGTAAGCATGGGGACTTTTGATTATGGCTACGAGGCTCGTATAGAGGTAGAGGATTGAATCCCGAGGGATACCGAGATGCACTGGGATCTGGCGGTGTAGTCACGTATGTGTGCTATTGATACTGAGCTTGGTGTGCAGTGCCGGGAAACTGACTGTGCTGAGGAGGGCATGTCGGAGCTGCTTGACTGATGCCTGAGGGGAGCTTTGAGCGAGAGCTGCCTTGTGTCGCTGGGATCTCATAGCTTGGCGGAGGCGGGACCTGCTGATAGCTTTGAGAAACGGGGGAGCCGGTATTTCTCCTTCATCTATGAGAACGAAGGTTTCGTCAGGTTGGGGAACTGCAACGGTTCCTCGAAGATGCAGGGTGTCTACGATCCAGGCTTGCTGCTCTTCTTGGCGCTTCTTGATAGTTTCGAAGGCTCGCAGCACCTCCTCCATTGTCTGAAGGTTCCTTAGTGGCAAGGTTCCGTTTCCCTCACTGTTATCTGTTGATCCGGTCATGGGGAAGTGGCGGACGGTGCGGACCGTTTAACTGGAAGGGCTATCAGACTTTGTGACCTCGATACTGAAAAGGCGGCTCCCGGGTATTCTCAACCACTCTCGGTTTGCTGGAGGGGGTGACGGGCAAGGTTTAGATATGGGAAGGCCTTTCGGGATAAGAGGGGGAAAGCTCACGTGACATGCGATTTCCGTTTCTTTCTTTTTTTTTTGGTTGTTTTAATTTACTTAAAACGTGTTTTCTCAGAGTCCTAGGTAGGTTGGAAAAGATTGCTCTTCTTTTTCGCACCTATGCTAGATCTTGGGTCAGTGGAGACCGTCTGTGCGGCTATAAGCCCCTCGTTTTGCACCTGTATTTTGACATCCCAGGGTGGACAGCCCCGGGCGAGGGTCCTATAGGGCAAGCGGTTTCCACCGGCCTAAAAGAAAAATCGAACCTAAGGACCGAGCCTGTCATGTTCGTTTTAATGCGTTAGCCATGTGAATAGTGAACCGAGCCGGCCATTGAGTCAAGATCGGGTCAAGAGTTCGGCATGACCTCTCTTTACCTTGCTTGCGCAAGGGATCTGTGACGTTAGGCGTTGGCTGGGTCATATCGTCATGGCTGGCGTATTAAAGGCTTGATGACATGGTGTCATG
The DNA here is from genome assembly GCA_022495995.1 of Adenophora triphylla var. japonica. NCBI lineage: Eukaryota > Viridiplantae > Streptophyta > Magnoliopsida > Asterales > Campanulaceae > Adenophora > Adenophora triphylla. The sequence goes on along the minus strand of JAFEMH010004305.1, from coordinate 137,402 downwards.
TGAGCACGGATGTATATCCGGGACGGAACATCGTCTGGGTGTAGCTTCGGAAATCAAGATCAGTTCAAGATTTTAGCATGACCTTTCATCGCTTTGCTTGCGCAAGGGATCTTGAGTTTCGAGCTTCGACTCAAAAAATGGCCGGCATGGGATATGTATCCAGGCTTGTATGACACGGACTGGGTAAAAACCAACCGAGTCTGGACAAAGTGTGACTCAAGACTCAAACGTACAGGGTTGACGCTTGGCTAGGATGGGATGTTTGGAATGATCCCTTGCGCGTCCAAGAGGCCTAGGAAGACCAAACGGACTGCAACTGAGACCACCTTGGGTTGAGGGTTGTAGTGTGCAGTGTATCCGAGGCAGCAGTGCGCGTAGCGTTGTAAGTACCCAAATCTGGCTCATGCCTTCCGGTTAAGTTTTTCGGCAATTTCCCGGACTTTCCTAAAGTCCGGGAGCAATTCCGGAACTGTTCCGAACCTTCCGAGGAATGAAGGGACTGATTTAAATTAAAAGGGCACGTTTTCCTTAATATGGAAAACCTTCTAGAAGTGCCAACTTGCATGATTCTAGAAACATGCTGAGTCATACAGGATAATGCCGCACGGCTGCATTAGGAGGGAACTCAAAGCCGCACGGCCTCATTAGCCTTATCCAGACTGCCTATAAATAGAGCCCTCCTCTACCCATTTTGACACACAACAACATACCATATTCAGCACCAAAAGCTCTGTTCAAGCCCTGCTGCGAAAATCCAAGAAGTTGAAGAGTGCCAAGAAGCCACCTCCCTCCTCCTTGAAGCCTTCCAAGTTGGTCCATCCACTAGGCAAGATCCAAAGAAGAAGAGGTCACCACCATTGGTAACCTCTCACCCCTTCACCTTGCATTATGCTTGTTTATGTGATATAATTGCTCCTTGGATTCATATATTACTATTATCTTGCTTGGGACTTGGTATTAGTTGTTAAAGATCCTATCTTTATTCATATAAATCATACCCCCTCCCCCTTTGCATCCTTTGCATGAAATAAGCATCCTTTGCCCATAAAAATGTAATCTTTGCATTGAAGGTGCATCCTTTGCACCTAAAAATCCCTTTTTTTACATAAAAATGGTATCCTTATGCATCCTTTGCATATAAAAATGTAATCTTTATATTCAAATTGCATCATTTGCACCCTAAAACTCAATTTTATACATAAAAAAAGCATCCTTTGCATTAAAAATCATTTCTTTGCATCAAAAATGCATCCTTTGCATTAAAAATCCTTTCTTTACATAAAAATGTATCCTTTGAATAAAAATCTTTTCTTTACATTAAAAAGCATCATTTGCAATTAAAAGCATCATTTGCACCCTAAAAATGTCATCTTTTCACTAAAAATGTCATTTTTACATGCATTCCCCCATGTCCCCATTAGCAACCTTCGGAATGAACCGGTGTAAAGATCCTATCTTTACATCGTTTCTTCCATTAAAGGTGCCAAAATCTCTTTAGAAAGGGATAAACCTTGAACCTATATCTCCGATTATCGCTTGAGACGAGCATGATAGCTCCCATATAAGCTCAATCGTCTCAAGGCATAGGACAGATGGGCTAAGGACACTCCTTTCCTAAAGAACTTCATTTTGGACTATAAAAGAGGGTCCTTCTCTCGATCACGCAAGACCCAAGGTCAAATAGTGATGATCACAAGTCCAAGATGAGGACGGGATCAAAATCCCGAACACATAAAAAATCCAAGGAATCCCGAGCGACAACCAACTAAATGGTTTGTACGTCCGGAAGACCACTTGGGACATTCCCCCCCTTTTCTCTTTTCAACACATGCACACAAGAAAGCAAGCAAGCGAGCACGAAAAATGGAATCTAGGGAGACTTGCTACGGCAAGGCACCTTGGGTGAACGACGATCCGTTCTTCCCAAGGGGTAACTTAACCTCCGAACCCTAAAAACCTTTTTTACAAAGTTTTGAGGAAATCAAAATGGCGTGGCCACTCCGTTTTTCAAATTAAACCGGATGTTTTCAAACTCGCGTGAATCCAATCCAAACAAAAACAAAAATTAGAATTTGGGCACACATTCACAGTTTGGCGACTCCGCTGGAGACATCCCAAAGGAGAAAAGCATTCATTTTCAAAATAAATGATACCCGATATATAGGTGGAAACCATTTAACCTTCCTGTATCGCTCCCTAACTCGGGGCTTGGGATAAACGGTGGTATAACAATCCCACGTACCGGTATCTCTTTTCGAATAAAATATAAAAAAAAAGCTTTTTTCCTTTGAGCGGGTTAGACTCCCATCGCGGATTCCAATTATCGTGCTTGCTTTCTTTGTCTTGCATTGCATCATTTGCATCTTGGGAATTGTACATACTTTGAACCAGAAGCCTTCTCAAGGCTAAAAGGTGCCTAAAATGTTCGGGAAACAACCTGAAATTGCAAAGGAGTGGAACCTGGAAAATTGATCCATGCAGTCGTACGGCTCAATCCTCCTTGGATTCTGACTGGGCGGCCTCAGTAGCAATTCCACCAGGAAAAATTGAGGTTAATCTGGCAGCCTTGGCAGCTTGGGGCTATTCAGTTCCAAGACTGACTGGGGCTCCTAGAAAATTTACGTGCCTTATCTGTTGCATTTTCCCCGTCCCGAAAAATCATTCCTTTAAAACACATTTATGAAAATCTCTGTTTTAACTCAAAAAGGAATATTTTTAGGAGGCCGCACACTACGCGCACCTTATATATCCTGTACACTTTGCACGCACGTCCCTTTAAACCCAGGATGGTTTTTCAGCTGCAGTCACGGACAGCCTTACGATGCTCCCGGGCGCGCACGGAATCACCCCAAACTCCCCATGGCAGCCAGCGTCGACCAATGCACAGTCCGTGTCACACGTTTCAAAAAATCGTGACTTTTGGTTGGTTTTTGGTCTAGTCCATGTCATATAGCCCAGTTGCATATCCCCTTAAAGGTCAAGCCTTAGTCTATAACGGAAGTCAAGATCTTTCGCTCAAGCGAAACTCTGCCGAAATTCCGACAAGGAAAAATCGGTAGAATCTTGACTCCGACATTGAATTTGACCTTGACCTGCACGGAATGCGTAAGAGTCAAGACCGAGTCCTTGCCAAGAAAATCCAAAGATCTTTCGCTCAAGCGAAGCTCTGCCAAAATTCCGACAAGGAAAAATTGGCAAGATCTTGACCCGGCATTGACTTCGATCTTGACTCACGCACGGCGTATGCAACGAAGTTCAATGTGACACTGTGTCATCTGGCTTTTACCGCCCGACCCATGCCTATTATCTTCTCGGACATTACCGAAAAGTCAAAACGTCAATCGCGCAAGCGAAATTCTGTTAAGGCTGAAAGACGAGACTTTCCCGGTATTGCCTTGACTATAATTCGCATCGCCCGTGCGTTAAAAGTTCCTATGACCCGCTAGACCCGTTAGGAGCATTCTTCTCTCTCGGTCGGTGGGATCCGCATGCCCTATAGGACCCTCGCCCGGGGCTGTCCACCCTGGAAGGTCGAAATACAGGTGGAATACGAGGGGCTTAAAGACGTAGTGACGGAACCCACTGATCCAGGATCTAGAGTAGTTGCGAAAAAGAAGGGCAGAACCCCTTTTCCAACCAAATAGAAATTAATAAAAGACACTGTTTTAAGTAAACTAGAAGATTCTTAATTTGCATATTGCTTGAGCCTTCAGCCTAAACACCTACCTCGAGTCTAAACCTCTTCTATCCCTTTCCCGCAGCGAGAAAGAAGTGGGTGAGAACACCGGATCAGCGACTTGTTAGCGCAGAATCCTCAAACAGTTCACCAGAATCCTCAAGTTTCAACTTTCCAGTGTCAAAAATGGCCAACATGGTAGTCAACAATGGTAATGACCAAGTAGTCGGAGAGGCCATCCCAGTTCAACCCAGGCCCCCCCACATCTGGTATGATGTGTGTGATTGTGAAGACTGTCTGGAATATGAGTATCAAGAATGGATTAACGAAGACGCTCCTTCAAGAAAGAAGAAGAAGAGGAAGTCCATGCAACAGAAATTAAAAGAAAGGTACGAAGCCGGGGACAAGAGCGTTGGAACTTTAGGGGAGCCTTCAGGCAAGTTTGACTACTACGTCAGTTATGCAAGGGAACCTACCAAAAAACCCATCATTCAAAACGCCGTCCAGCCTGATACCCCTGTAGTCAGTGACCCTCTCGAGGCAGAAAGTTCTGAATTTGTCGCCATCATGAAGTTCAATGAGAAGCTAGCAGATTTGGAAGCAGAATACAGAAAACCCATAGAATACGTGGCTAATCAAGGAAGAATCAAGGTCCCTTCTGAAGAAGACTTCATCAGCATTGTCCGGGCCAACCCTCCCGTTGGCTATACCGACAAGGTCGTGGTATCAAAGATCAAGAAAGAGAAAATGAGTTATCGGAGTGTATTGATAAGATGAGCCGACTCTTCACCAATGAGTCCAGCTTGTCACGTACGAGCTCGCCGAAAGATTGCATCAAGCTACTCTAGCTCCTCTCACCATCTTTCCAAGATACCGGCCTACCAATGATTTCCGGCAAGTTTTTGATCAGTTTGAAGTCTCCAACTTTCTCAAGAATGCCGACAAGACCGCTACTCCCTGTGGCAACAAAGCAGAAAGAGTAAACCCCACCCAACCCGTCCAAACACTTCAAGTCAATAAGTAGTGTAGGGTCCAGAGTCGTAGGGGTCAAGAGTCGCTTGAGTCATGAATCTTTGAATTCCAGTCCCTCTCGAGTCATCCAAAGGCCTCACGCCCGAGGATTATGAACATGTAATCAATGTCATATTTCCCTTGCTTTGAATGAAATGACAGATCTTTGAGTATCCTCTTATTGCCAACTTAACAAATGATAAATTAACTCAAAACTTAACAACAAGTTAATAATGAATCATTTGAACAAGATGCAAACACACTAAACGAACAATACATTAAAGAAATCTTTAAGGTGTTACGTAAAAGAGGAAAACCGGGCCCAAGCCGCCGAGGAGGTTTTGACGAGTGTTAACTTGGGTACCGTCGAGGAACCTAAAGAGACACAGATTGGAAGCTTCTTCCGTGGGGTTGAAAGGGACAGACCGGTTAATCTTCTCGAGAGAATACATGGACGTCTTTGCATGGTCGTACAAGGATATGCCGGGGCTAGACAGCTCAATAGTAGAGCACGTAATCCCTCTAGCACCAGATGCTAAGCCGGTGAAGCGTAAACCGAGAAAAATCAAGCCAGAATGGTCTCTACAGGTCAAAGAAGAAATTGAGAAGCTACTGCGGGTAGGATTCATCAGAGTCATCGAATATCCGACATGGTTGTCCAATATTGTGACTGTAACCAAGGCCAATGGGAAGGTGCGCTACTGTATAGATTTCCGAGATCTGAACAAGGCCAGCCCCAAAGACGATTACCCCTTGCCAAACATAGACATCCTGGTGGATGCCACTGCCAACTACGAAGTCAAATCCTTCGTTGACGACTTTGCAAGCTACAATCAGATCTAGATGGCCGAAGAAGACCAAGAAAAGATAGCCTTCACCACACCATGGGGAACTTACTGCTATACAGTAATGCCATTTGGGCTTAAGAACGCCGGGGCTACTTATCAAAGGGCAGCGACCGCTCTTTTTCATGACATGATCCACAAGGAGATTGAGGTCTACGTCGACGACATGATAATTCACTCCAAAGGCGAGGATGGGCAACACTTTATTGACCTGCGAAAGTTCTTCGAGAGGCTGAGACAACATTCCATGAGACTAAACCCTGCTAAATGCACCTTCGGAGTGACAAGGGGAAAAGTGCTTGGGTATATGGTCACGGAGCGAGGTATCGAAGTCGACCCCCGAAAGATCAAAGCCATTATGGACATGAGGCCACCTCAAACCTGCATGTAAGTCAAAAGCTTTATGGGCAACCGCAAGACATCACCAAGCTTTGTCAACCAGTTGACCACTATGTGCGAGCCCATTTTCAAGCTCATGAAGAAGAATGTAGACACAGAGTGGATCGAAGAATGCCAGGATGCCTTTGACCAGATCAAGGCGTACTTAGTACATCCTCCGGTACTATACCCCCCACATAGACAGAAACCGCTTCTTCTCTATCTCACTGTCACTGATACGGCAGTTGGGGCTATGCTTGCTCAGGAGAAGAAAGACTCTCGCGTAGAAAATGCCATTTACTTTGTCAGCCAGAAGCTGCAGGGAAGTGAGCTCAATTACTCAGCATGTGAAAAGACTTGTGCAGGACTGGTCTGGGTAGTCGGTAAGCTGAAGCATTATATGCAAGCCCACCCTGTGAACTTGGTCTCGAAAATGGACCCCATCAAATACATCTTTGACAAGCCTTCCCTCTCGATGCGCCTAGCAAAATGGTCCTTCTTCTTGGCTGAATACGACATCAACTACGTGACCAGAAAGGCCATCAAGGGTCAAGCATTGTCAGACCATCTGGCAAATTTTCCCAGTAATGAGGACCGTGGGCCTGAACCCCAATTCCCAGATGAAGGGATCTTTGCAGTCGAGCCTGAGAACCGATGGCAACTTTTCTTTGATGGAGCCGCTAACAAAAGAGGAAATGGCGTAGGGATGCTACTGGTCGATCCGAAAGATGAGCACACGCCCATAGCCCTTAAGTTGAACTTCCCTGACGAACAATGTTGCCGAGTACGAAGCCTGCATTGCTGGTCTAGAAGCTGCCTTAGAAAGGAATGTCAAGGAACTAGAAGTTTATGGAGACTCAGCCCTGATCATCAACCAGGTCTCCAACAAATGGAAGACTGTGGACCCTAATCTTCAGCGGTATCATGCCCATATGGAGGAGTTGACTGGACAGTTCAGAGAAGTGATTTTCCACTACTTGCCAAGGGAAAAGAACAGATTCGCAGATGCCCTAGCTACTCTAGCCTCACTGGTAGAGATCCCCAAGGGAAAAGCCAAAAAACCCTTCAGAGTGGGTAGAAGAGAAGCCCCGGCCTTCTATTGTGAAGTAGACTTGGGACCTGAGCCTATCAAGGAACCCTGGTACAATCAAATTTACCAGTTCCTCAAAGACGGAGAGTCAGCTTTCAGAGATGAAGAAGGTAGACCAAAAGAAGGTGTCAAAGCCAAGAGCTTGCAAGCCCTGAAAAGGTTGGCTTCCCATTATGTCATTTTAGGAGGCAGCTTGTACAAGAAGCGGTACCAAGGACCACTCCTCTTGTGCGTCACTCAAGAAAGGGCCAGAGAATTGATGACCGAAGTCCACAATGGTCCCTGCGGTCCTCATATGAATGCTAGAGCCCTGATGCAAGTGATCCTCAGAATGGGTTACTACTGGATTTTCATGGAGACAGACTGTGTCCAGCATGTCCGAGCGTGTGACAAATGCCAACGGTTTGCCAACCTCAACCATCTCCCGCCTCATGACCTGTACTGCATGACGACTCCTTGGCCGTTTGCAACTTGGGGTATTGACGTGATAGGGAAGATAGCCCCAGCAGGAAGCAATGGGCATGAATTTGTGTTAGTAGCCATCTATTACTTCACCAAGTGGGTAGAGGCCAAGTCCTACAAGGTCCTCACTTCCAAGAAGGTGGCCCAGTTTATCAAGGAAAACATAATGTGTAGATATGGGGTGCCCAATGAGATCATTTCTGATAATGGGTCGCACTTTGAAGGAGACTGCGATAGGTTACTGTCAGAATTCAGAATCACTCGCCACAAGTCATCCCCATACAGACCTCAGACTAACGGAGCCGTGGAAGCTGCTAATAAGACGCTCGAACAGATCATCCGGAAAATGGCCACCCGTGGTCGTGATTGGCCCGAAAAGCTGCACCTGACACTCTGGGGCTACAGGACGTCTGTCAGAACAGCCACAGGAGAAACTCCTTTTGTCCTAACCTACGAGATGGAAGCGGTGTTATCAGTGGAGTTGGAAATCCCATCATTAAGGGTCCTCCTGGAAAACAGTGTCAACGAAGTAGAATGGCTACGTAGCCGGCATGATGAGTTGGCCCTGCTCGATGAAAGAAGGCTAAAAGCCATGAAGCACACCCGAGCCTACCAGAGGCGAATGGCCAGAGCATTTGACAAAAAGGTCAAGGCCAGGGACATCAAAGAGGGTGACTTAGTGTTGAAAGTAAAGCCCCCTACCAGAGACCCGTTTGGATCGGCCCGTACGTGGTGCAGAAGATACTATCGGGAGGAGCCATGAAGCTTGCAGACCTGGACGGCAATCCCTTTGTCCACCCAGTCAACGGTGATAAGCTCCGAAGGTACTATGTCTAAGAAATAAAAAAAATATAAAAAGAAAATAAAAAAAAAAGAAGAAAAAAATCTTAGTGCAAAAAGAGTAATACCCAGCTAGGCTGAAAACCCAAAAAGGGCGGTCTAGGCAAAAAACAGGGTTGCACATAAAAAAAAAGAAGAAAAAAATCTTAGTGCAAAAAGAGTAATACCCAGCTAGGCTAAAAACCCAAAAAGGGCGGTCTAGGCAAAAAACAGGGCTGCACATAAAAAAAAAAAAAGAGTTCACCAGAATGAACTACGAAGACCTGAGCCCCTTAGTCTTTCTTGTAAAAGGGGAACGTAAGCAGCTATTTATGGTTCGGTCTAAACAATAAAAAGGGTGATTAAGTTTCCATGAAATGCGTCCTAAACAATAAATAAAGGGCATTCAAGTTTTCATAAAACGGGTCCTAATCAATAAGACATTTGAAATTTCCATGAAATTGTGTCTTGATTAATTTCTAAGATAGTATCTCTTGTTCATTACAAGTTAAAAACTCCTTGATGAGTTCAAGCACGGTCTACTCTTGACTCTGCTAACCTGCTACAAAGATCTAAAATACAATAAAATGCCTAATAAACTACTGTGTTTGCAAAAATGGCAATAAGGGAATCCTAAGAAAAGATCTGTCAGTCGTCATTCACTGAGTCTTCTTTGGTCTTCTTCCCTTTACCTCGACCCCGTCGAGTTTTCCTTCTCTTCTTCTCCATGATGTCGATCTCCCTCATCCCGATCTCCGGTATCCTCACTGGAGCCTCCATCAAACTGGTGTTAATAAGTGCCCTCTCAACATGGGCACGAGTCCGCACTTCCTCCCTCTAAGCCTCAGTCAAGGGAGCGACTTCAGAAAGCCTCTTATATCGAGCCTCCATATCTTTGATAAGGTCACCCGACTGGTTATGGTGACTCGTCTTAGCTTCAGTCTCCCTTAGAGTCCTGCTCGAGTCGCAGTCAGCCCCCAATAAAGCTTGACGCCTCTCTCCCAATATGACCTGAGTCGCTCCCATCTCCCTCTCGTACCAATCTAAGTAGACCGTAGTCAAGATGGTACTCTTCCTGCTCCTGAGGATAGCCCTGGGTGGGAAAATGGTGTATGTCCAAGCCCTCGAGAAGAATGAGAAGCTGGCTGGATCTCTCATATCTAATGGCACCACCTCCATGGTATGGATGTCCTCCCAATCGCCCAACGGCTCCTGTAAGGCCCCGAACTGCCTGGATACCAAACAGGGTATGTAGAAGGATGACCAGCAGAGTCCTGGAACCCTCACTATATAGGACTCCTGAAATGTCCTCTTGGTCTGCAACCTCCAGTGAGGTACCCACCAGCGAATATCCGAAGTGGATAACCTAGCCATCATCAGCTCCCAGTCACCCTGGTCCTGCTATCGAGGTAAACCCCTCCGGGAAATCACCCAAGGGCACTGAGTCGGCAAAGCCCCTGGCAAAGCCCCGAGCCTCTCCTGCAGCCACAAAGTCAACACGGCCGGACTCCCAGACCTCATGAAACGGTCTCCTCTAGCCATCCTATCAATGCCGTACAAGGTCTCACCCAAAACCAATGGGACAATGTCTTTCCCAGCCCTGCAATCCCTAACCATGTCCAAGAGACCACCGTGACAGATCCCCACGGACTCAGCGGTGAACAGAGAAGAGAATATGCAGAGGATAAATGCATCCATAGCCACCGTGGTCGTAGCCATATCCGGAGACCCGAACCTACCCGGGATATCAGAAAGGTCAATCCTGTCCGGAGCTATCATCATCCCCTCAGCCTCTCCCAGAGATATGTGCAGAAAAGATGCCAACTTTGCCGCCACTGGCACATCTTCGATCAGAGGAATCGATATAGCCTCAATTTCTGGACCCCTAATCAAGGCTCGGAAATCTTCATAGGTTGGGACAATCTCATTGTAAGAAAAGCAGTAAATGTGTCTCCGGACGTCCCAAAACCTTGCTGTTGCTCTCAAAAGATCCCAATCGGGTGGGAGATCCCTCAAATGCCATAAAGATTTGATCTTGAAAGAAGAATCAAACAGCCCCTTGTGAGATTGAAAGTTATATCTCACCCAAGATTGAAGATCGAACAGAAAGCGGTCTCTTTTCCCCCTTTGCAATCTAACGGGCTTCTCTATTGCAAAATGATCAAAGTTGATGTCTTTAGGTCAAATATGTGGGACAAGTCTAGAATGAAAATGAAATGAAATGTCCAAGCCTTGGTTTTATTCTAAAAATAACCAGTCCAGATAGAACTGTAAGCTGCACGGCTTCATTTGCTCCAGAGACCAGACCGTACGGCTTCATTTGCCTGATGTGAGAAAAAATCTGCAGCAACCAAGTTGCTGCCCAAAGGGAGTTTTCACCCCACTTTTCCAATAAAAACCTGTACAAAAACATATCCAAACACTAACCATGCAGTTATGTGTCATCACAAATCATTTTGGCCCAGTTTTAGCCCCAATTCCAAGCAAAAAACTAACCCAAGGCTCAAGTAATATGTAAATTCATAAAGCATAAATTTAAAAAGCAAAAAAAATATTAATACATTGTTTTCGCCCCATCGGCGCTCAAATAAAGCAAAAAAAATAAACAAAGTGTGCATAAAATTGTTCATTGTTTGTTTTTCCTCCTAAATCGATTCTAGAGACCTCCTAGGCCTCCGATTCCTCCTCATCACTACTCAGCTCATAAAGGCTCGCCTCTCTCATCAAGTCCTCACTGTCGCTCACATCAGAAAGATGAACATTCACATGTTCATACTCCGCCAGATGCTCCAGAATGCTGGCATTGGGTCCCCGTCCCCGAGGCATGGCGCTAGAGGAGTACTCTGAAGCCGATGAGGTGGATGTCGTGCCCCCTACATGCCTCCTTTTGCGCACAGGCTCCTGCACGTTAGATGCAGCCTTTGAAGCGCAAGCCACCTTCTTCAAAAGGGACCGACATACATCCTTCCAGCCCCTATTCTGCCTGACCAAGCCATCGTAAGTGCGAGCTGGAACCTGAGAAAAAGAGAAGAAAATCTCTGAAAATCTTGAAATTGCAAAAAGCAAAGAAGTCTAAAAAAGGGAAAAAAACCCTAAAGTGTACTTACAGTGCTGTCCGGCGGCAGAGTATACTGGGGCTCCCTAGTGTCGGGGACAGGTATCCTGAACCTCCTCGGTACCCCATTGACTACATAAGAAAGATGAGCAGGAGGCATCGGCGGGTCAGTAGGCTCGGCCTCCCCATACCCCTGAGTGACAGCCAGCTTCACTAGCTTCTGTGGCGTCCTTAGCCGCTGCTCCACAAAAGTAGCATAAGGGGTAGCCATGTCAAAATACTCCTCAGCTGCTACACCTGCCTGATATCTCTCTATGTCATCCGCCGACCAATCTCGGGGCTGCAGCATCCGTGCTGGAGGATCATGGGGGGTAATGGCATCCAATGGAGGGATATAGCCATGCTGCCTAGTGAAACGGTCCCCCAGATAGATGACATCACATGTCAACCCGGTCAACCACCGCCTCTGTCTCGTCGCCTCCACGGCCTCTCCTAGCAAAATCTCTGGATACCTCCCCCAAGGGTAGAAGTCCACTCCATCGTGCCCATCCCTGTTGATAACTGGTCTAACCATCTTGTAGTCAAAGGTGATCCGGGTCTTCCCGGTAAACTTGTCCCTCGCATCTCCCCTCCAGCGGATCATAGCGGGAAAGATGGTAGCATCACTCTGTTGGTTCCACGAAAAGAACCTGATCACCTCGCAAAACCAGACCTGCATGTTCAAAACATCAAAAGGGTCATTTTCTCTCATAAAAGTCTCAAAGACAGAAAGTAAAAGAGAGAAAAGAAAGTGAGACTACCTCGATAGCAAAAGAAAAGCAATCCATCGAAGCAGCCTTATTCCGGCTGTACAGATCCAGGGAAAAGTAAAGCTCTGCCAATCCGGCCTCGCCCCATGAGACCGTCCCAATCCCATCTACATCCTCCAAGGAGTCGAGAAGGCAAGTCATAGCCAGCTTCCCAGAATTAGCAAAAATGGTGACTGACAACATCAACCACACAAAAGCCCTCGCAAGCTGGGAGGCAGTCACCTCATTAGCAGCAAATTCCTGCATGCAGTTTTGGACTGCCACCTCGACATTCCTAGTCTCCATCCCGAGACCCTTAGGAATAAGCTCAAACCCAACCAAATCTCTAAACTCCTCCGCCGTAATATGGTTCCTCCAGGTCACAGGCCTCCCGGTGAACTCGCAGTGATAGCGGTGAAATCCGCAGTGTCACCGTCGGCTCCCCAGCTAAGATGAAAGTTGTGGGTGGTGTCTCACCAGAACTCCGAGAGGGCCTGGATCAAGCCCTTGCTCTTCGAGGTAATGTGAATACCTCTGCCGATAGCCTCAATAAATAAATCCAGGCCGGTAGCCCTCACTAGCTGCTTGGGGTTCACCCCATCTTTCTCAAAATCAGGCTTCCTCTGCCACAGCCTCACTGCAATCTCGGAAGGTCCACTAGACTTGTTCTCCTGTAGACAAGCACAGCAAAAAAAAAAAAAAAAGTATCAGTCCTTCACCTCATTTCAAAAGCATGCATATATTCAAAAGTGCACATGTTTTCAAAAGAAAAGCATTCAATAAAATTTTTCTAGCATCCTTTGCATGAAAAACGTGTCTTTAATCACTTGAAACACATCATGTCAAGCACATTGCTATCCTAAGCACAAAATCACAATTTTCAAAATTATTTGCGCATAAGCATTAATTTTTTTCTCAAAAATGGCATGCATGAATCCTTTTCATCATCCAAAATCCCGTTTTAGCATCCATGATCAAAATTTGACCTAGTTCTAGCACATGCAAGGACTCCGTCACATCTTAGACAATTATTTTCCTAATTTATTTTCAAAAATGGGTCATTCTCATTATTTCTTAAGAAAATTGCACATGCATGATCGTTAATCTTCTTAGCCTCATAGGTTAATCATTAATATTCCAAAATCATCATCAAAAATCCTAGGAAAATTTGAGAAATTCCTAAAACTCGAGTCAAGCCCTAGAATCAATCAAAATTCAATCAAAATTGACGGAATTGAGCTAATTAAGAATGCTTACCCCAACCGATTGAGGATTCGTTGATTTATGCTCCCTCCTACCCGGATAGAGCTCCGATGGAGGCATAAGGAAGTCATAATTCCTCTCCGTGCGGACGAGCTCTTTCCTCCTCCTCCGAGCGGCCTCCGAGATGTTCCTTCTTGCTTGCCTTGGCATAGGATTCCCCTCTGGATCCATATTAATCAATAGAAGCAAAGGAATTGAAGGATTTTGAAAAAAATTCTCTCCCTCCTCTCTCTCTTCCTCGGCAGTAGATGGGCGGCAACAATGCCCAATACCCGTTCAAATCTGTTTTAAATAATCTGGAAAAATCAGACTTCTAGCCGTACGGCTTCTTTTGCCCCCGTCTCACGCCGGGCGGCTTCTTTTGCCCTGAGCAGAAATTACAATTTTGCCCCTGGACTTCCCACTTGGACGTATAATTCCTGTTATCCTTTAACTAGGATAACTTCGTCTTCCAAAAGATATCCGTTATCTCCTAAGCAAATAGACTTTCCTCCCCAGTCGCCTCTGTTACTTCCGTTATAACGGAATGACGCTAGGTGACAACCTCTGAATTGTCAGAACTCTAAACTTAAGCTACCTCTATCACAGATTGAGAAGTACGCTCAAAGATCTCCAAACTTAAGCTACCTCTATCACGAATAGAGAAGTACGCTCAAGTTCTCCAAACTTAAGCTACCTCTATCACGAATAGAGAAGTACGCTCAAGTTCTCTAAACTTAAGCTACCTCTATCACGAATAGAGAAGTACGCTCAAGTTCTCTAAACTTAAGCTACCTCTGTCACAGATTGAGAAGTACACTCAAGTTCTCTAAACTTAAGCTACCTCTATCACAGATTGAGAAGTACGCTCAAGTTTTCCAAACTTCAGCTACCTCTATCTCCTCGATAGTGACGTAAGCTTTAGTCACCTCAGGTGACAACCTCCATTAATTGTCAAAACCTCAAGGATCCTAGACATCGTTCCTAACTATCTAGTGATGCTTGAACTACGACCAAGGCTTGATTCCTCCGGGATACGTAGGTAGCCTTTCATAAAAGGTCCAGCCATTAGACCACATTAGTCACCCCTTTGTCATTCATCACTCCCCAGTGGTGAAGTAGCCCCTCATAGAGGTCCAGATATCCGACCACATCGGTCACTTCTAGCATATCCCCAGTAGGATCAATCGCCTGACCTCCTAGGTCACTTTCTCTTCTATTTTCCCAGCAAGAGACCAGCTTCTCCCCGCTATTCCCCTACGGATCTTTTTTGAACTATGGCCTGGCTTGATTCCTCCGGGATACGTAGGTAGCCTTCCAAAGGTTCAGCCACTCGACCACCTTGGTCACCTAATCCGTCTCGGCATTCGCCAGATCGGATCCTTTTCTATCGACAACCCCACTCGCCCTGCAAGTGACGTTGATGAGGGGCTTCTGTAAGTACCCAAATCTGGCTCATGCCTTCCGATTAAGTTTTCCGGCAATTTCTCGGACTTTCCTAAAGTCCGGGAGCAATTCCGGAACTGTTCCGAACCTTCCGAGGAATGAAGGGACTGAATTAAATTAAAAGGGCATGTTTTCCTTAATATGGAAAACCTTCTAGAAGTGCCACCTTGCATGATTCTAGAAACATGCTGAGTCATATAGGATAATGCCGCACGGCTGCATTAGGAGGGAACTCCTAGCCGCACGGCCTCATTAGCCTTATCCAGACTGCCTATAAATAGAGCCCTCCTCTACCCATTTTGACACACAACAACATACCATATTCAGCACCAAAAGCTCTGTTCAAGCCCTGCTGTGAAAATCCAAGAAGTTGAAGAGTGCCAAGAAGCCACCTCCCTCCTCCTTGAAGCCTTCCAAGTTGGTCCATCCACTAGGCAAGATCCAAAGAAGAAGAGGTCACCACCATTGGTAACCTCTCACCCCTTCACCTTGCATTATGCTTGTTTAAGTGATATAATTGCTCCTTGCATTCATATATTACTATTATCTTGCTTGGGACTTGGTATTAGTTGTTAAAGATCCTATCTTTATTCATATAAATCATACCCCCTCCCCCTTTGCATCCTTTGAATGAAATAAGCATCCTTTGCCCATAAAAATGTAATCTTTGCATTGAAGGTGCATCCTTTGCACCTAAAAATCCCTTTTTTTACATAAAAATGGTATCCTTATGCATCCTTTGCATATAAAAATGTAATCTTTATATTCAAATTGCATCCTTTGCACCCTAAAACTCAATTTTATACATAAAAAAAAGCATCCTTTGCATTAAAGATCATTTCTTTGCATCAAAAATGCATCCTTTGCATTAAAAATCCTTTCTTTACATAAAAATGCATCCTTTGCATAAAAATATTTTCTTTACATTAAAAAGCATCATTTGCAATTAAAAGCATCCTTTGCACCCTAAAAATGTCATATTTTCACTAAAAATGTTATTTTTACATGCATTCCCCCATGTCCCCATTAGAAACCTTCGAAATGAACCGGTGTAAAGATCCTATCGTTACATCATTTCTTCCATTAAAGGTGCCAAAATCTCTTTAGAAAGGGATAAACCTTGAACCTATATCTCTGATTATCGCTTGAGACGAGCATGATAGCTCCCATATAAGCTCAATCGTCTCAAGGCGTAGGACTGATGGGCTAAGGACACTCCTTTCCTAAAGAACTTCATTTTGGACTATAAAAGAGGGTCCTTCTCTCGATCACGCAAGACCCAAGGTCAAATAGTGATGATCACAAGTCCAAGATGAGGACGGGATCAAAATCCCGAACACATAAAAAATCCAAGGAATCTCGAGCGACATCCAACTAACTGGTTTGTACGTCCGGAAGACAACTTGGGACATTCCCCCCCCCCTTTTCTCTTTTCAACACATGCACACAAGAAAGCACGCAAGCAAGCACGAAAAATGGAATCTAGGGAGACTTTCTACGGCAAGGCACCTTGGGTGAACGACGATCCGTTCTTCCCAAGGGGTAACTTAACCTCCGAACCCTAAAAACCTTTTTTTCAAAGTTTTGAGGAAATTAAAATGGCGTGGCTACTCCGTTTTTCAAATTAAACCGGATGTTTTCAAACTCGCGTGAATCCAATCCAAACAAAAACAAAAATTAGAATTTGGACACACATTCACAAGCGTGCGGTGTAACCGAGGCAGCAGTGCGAGTAATGTGCAGTGTAACCGAGGCAGCAGTGCGAGTAGTGTGCGGTGTAACCGAGGCAGCAGTGCGCGTAGTGTGCGGTCTCTAAAATTCTTTTTCTGAGTAAAACAGAAGTTTTTGAAGAATTTTAAATATATGTACACAGATGTATATATTGATGCATTTTTTTGTATTTTTATTTTTTTTGTAAAATAAAAAGTAAAGCACATGCACACACACACAACAGTTAAAGAAAGGGGTAAAATGAAAGTTTGACCCTCATCATCGTTTTAAAAATCTTTTGTTTTGTTTAAAAGTTTTTAAAACAAAATGTCCCCAGCGGAGTCGCCAACTGAAACTACCCGGGATCCGGCTCGCGTGCGGATTTGGCCCCCCGGCACGTCTCGCATTTCGTCGCGTTCGGGAATGTCGCCTGGATCCGAGAGGCAGCGCGTTCGCGCCCCGACATCTGGCTTATTCCGTTTTGCGTTTTGCGTGTTGGAGGTGTCTCGCTGTGTTTTGCTTGTAGAGTCGCCACACCGTTTTTATTAAGCCCAAAACATTGAAAAAGGGCATCAGTTTAAAAATAAACTGTTTTTGTTGTGTGATGAGATTTTTGAGTTCGGAGGTCAGATGACTCCTCGGGAAGAGAATATTAGAATCTTAGAGCTCACCCGAGTCGCCTCATAAAAACGAGTCTTTTGGATACCCCTAATATTCTTTAACTGTTGTGTGTGTGTGTATGTGCTTTTAAAAAATGCATGCTTTATCGGATGTCTACATTGTACACTGCTTTATTGAAATGTATTGAAATAGTAATGGAAGGAAGCCTTACCAATGTTGGTTCGTGTCTGTCTTCCGCTGGGGAATAGTGTTTGAGGATGGAATAGTGCTCCGGGACGGACCGGGATTGCTTCGGGATGAGCCGGTTGTCTGCGGACAGAGTTTCGGCGTGCGTTGGGATCGCAGGGATCACTTGGGCAGAGGTTCGGCGTGCGTTGAGATGGCAATGGTCACTCGGGCAGAGGTTCGGCGTGTGTTGAGATGGCAATGGTCACTCGGGCAGAGGTTCGGCGTGCGTTGGATTCGTCGGTTGGATTCGGGCAGAGTTTCGGCGTGCGTTCGAGTTGCCGGTTTGACTCGGAAAGAGCCGGGACGCCTTGGGAAAGACCAGGCAAGGCCTCGGAGTACCACGAGGGGCCTCAGAGTACCTCGAGAGTGCCTCGGTGCAGCGCGGGAGCGTCACGGGAGCGCTCGGAGAGGCTTCGAAGCACCACAAGGGGGCTCGGAAGGCCTCAGAATGATCCGAAAGGGGCCAAGATTGCCCCGAAGGATCTTAGAGGGGTGCCTGAAGGCTGGGGGAGAGGAGAGAAGAGGGAGGTATGTGAAAAATGAGAGGGGGAGCCCTCTATTTATAGTGCCAGGATCTGTGCAATAAGGTCCGTACGGACCATGCAGGTAGTCCAAATTATTTGTTTTCCTCGATTTGAGGGAATATGTGGACTTTAAGAGGATTCTGAAATGATGATGTCTGGTGACAAGAAGGTCCGTACGGATCAATATGTCATGCAATAAGGTCCGTACGGACCTACCATGCATTTCAGTAATGATGCACTCCAGGATTTGAGGGAATATATTGGACTTTAAGGGGATTCAGTAATCATTGAAGCAAAGAGGTCCGTACGGACCACTTATGCTTTTTCAATTTCTGAAAAATTCCTAAAAGGTCCTTTTGTGTTTTTATTCCCAGAAAGGTCCCTCCCTTGGTTTGGTTGGGGGTTTTTAAGGGTTTTGAGTGTCACGGGTTTTCGAGACTGCGTTTGTGAGTCCGCGGTGTTCCCGTGTGCTCGGAAGAGGGTGATCCAGATTGGGGTACTTACACCACTATATTTTTTTTTTGGAAACCACAAGTTCAGAATAAATTTAAGCACCTTACTTGTTTTTAAGATTTCAAAATTGTCAATATTTGTTCCATTTTGAGAAGATGGTTTTTGCTTTTTTTTTTTTTTGGGTAGAGTAGGTCGGATTAATGGTGTCGCAAGAATAGACAAGAATAGGTAAATGATACCACATTAATCAAGAAAACTTGCATTACCAAATATAAGTCAATCTAATAAATGACTAACACAACTACTACCTTTATCCCAAAATGAATGATAAAAATATGTTTAGTTTTGATCAATAGAAAATTTAATATTTTTTATCATTTATTTTAGAACGGAGGGTATATAAGGATCAATGATTGTTTAATACAAACCACATATCCCAGCTTCTAGGTTGGATTTAATCATTTAGAGTTTTCGACAGTTTCCTCCTATAAATATAACATCCCATATGGGCTTAATCATTTGGAGTTTCAAACAATCATATAAAATATCAAAAACGAGGCCATAAAAGGCAAAAATAAATAAGTATTAACTTAACTAAAAACAACTGTTAACTTAACAAACATGTCAAATAATCTCACAAAATAACAGAAATAGAGGCCATTTTCTAAAAAGACTATAAATAATTGTGAAATTAACTAAAAAAATTGTGAACTTAACAAATATATCAAATATCTCATAAAATTGCAAAAATAGAGGTTATAAAAGACTAAAAACAATTGTTAGCTTAACAAATATATTAAATAATCTTATAAATTTGCAAAAATAGAGGCCATAAAAGACTAAAAATAATTTTGAACTTAACTGAAAACAGCTGTAAAGTTAACAAATATGTCAAAAAATCTCATAATATTACAAAAATAGAGGCCATAAAAGGAATTTTTTTTCTCAAAATATTCCTTTTAAAAATATAATTCCCAAAATAACAATCCTTCCAAACTATTTTTCAAAATGTCCCCTTTTTTGAAACTCGCTAAATGTTATAGCGAGTTTGACCTTTGTCCGTTGAACTCGCCAAATGGAATGGCAAGTTCATTTTTTTTAGTTTCCATTAATTATTTATGTAATATAAAAACAAAACGCCATGAAAATTGAAATCGCCATTTCATTTGGCGAGTTTAAGCGAAATTCAAACTCGGCAATTGATTTAACGAGTTTAAGCTCAATATCCAGATCCCCATTCAGTGAGTTTACAGGTTACAGAAGAAAGAAAACAAACAAAGGAAGGAAGAAGAAGATATAAGGAAGAATGATTTTTCAATACATTGTGCCAAATTCAAAACCCCTCTATTACAGTAATTCTTCAAAATTGTTAAGTAAGTTTTCATTCTCTTCCCCATATTTCCATTTTTTGAAGGTTAGAATGTGTTGTGATTGTGAATTTAAGATTTAGGTTTGAGTTTTATTTTGATCATTTTAGGTTTAATTTGAACGAATTTTGGGTGTTTTTTCTAAGTTTTTCCATTCATTTCATTGAATTAGTATTTATTTGAACAAATGTTAGGGTTTTGATTGTATTTGATTGATTTGTGAGTATTTCCTAGAGTATGGTTTATTTGTAATCAAAATTTGGGGATTGTGAACATAACACTTGTGAAAATAACACTTCCTAGAGTATTTGATTTATCAAAATAATAATTATGTCTGTGTTGTTTTGATTAACAGATGGATACTTTTGTTGATCCTGGGCCTTTTGATCCTTTTGTGTTGACTTTACATCACTCCCACCGAGCTCGATATATTTGGGCAAGTCATGACGTTTAGAAATTATCATTTCGTAGTGGTGAGACCATGTCAGATGTTATAGATGCTCCCATTATTCAGCAGAGAATAGTTGTGGCTAGGTTATTTGGGAGTTCATCTGATCGGGAGAGTGCAGTATGACTGGGCTTTATTTGAGGCGTTGATTGAGAGATGGCATCCGAAAACCCATACATTCCACCTCCCTATTGGTGAGATGACCATCACATTAGAGGATATCGGGATGCTTTCCGGGTTGCCGATTGATGGGTTACCCATTATCGATTCAGATTTGCCAGTGCTTCAAAATTGGTGGGTCTTATGTGCGGAGCTTCTAGGTGTTGTCCCACCTGATTCAGTGTTTGATGGTAGTAGTCTAAAGATTAAGTGGCTGAAGACACATTTTTCTGAGTTTGGTAACCTTCCCGTTGATTCCCCCCCCCCCGAACATAAAAATTGCATGGATATTGTTTGAGTAGACATACTATTGCCCAGGAATGATGTGTGCTCTTTCTTACCCTGAACCTCTGATTAGTTCTAATATGGTACCTTTTATGTCAAATTGAGCCTCGTTCTTATCGAAAAACGTATCCCTTTCGCAATTTCGTCTTTCTCTGGATCCCAAACCGGAAAACTGAGTTGATTATAAGAATCAATCAAGCCCTCTTCTTGTCGAGCAATATCACTGTAAAAAGGGTGATCTGCTCTCTCATACCTCCGATTTTTTGGTGCTTCATAATAAACCAAATGTGTTTACAAGTAATCATCAATCGGGCCATTATCACCATCGCCCAAATCTATATCAGAATCACTACTACGCTCTTAATATCCATCATTAACATCATCTAGTAATGCATTTACATCCGTATCTTCTTCTTCTTCTTCATAATCTTCATCATCTTCTGAATTCTCATCATTAACAGGATCATTTTGGCAGCCCCATCATTATAATTTGGTGTTTGGGTTGATACAAGTGTTTGTGTAATTGGACCAACCCCTGCATCACGGTAGCAACTTGGTGAATTTCCATAAAAGGTCTCCGTATTACGTATTTCAAACTGTTCATAATGTCGATTTTCAATCAATTTGATGACCACACACAACTGCAAATTACTCAGCCCACCATAATTAGCAGAAACATCAAACATTAAATCCATACCGACATCATTTTCAATACGAAAAGGAAAGTACACACCAATACCGCTATCAAATGAATGGGGATACCTACAAATTATTTCCAACTCATATAAACTCCAATCCACATGCATCGCTTTATATAATTCATCAACCAATTGATTGTATCTCCATCTACAATGAGCCATAATCGCACATTTCGGCCCTTTTTGAAAATGAGCACCATCAAATGGACATTCATCATCACCTGCCCAATAGCACATGAAAATGATTGAATCTCCACTCATTTTTAACCCTAAATTACAAAATCATGTTAAAACATTAAAATACCTAATTTTAACATTCATATATATATTAATAACTCTATATATAAACACAAGTATAGAATGATTGAGATGTTGAAGATTTCCTTTATTTGTACTCTTGACTAATTATAAAGTTGAAAGATGTAAAAATTGAGTATTTTTCAAACCACTCTTCTTCATCTTCCTTTCTTTCTATTCTCAGACCATGGGTTTAATGACTGTAAGAACCCAACCTTATCTGATAAACAGAAGGTGCTTAAACTCGTCAAATCAATTGGCGAGTTTGAATTTCGCTTAAACTCGCCAAATGAAATGGTGATTTCAATTTTCAAGGCGTTTTGTTTTTATATTACAGAAATAATTAATGGAAATAAAAAAAATGAACTCGCCATTCCATTTGGTAAGTTTCAATGAACAAAGGTCAACTCGCTATACCATTTTGTGAGTTTTCAAAAAAATTGGACATATTGTCAAATAGTTTGGAAGGGTTGTTATTTTGGGATTTATATTTTTTAAAAGGAATATTTTGAGAATAAAAATCCCATAAAATACTAAAAATAACTGTAAACTTATCAAATATATCAAAGAATCTCATAAAATTGTAAAAATAAAGGCAATGAAAGACTAAAAATAATTGTGAACTTAACTAAAAACAACTGTGAGTTAAGTAAATGGTAGCCATTTTCATGCATCAATTATGAATTTAGCTAAAACAACTGTGAACTTCTCTTATTTGTTTTGGACCAATTGGGTGAAAAATAACTGTGAACTTCTAAAAATAACTGTGAACTTGAAACAAATGAAAAATTCTCAAATTAGCTTCATATTATATGTTGATACTACTAGTTTGATTCGTATTGATGATACAAGCCCAACGGTGGTTTCAGATTTTTTTTACTTCAAGATCTTAAGAAATTGCATTTTAAAGTTTTGAGGGGATAAAAAGAAAGAGAGAGAAAGCGCAGAAAAAAAAGGGAGTTGATTCCTTTTCACTCGCGTTGAAGGGAGTGGCAAAGCTATAATTCCTGAATTTCAAAAGGGCATACATCATTCAATTTGGTGCCAGGACTAGGTGGTAAATTCCTAAAATATGTATCCTAGTGGTAGATTTCGTTAGGATCAGGGTTGATTTTGTAATTTCCCCTTTAGAATATTGTTATTCTATGTAGTAAAAAAATTATCATTTTTGGTTGATCAGAAATCTTTTTTTTTTTTTTTTTTTTTTGTATTGTGTATGCGTTTTTATGAGAAATTTATTATTCAATCTGGAAAATAATAATTATAAAATTATGAAAATTTTTTGTAACATAAATACATGATATTACACTGTTCTGTTTTTTTTTTTTAGATTTTTTTGATGATTTGAAATATTTATGTACTTTAAATGTTATTTTATGAGATATTTTTGCAAATTAATTTGCATGCAAAATAATATTGACACTATACGAGTCACATAAAATTTCTGTAAGTGCTGAAATTATATAAATTAGCTTTAATTGGTGGATTTGTTCTATCTCTAGATATTCTTTTGTTTAAAAAACAATTTTAAATATATTTTTATTATGCATGCTTAATGTTACGATTACGAGTCTCGCGGATTTTATCTCATTTTTCATGTATGATATAATTATATTTTTTGTTAGCTTTATGATGAAAGTGAATTAATATGTATGCTTAATATCACTTTATGCAATTTATAATAGTGAAATAGTATCGATGAAATGTGAGTTGCCAAGGAATTATTTTCTTGCCATATGAGCTAGAAATAATTAATAATTTAGAAACTAAGATGACTTAATTTATAATTGGGTAATAGTACTCTATCCAATACCGTCATCGATCATGTGTAAACCTGTTTGGTATAGGTTAACAAAGATTGATATACACACTTAATTGTATTGATTGTTGAGTGTATATCAATCTAATTTATTTGGAAAATTATGATTTGTTGGGAAAATGTAGTGGGTGCAAAGGAAATTTGGGAATTTTTCCTAAATGGGTTATTTGTTAAATGACTAAATTGAATGTGGGTTTGTGTTCTATTCTATGAGAACATCGAAATCAAATATTTATTTGTCCAAAATGATTAATGAATTAATGAGATATTAAGGCTCAAAATTAGTGGGTTAAAAGTGGAAAATGTGGTTATCCCACATTGAATGTGAATGTAAAATCCAGCAAGCTTAATGTCTGTTTGTATTATCATGAACAGACTTGTAACAGCAAGCTTATTGTTTGTTTGTATTCCCATGATCATGAACAGACTTGTAACAGCAAGCTTATTGTTTGTTTGTATTCTCATGATCATGAACAGACTTAAAACAGCAAGCTTAATGTCTGTTTGTATTCTCATGATCATGAACAGACTTGTAACAGCAATCTTAATGTATGTCTGTTTGATTTCCTCTTTTTTTGTAACAGTCACACAAAATTAAAATGGTGACTGTTCATTTGCCCAGTTATTGGATATAAGATGGAGCCACAAACAATTTTTTAAGAACACCAGAAATTTTTCCAGTGGCCTCCCCTCTCTCTCTCTCTCTCTCTCGTTGCATATTGTAGCATCTTTCCTTTGGCCTCCGTGCATTTCTGCATCGTGGTGATACTATCCAGGCACACTGCCAATTCGCCGAGAACTTTAGGTGTAAAGTGCCCCCGGTCCGCACGTTCTATCCTGGGAGACTCGCGTCCACGACAGCCTCAAGCACTATCGGTGAGGGGACGAATAAGTCTTAAGGGGACTGATTCATCAGGGCTCGTGCACAACAACCAATTGTTACTGCCGATTTGTTTCTTCAAATTTATTCAGTTTATATTTTTATTTTTAATGTTATAATTCTTTTCCTTCTGTTATTGTAATTTCTGCCAACAATCTTAAGACTTATTCCCTTGAGAAGGGATACATTTTACAGAAACATTAAACTGATTAAATTGTTTTCTCTGTTTCAGAAATGAATACTGAACAAAATGTGACTGGAAAGGAAACCGTAACTGTGACCCAAACTGGACTGAAGGCACTACTATTGTGACCAATCCTCAAACCGTGCACATCTCAACCCCCCATGCTGAAAAGCCAGAAAAGTTTGTTGGCCACGGCTTCAAGAGGTGGCAGCAAAAGATGCTTTTCTATTTGACCACTCTGAATTTGGCTAAGTATCTGCAAGTATATATGCCAAATGTGACCGAAAACGAGATCGATGTAACAACCTTGGCTGCGGTTCAAACTTGGAAACATGGGGAATTCCTTTGCAAGAACTATGTTCTTAATAATGCTCTCTATAATGTGTTTAGAGAGAAGAGGAGAATTGTGGGAGTCCTTAGACCACAAGTATAAAATTGAGGATGCAGGAAGTTCATTGTTGTCTGTTTCCTTGATTTTAAGATGGTGGACTCAAAAAATGTGAAATCTCAAGTGGATGAGTTTCAAATGATTTTACACGAGATACATGCCGAGGGTATGGTTCTAAGTGAAAGTTTACAAGTGGTTGCAATGATTGAAAAGTTGCCTCCCGCTTGAAATGATTTCAAGAATTACCTTAAGCATAAGCGAAAGGAGATGAACGTTGAAAGGTTTATCCTTCAACTTAGCATTGAGGAAGGCAATAGAGTTGCCGAGAAAAGGTTTACCCCAAGTATGGCCAAAGCCAATGTGGTGGAGCATGGTCAAAGCTCCAAAGGCAAAGGCAAGGGTAAAGCCAAAGTTGGAACAACTAAGAGGTCATTCAATTTGAAGCCTCAAGGAGGGGTTCAAAGAAGAGGTTCACAGGAACTTGTTTCAATTGTGGTGGTGAAGGCCATAAGGCTTCGACTTGTAGGATGCCAAAGAAATCTCGTGAAGCAAACATGGTGAAAGACATAGCTAGAGATGTGTCTGATATGCACCTTACGGCGGTAGTGTCCAAGGTGAATATGGTGGGATCAAATCCAAATCAGTGGTGGGATCAAATCCAAATCAGTGGTGGATTGACACCGGTGCTACTAAACATGTGTGCTCCAACAAAGACATGTTTAGTACTTTTGAAGCTATGGAAAATGGCAAAAAGTTGTTTATGGAGAATTCAGCCACTACCGACATCAAAGGTCGAGGGAATGTGGTTTTGAAGATGACATCCAGAAAGGAATTGACTCTCAACAATGTGCTCTATGTGCCTGGCATCCCGAAGAACTTGGTGTTTGGCTCACTTTTAATTAAGCATGGTTTTCGTATTGTGTTTGAATCTGATGTTGTCACTTTGTCCAATAATGGAATGTTTGTAGGAAAAGGGTATGTTAATGATGGGATGTTTAAGTTAAATGTAATGGTGGTGAAACCTAATGTAATAGCGATTAAGCCAAAAGTCAATGCAATGAATAATTCTTCTGTTTACTTGCTTGAGTCTTCCCATTTGTGGCATGGTAGATTAGGACATTTTAATTATGATGTCATTCATAGATTGATTATTTAACTTGAATTGCTTACCCAAAATTAAAGTTGATTGCAAACACAAATGTGAAACTTATGTAGAATCAAAATTTACAAAACCTTCATTCCATCCAATAACAAGAAATAGTGAACCACTCGAGTTAGTTCACATGGACATATGTGACTTCAAATCAACACAATCACGTGGTGTCAATAAGTACTTTGTGACTTTTATTGATGATAGAACAAAATATTGCTATGTGTACCTCATCAAAAGTAAAGATGAAGCAATAGAGAAGTTCACTCTCTATAAAAATAAAGTTGAGAATAAATTAAACCAAAAAATTAAGGTGCGAAGAAGTGATCGTGGTGGGGAATATGAATCTCCATTTGAGGCAATTTGTGCTCAATATGGAATTAAACATGTAACCACGGCACCTTATACACCCCAACAAAACGGTGTTGCTGAACGGAAAAATCGGACATTAGAAGAGCGATGAATGCCATGTTGATAAGTTCGGGATTACCTTCTAACATGTGGGGAGAGCCGTGTTATCGGCAAATTACGTGTTAAATAAGGTACCTCGAAAGAAACTAAATAAGAGCCCTTATGAATTATGGCATGGAAGAGCGTCATGTTACAAATACTTGTGAGTGTGGGGGTGTCTTGCGAAGGTAGCCGTACCTCCACCTAAAAAGGTGAAAATTGGACCTAAGACTGTTGATTGCATATTCATTGGATATGCACACAATAATTGTGTTTATAGATTTCTTGTGTATGAATCAAAAATTCAAGATATACACAAGAATACTATAATGGAATCTAGGAATGTGTCTTTCTTTGAGAATGTGTTCCCATATAAGTTAAGAAATGAGGCAAGCTCATCAACTAGGGTACAACATTCAATAGAAGAAGAACACGTTCAATATAGAAGTGAAGAAGAGGAGATGGAACCTCAACGTAGCAAAAGAGCTAGGGTAGAAAAATCAAATGGCCAGATTTTCTAACCTACATGCTAAAAAGTGAGCCACAAAGTTATAAAGAAGCCGTGAGCTCTTCTGAAAGACCTTTGTGGAAAGAGGTCATTAAGAGTGAAATCGATTTCATTTTGCAAAATAAAACTTGGGAACTAGTGGATCTTCCTCCGGGAAGTAAACCACTAGGATATAGGTGGATTTTCAAAAGGAAAAGGAAAGCGTGTGGAACAATTAATAAGTATATGACTAGACTTGTAATTAAAGGTTACAGACAAAAGAAAGGCCTAGATTACTTTGACACGTATTCTCTTGTTACGAGAATAACGTCTATTAGGATTGTACTTGCAATTTCCGCATTGCGAAATCTTGAAGTACATCAAATGGATGTAAAAACTGTCTTTCTAAATGGAGATTTACATGGAACAACCAGTGTGCTTTTCTGCTCCAGGGCAAGAAAACAAAGTGTGCAAGTTAGTGAAGTAATTGTATGGCCTCAAACAATCACCAAAATAATGGCATCAAAAGTTTGATCAAGCCATGATTGAAAGTGGATTTAAAATCAATGAATGTAACAAATGTGTCTATATCAAAAACACGGAAAATGACTATGTCATTTTGTGTTTTTAAGTAGACGACATGCTTATCATAGGAAGCTATGATAAAATGATTAAATCCACAAAGAATATGTTGAACTTGAAGTTTGACATGAAAGATATGGATTTAGAGGATGTGATCCTTCACTACAAGAAAGTACACTATTTACGGCAGCTTATTACGGCGGCCTACACGGAGCCGCCATATATAAAGTCGTATATAACTAGTTATATACGGAGGTCGTAGGTAGCCGCCGTAAATATAAAACGTATATTCGGCCGACTTACTTATCGTCGTATTTAACTACTTTATATACGACGATTTATACGGAGCCATCGTAGTTATAATATAATACGGCGATTTATATTCGACCGACTTACTTATCGTCGTATTTAACTAGCTATATACGGCGGTCAACACGGAGCCGCCGTATAATATAATATATACCGCGAATTGAAATTTCCCCAAAATTCCGTCTTTCTTTATCGCGCAAAAAATAAATTTCCCAAAGAAATTCATATCCATACGGCGTTTACCCAAAATCTAGGGTTTGAGTGCATCCCACCGATTCATCAACAGTGAACTTCATTGGGAAATTCCAACTGGGTTTGCATCGCCGTCTTTATCAATGTTGGTCTTCTGCTTAGAGCCCTTGGGACCGCCGGAGATTTCAGAGGTGGCGTAAACATCTATCTTGCTAGGTTTGGTCTCATCTTCAGGTAATCAAAATCGCCCTAGCGAACTACTAATTCAGTAATTATAATACCCAATTCAGTCTTTAATTGATTTGTACCGTATATCTATTTCGAAATTGAATGAACAATTTTTTTTTGTTTGAAAGGGCTACGATCAGACAAAGCAAATCACCTCCCTTCAAGTTCTTGGTTCCTCTTGTTTATGCCCCTGTGCTTCCTCTCAGTAAGTTAAATTTTAATTGTGAAGTATAGCTATGTTGGTTTATTATCGATATGATTGATGGGATTGTGGTTTTTTTTATTATTATTGTTCGGATTATGGGGTGGTATTTGTTGAAAATTACTAATCGTTGTTAGGGTTTGATTTGCAGTTCGGCTTACGCTGAGACATAAGCCTGTTTTGAGGGATCGTTTGTTCATTGGCGTGAACTAATTGCGGTTTGTATTTAATTAGTATTACTAGCTTTTTTAATATATAGTTTTCTTTAATCGTGTATGCATCTATAATAGTTATTGCATGATAAATAACTGAAGGCTCCTGGCTTGTTCACCTGATGTATCCAAACATTTAATTTTCTATATTAAAATAGTACTTACTTTGTTCCTAAAAGCGAGCCCGTTGCTCCTTTTTAGACCGTTTCAAATAAAGTGGCCCCTTTCTAATCCTTCCTTTGGAAACTTAACTTTTACTATTTTAGCCGTGTTCTAGTTGTTTATTTAGTATGGCCTCTCCTTCATATAGGCGAAATTGGAATATTCAAAGCATACCAATATTTACAATGTCGTCAATTAGCCTTAATCTGTATGCTGAGTCAAGGACTAGATAAATGGATGCTAATTTATACTTAATCATCAAGCTGTAGCTGCTAGATTAACTAGACAAATGGATGCTAATTTATACTTAGTCATCAATGTAGCTGCTTGATTCACTACTAGAAACAGGCCAATTATTGACGAAAATTTATCTACGGACAATACCGACGGAAATTTAAGCCTTACCGACGGAATTTTATTTTCATTTTGCCGGGATCTTTTTTTTAAATTTTCATTAAAATCCGTCGGTAAACCTTAAAATTTCGTCGGTACTACAGACGGACCGTGTCCACCGGTAATACAGGGGATTAATCCGTCGGTGAATGGGCATATAAATATAACCCTATCCCCCTCCCGTTCATTCCCCTCGTTCATTCCCCTCCCAGCCATTGTCGCCGCTGGAAATTTCGCTCTCGCCGCCGCCGTTGATTCGCTCACCTCGTTCACTCGGTAATCTCTCTCTCTCGCTCTCTCTCTCTCTCTCTCTCGCTCTCTCTCTCTCTATCTCTCTTTCTCTTCTTTCACTTACTCCTTTTAATTGCTGGTTTTGATCTTACTCATTCAATCGAAGATGTTTCTCACAAGGTTAGCACATTGTTAATCACGAATCTAGGGTTTTTTGTTTTTTCTGTTTAGATCGCCCTCCATGTACTCTTGTTAATTCCCTAATGATTTATCTCTATTGTTGTGTAGGACTGAGTATGATAGAGGTGTCAACACCTGCTCCCCTGAAGGCCGATTGTTTCTGGTTGAATATGCCATTGAAGCCATAAAGGTACCAATTTGAACTCATGTTTGTTCTTTCTCTGTGTAGTAGATTGATTTCTAATAATTTGTGTTTTGTGGCTTTTGATTGTGATTTGCAGTTGGGTTCCACGGCTACTGGGTTGAAGACTAAGGAAGGGGTTGTACTTACTGTTGGGAAGTGTATCAGTGATCCCCTTCTGGTTTGTCTGCTTTCAAATTCCTTATATGTATAACTTCCGTGAACTGTTTACTGCGCATCTGCATTAGCTGCCTAAATCTATGATGTCCAAGGTGGTATGGCTATAGTAATCTCTAGGAAGCATACTCTATCTTGAACAATAGAGGGCTGTGTGAACCTTGGATTTGAGGCAACATGTAGTTGTCCATTTTTCTAGGGTTCTAATCTCTTAGTTTTTTAGTTTTAGACTGAGCTGAATTTGGATGTTCAATAGTTGAAGTTTGCAGTTGAGAATTGATAAGAGGTGATTGGTTGGTGGTACGAAAATGAGAGCCTAAATTAATGTCTTATTAGATACTTGAAAAGTTTTGCGAAGCCTAAGGATTCAAAGATTTTGCAATTGCTAAAACTTGGTTTCACCTCATAAATCTACTGGAAATAGGCATGTGGAGACATACTAATGTTTTCAAATTTTAAAAGTTATTGCTCCAGTAGTATTAAAGATTTTCTATAAACTCGAATCATCTAGAAACTCCCTAATAACGTTTCAAATATTGCAAGGATAGAGCTCTTTAATGGGAAAGGTGGTATTGTTGAGGGGTGCATACATGGGATTGATCGCACTGGAGTAGATTTTATGGCTATGGATGATATAAGATCAGCATCTCTTGAGACTACACATTGGCACGTCTTTGCTGCTTTTGGTGAGTCATGGATGATATAAGATCAGCATCTCTTGAAGGTACATCATTAGAAGCATATGCTTCTAATGATGTACCTTCAACTAGTACTTCAGTTTTAACAATGTAACTAGAGGCAGAAATTCTGTATAATATGAAACTTGTAATTTGGTTATGCTTTGTCATGTTCTCTTATTTACTTCATTCGTCTTAAAAACTAAAAACACACGTGACAAGCCTAATTTCGTGAGAGTGCAGCTTTACTTGCTTACACTTATACTATAGCCTTCTCTAGAAATTGGACATTTTTTTTGACAAACCAAAAATGAAAGAGAACCTATTTCTTGGGACAGAGGGAGTACTATGTTGTAGGAAAATGAAGGCTTTTTTTATTTATCACGTGTTCATATTTTTGGCACTCATAATTTTTGTACAGGTTTATTTCTAAGACACTATACGGTGGTGATGATGAGAATGGATCCCCTGTGGAAAACAGAGCTGTCGAACCGCCAAAGGTTCTTGGCATTAAGCCGGGGACTGATGAAAAGGTTCATACTTAACTGTGAACCATCTCTTGATTGTTGGGTAGCAGATTTTTGTTCTTCCCATAACATGGCTTCTTCATTTGTGTAATGACATTTCTCTATACTTCTCTTCTCCCCTTTTAGGTTCTTTTGAAAAATGGTCCATATGGTCACTATGTCCAGCTTGGTGAAGACAGAAAGGGTTGCTTACCTAAACGAGCTTCCCTAGCGCTGGTAGGCTAAGCATCATTTTTTTTGGTAGGCTAAGCATCATTTTTGTGATGCTATAAATGTTGCTTATTCCTGATTCTGCAGTTAATTGATTTGCTTACTAAACTCACTTCTCCATGTCCTAAAATATTCTACTTGTGAATTTTGAAGAAGTCTATATCTTTGCAATATATAAATCATTTTACTCTTTGGAAGTTGTATTATATTTGGGTCGCTGCCATCATTTGAATTTAGCTTCTTGTTTTCTGTATTTTTTTTTTCATTCCTTTATTGATGGACTCCTTGTCCATCCTTTGTAATCTGATCTTATTTTAATAAAATCTTTTTTCTTATCGAAAAAATGTTTTATAATACAATTTATGTATTGATAAGTAGACAATTTTTATTTTTACATGTGGTACTTGTAAGCCAAGTTATTATAATAATG
Organism: Adenophora triphylla var. japonica; assembly: GCA_022495995.1. Lineage (NCBI taxonomy): Eukaryota > Viridiplantae > Streptophyta > Magnoliopsida > Asterales > Campanulaceae > Adenophora > Adenophora triphylla. The sequence goes on along the minus strand of JAFEMH010004305.1, from coordinate 105,549 downwards.
TATGTCTTATTGCCAGGTCAAGGATGTAAACGCTGTTACACTGGAGGATGCTCTTCAGTGGCTCAGCTACCCCATCACGTTGGTATGTATCTACTCGAGGTGAAAATTGATTACTTAATTTTATCATAAAACTAGAATTTCATTTTGGACCTTCCCTGAAGATGGCAAGCCAGTGATACTAAGGATTGCTCGGTATGGACTTTCAGTTAAACACACAAAAACACATTCTCCAGTTCCAAAGGTAAAATTTTTGTTTGGCTCTTAAGATATGGATATGAATATATCATTATCAGTTTGTCAGGAAATTATGGGAGTCAGCCAAATAAAATAGTACAGTATATTGATAGTTTTGAGTGTCTGGGTTTATTTGGCACTTAAACATCCAAATAAAACTTTAAATTTCCCCCTTGTGCACCTCTGTTTTAGAACCCATAGGAAAGGATATTTTTGTAAAAAATTAGTTGAATGGTTTATTATTGGAAGGGCTAATTTATTTGTGAATCTGGATTATTTAGAACATGAAACCGAGTGATATAGACATGGAAGCAGCGGTGCAGATATTGTTGAGTAAAGATGCTAAGCATACTGGGAGACCGAAAGCAAACAAGGCTGACCAAGTATAGGCATTTATTTTATTTTCGCTATTTCATTATTATTTGTATATTGATTGGTTAATGTATTTCTTTCTCATTTGTCCACAAAATTTATTATTATTATTGAAAAACTGGAAGGACCCCAATTCAATTTAATACCCAAACTCTATCTCCAAGTATAAATAATGTCTTTGAACGTCAACCTGTCTCAAAACCTCCTTTCACCTCCTGGACCGGAGTTCCAGTACTTGTTGTGAATGCTTTCTTCGTTGTTTCTTAGGTGGGAAAATAAGTGGAGGCATAAACCGAGAAGGTATCAAATTCTACAATAATGTCTTTAACGAGCTCTTATCCAAAGGTAACATTTTAACTAAGTTTCAATACTCACCGACTACACTTAGTTTTATGATTCTAATGTATAGATTCATATGAAGTTTTTGCATTACGTACTGTTTTCCAGGCATAACACCATTTGTGGTTCTTTTCCACTGGGATCTTCCTCAAGCCCTTGAAGATGAATATAAAGGATTCTTGCATGAAAATATTGTGTATGTTACTAGCTTTACGCGCACACACACACACACAGCATTACTCCGTATTATATTTGGCCTTTGAGATGATGTTGGCAAACTTCCTGTTAAACATAAATTAAATTATTTTTCAAATGATAATGTGACAGGAATGATTTCCGAGACTATGCAGACCTCTGCTTCAAAGAATTTGGTGACTGAGTGATATATTGGACAATTTTGTATAAATTTCTTGTTCATGCTCCTTTCTTTGTATTAATTTGAATTAGAATTATGTTTTTGATTATAAATATATGTTTTTGTTTTTTCAATATTCAGAAGAGCGAGAAGATTATATACGTTTGTGATTATAATTTACGTTTTTGTTTATTCAAAATTCAGAAGAGCTAGAAAATTATTACCAACTGAAGACGGAAAAAGAGGCTAAAGGAAAGCAAGTGTGAGTGTCTGATCAGCTTAATATTATTACCCCCTTTTGTCTTTCTTCATCTTTTTGACTGGTTACTGAGTTGTCTAGTTATGGCAGACACGCGGAAGAGATTGTACGCCCAAGGGTGCCGTTAAGTGACTGTCTTGATAGCTTTTCAGCTCATGAGGAGGTGCATGAATTTTATAGCTCTGCCCTCAATGCCAAGACAACTGCGATCAAGTAATGTATTCTTTACCTTTTCTGTCCTCATTGATTGTCATTTGGTCTTCTGATACTTGAGCTTTTTTTGAGGGACATAGAGATAACAAGTGGGGCTCATTAAAGGATATCATTAGAAATGAAAAAATGTTTTTAAAATTTTTGATTATGTAATTAAGTCATATTCTTACCTTTGGATATTTTTGTCGGGTTGATTTCACCGCGCACACCTGAGGTTGGTCAAATATCAGTGCCCACCATTTTCCTTCACAATTTCTACTTTTAATTATTACTACAGAAGGGTGGGCACTGGAATTAGGACTAACCTCTTGGGTGAGCATTGAAATTAAACCTATTTCTGTCCCTTGTTCCATTCTCCAACTTGACTGTGCAAGCTGATCTCATTGTTTTTCTTTGCATTTTATGGACTGATCTGCTTTGTTAGATTTCATGTGTTTTTTTTTGGGGGGGGGGGGTTGGATGGGTGGGTAGGTGGATGGATGGGGTTCCTCTTTATTCACTTGTTCTTCATCTGGTGAAACTGTTGATATCTGATGCGGGAACCGAATGGTTGGTATTTGACAAACTCAACAAAGTCTGTCCACTTGAATCGGCTGTATCTATCAATATCCTCGGCCAAAGATTACAAATAATATATCAATGGAAAGCTCTATGAGTCGAGATTCCAAGGCTCTTTTCGGATCAGCATTTGGAGTTTTCTACAGAGAGTTATGACTGTTTTGATGAAGAATAGTTTGATAGTCAATACATCCGAAAATTGACTAGTATTCATGTTTATCATGTCTTTTGAGATTTCTAGGCTATGTTATCCTTAAACAATAAATGTTATGTTTATCCTTTAAGTATTTTGATGATTCCTAAGCTTGGAGGGTTGTTCCAAGTAATCTATAAATACCCTACAAATTGTCATTGTAAGGGAGAGTTGAATTTGAGTTTATAAAATATAAGATTGTGCTTTGTGCCATCTTTTCTTGTTCTGTACCTATTCGGTGGATTCCGTTTAGTGGTGAACAAACAAAACCATGTATCTCTTTGGTGGATTCCTTAGAGTGGTGAGTTGTTTATGCCCTGTATCTTCAAGGTGGATTCCTTGAAGTGGTGAGCATTCTATCCTTTTCTATCCATTTTCTTTATTATTCTTTTCCGTTGCGTTTTTCCCGTATCAGTTGGTATCAGAGCCCGGTTAAACAACCTTCTTAGCGTTGTTTAGTCCGTGGGTATTTTTTGTTTCAGTTTATATATCATTTCCCCGATCCTTATTCTTCATCTCCTATTTTCTTATTAAAAAAAAAATCAAAAAATTATTTTTCTTTCCCAATTCATCATGGATAGTCTTTTTTGGCCTTTTACTAATACCATTACACCACAACCAAATGTTGATTGGTCTCTACCTTCGATCTTCGATGAGTATCCTCAAGATATAATAGATTTGTCTTTTCATCATCTTCAAAATGGTTCACCTCCATGTTTTGACAAATGTGTGGGCTATTGTCAAATTTGTGAATCTATTTCATGTTCCTTGCCTTCGAAAATTTTAAATGTTTTTCGTAAAATTTCATTAAATCGAGCAACGGATACTTTTGAAAATGTTAAACTTGATTGCTTCTACCAAGATCCATTTGATCTAGATTATTCAAGCATTTCCGTTTCTTGGTTCATCAACAAGTTAATTATTGATCATTTTCTCACAACTTATTGGAGTGAATGGATGGATGTGGTCACAAAGGCGATAAAATTTAAAGTTCGCCGAGTATACAAAAAGAGAATTCAAGATCTATCAATCTAAATGCTTGAAAGATATTCTACAGATTCTAGAGAGGCATTGGCTAAAATTCGAGGACGAATTTTCTTTCAAGTGGGGGAGTATGACGCGGGAACCAAATGGTTGGTATTTGACAGTCTCGATAAAGTCAGTCCACTTCTACATAATGTAACTTCCAGTTCGTTCAGCCAAAAATTACAATAAATGTACCAATGTAAAGCTCTACGAGTCGAGATTCCAAGGCTCTTTTCGGATCAACATTTGGAGTTTTCTACAGAGAGTTATGACTGTTTTGATGAAGGATAGTTTGACAGTCAATACATTCGAAAATTGACTAGTATTCATGTTTATCATGTCTTTTGAGATTTCTAGGCTATGTTATCCTTAAGCAATAAATGTTATGTTTATCCTTTAAGTATTTTGATAATTCCTAAGATTGGAGGGTTGTTCCAAGTAATCTATAAATACCCTACAAATTGTCATCGTAAGGGGGAGTTGAAATTTGAGTTTATAAAATATAAGATTGTGCTTTGTGCCATCTTTTCTTGTTCTGTACCTATTCGGTGGATTCCGTTTAGTGGTGAACAAACACAACCCTGTATCTCTTTGGTGGATTCCTTAGAGTGGTGAGTTGTTTATGCTCTGTATCTTCAAGGTGGATTCCTTGAAGTGGTGAGCATCCTATCCTTTTCTATCCATTTTCTTTATTCTTCTTTTCCGTTGCGTTTTTCCCGTACCAGTTGGTATCAGAGCCCGATTATAAACAACCTTCTTAGCGTTGTTTAGTCCGTGGGTGTTTTTGTTTCAGTCTATATATCATTTCCCCGATCCTTATTCTTCATCTCCTATTTTCTTATTAAAAAAAAAATCAAAAAAATATTCTCCTCTCCCAATTCATCATGGATAGTCTTTTTTGGCTACCATTACACCACAACCAAATGTTGATTGGTCTCTACTTCCGATCTTCGATGAGTATCCTCAAGATATAATAGATTTGTCTTTTCATCATCTTCAAAATGGTTCACCTCCATGTTGGCAAATGTGTGGATTATTGTCGAATTTGTGAATCTATTTCATGTTCCTTGCCTTCGAAAATTTTAAATGTTTTTCGTAAAATTTCATTAAATCGAGCAACGGATACTTTTGAAAATATTAAACTTGATTGCTTCTACCAAGATCCATTTGATCTAGATTATTCAAGCATTTCCGTTTCTTGGTTCATCAACAAGTTAATTATTGATTATTTTCTCACAACTTATTGGAGTGAATGGATGGATGTGGTCACAAAGGCGATAAAATTTAAAGTTCGCCGAGTATACAAAAAGAGAATTCAAGATCTATCAATCCAAATGCTTGAAAGATATTCTACAGATTCTAGAGAGGCGTTGGCTAAAATTCGAGGACGAATTTTCTTTCAAGTGGGGGAGTATGATGCGGGAACCAAATGGTTGGTATTTGACAGTCTCGATAAAGTCAGTCCACTTCTACATAATGTATCTTCGAGTTCTTTCAGCCAAAAATTACAAGAAAAATATAATTAGAAAGATCTTTGAGTCTAGTTTCTGGAGCACTTTTCGGATTGGAATTTGGAAGTTTCTAGAGGGAGTTATGACTGTTTGACCTCAGGGTAGTCTGAAAGCCAAGTACATCCGAAAATTGGTCAAGTCTTCATGTTCGTCAAGTCTCTTAAAATTTCTAGGTTATCTTATCTTTTTATCATAATTGTTTAATCAATATTTTAGCATCTTTTTTATTCCTAGGCTTGGAGGGATGTTCCAAGTAACTATAAATAGGCTACAATTATCATTGTAAGGGGGAGTTGAATTTGAGTTTATAAAATATAAGATTGTGCTTTGTGCCATCTTTTCTTGTTCTGTACCTATTCGGTGGATTCCGTTTAGTGGTGAACAAACACAACCCTGTATCTCTTTGGTGGATTCCTTAGAGTGGTGAGTTGTTTATGCCCTATATCTTCAAGGTGGATTCCTTGAAGTGGTGAGCATCCTATCCTTTTCTATCCATTTTCTTTATTCTTCTTTTCCGTTGCGTTTTTCCTGTATCAGTTGGTATCAGAGCCGAAACCAGGATTTCCTTGTTTTGGTAAAGATATCCTTTTATCCTTTTCACCTCTCTTTCTCCATCATCAATTTCGTTTCCATCACATTTTATTATAAAAAAAAATCTTAAAAAAATATCGTTCTTTCTCAATCAAAGATGGTGGATCTTTATTGGCCATTTACCAGTTCAATTTCTCTGCAACCCATTGTTGATTGGTCTTTGCCACCAACCTAAGATGAAGAGAGTGACGAGTCAATTGAGATAATTGGAGGAGAATATTTCACATATGTTCCTTGTGTTGTTGAAGATCCACAAGTGGAAAGGGAGCATGCTCATGATGAGCTATTGTTAAGGGAGTACTATTGGTCATTTTCAAGACAACCTACGTTTTCTCCTTCATGTAAGCACAATGCCAACATTCAATATAAGATATATGATTTCAAGATTCGTTGTCACATTAAAATTCGAAAACGAATTTTCTCCAACCAAGGGAGAATGATGCGGGAACCGAATGGTTGGTATTTGACAAACTAAACAAAGTATGTCCACTTGAATCGGCTGTATCTATCAATATCCTCGGCCAAAGATTACAAATAATATATCAATGGAAAGATCTATGAGTCGAGATTCCAAGGCTCTTTTCGGATCAGCATTTGGAGTTTTCTACAGAGAGTTATAACTGTTTTGATGAAGAATAGTTTGATAGTCAATACATCCGAAAATTGACTAGTATTCATGTTTATCATGTCTTTTGAGATTTCTAGGCTATGTTATCCTTAAACAATAAATGTTATGTTTATCCTTTAAGTATTTTGATGATTCCTAAGCTTGGAGGGTTATTCCAAGTAATCTATAAATACCCTAAAAATTGTCATTGTAAGGGAGAGTTGAATTTGAGTTTATAAAATATAAGATTGTGCTTTGTGCCATCTTTTCTTGTTCTGTACCTATTCGGTGGATTCCGTTTAGTGATGAACAAACAAAACCCTGTATCTCTTTGGTGGATTCCTTAGAGTGGTGAGTTGTTTATGCCCTGTATCTTCAAGGTGGATTCCTTGAAGTGGTGAGCATCCTATCCTTTTCTATCCATTTTCTTTATTCTTCTTTTCCGTTGCGTTTTTCCCGTATCAATATCAATTTCCTTAAGGTTCATTCTCTATCTATTGTCTCAGTGGCGGACTAAGTTTAGGAAGGCAATGAACAAAGCTGACAATGATGCAAGTACGAGAGCGATTGATTCACTCATTAATTATGAGGTGAGGTTGTAATTTACTTTTTTATTTTGAGTCTTTTCTCTCCCTATATATATACATATATATATATATATATATATACATATACATATATATATACATACATATACATATATATATACATACATATACATATATATATACATACATATACATATATATATACATACATATACATATATATATACATACATATACATATATATATACATACATATACATATATATATACATACATATACATATATATATACATACATATACATATATATATACATACATATACATATATATATACATATATATATATATATATAGGTTTTTGTTAGGATACCCACCATAGGAGTATCCTAACAAGTGGCCCATCATTTTTGGACAAAAATATTCCTCTTTCCTCAAAGCAGTCATATGTATGATGGGGGCAAAATTGTAATCATCAAAGAGAGAGAGATATATTAACTCTCTCTCTCTCTTATTTAATACTAACTCCCTCTCTCTCTCTCTCTCTTATTTAATACTATCTATCTATCTCTCTCTCTCTCTCTCTCTCTCTCTCTCTCTTTGATGATTACAATATCACCCCCATCATATATATGATTGCTTTGAGGAATGAGGGACATTTTTGTCCTAAAAATAATGGACCACTTGTTAGGATACTCCTATGGTGGGTATCCTAACAAAACCCATATATATATATATATATATATATATATATATATATATATATATATATATATATATATATATATATATATATATATATATATATATACATATATATACACACACACACCTTTGATTCCGTATTGACTAACTTTGTTTGACAATTTTTCTTCATATGGTATCTCTTCAGACTGTAAAGTACTTCAACAACGAGAATTATGAAGCTGAGGAGTATGATAAGTTTTTGAAGAGCAAGTGTGTTTCGTTATAAAAGTCCCATTTGTATGCTTAGCTGAATGTGACATAGGAAAACTAAGTATTACCCTTGATATTTGGTCGGAGTGTTATTTTTAGCACAACACTTTCAGTAGCTATGGTGTTGTGTTCAAACGGGATTATGAATGGTCAGATGACAGTTGGTGATTTGGTAAAGGAATTTATAGTACTAGTCGTCTAATTTTATGTTGTTTTTTAGAATTTAGTGAACATTGAATTTGTTTTTTCATGTTCTTGGTGAATGTTAAATTGAGTTGTATCAGAATGTTGGTATTTTGGTATTTGAACAGGTTACAGGTGGCTTTCTAAATAATTTAGTTGTTTTAAAAAACTCTGCACAATTTACTCGTCGGTAATTTTTTTTAAAACTGATGAAAGATTTACCGACGGAAAAGTCCGTCGGTAAATTCTATAATTACCGACGGACATATCCGTCGGAAGTATCTCCGGTGATACGCCGGGCAACCTTCGGCAGCTACTTTTACCGACGGACAATTTCCGACAACATAATATCGTTTACCGACGGATGGTCCGTCGGTATTACCGACGGAATTTGTCCGTTGGTATTACCAATGAGTTATTACCGACGGATTCCGACGGAACAGATCCCGACGGAAAAGATCCGTCGCTAAACAGACATTACCGACGGATTTTGAGTTTTACCGACGGATTTTTCCGTCGGTAATTGCCCAGTTTCTAGTAGTGATTACAACCATCTCATTTCAAAGCTTTGGTATCATAACCGAACATGCAATCTTCTCGCTTCGTTACCTTTGCATTCCTTTGGCCTTTATTAGATACTTGCTAACTAGTTTAACTGTGAAACATGACAGGTTGTGGTCAAACCTGTTTGGATCCATTCACTTCAGCTCCTGTTGATATCAATTTGGTTCCTTTCGGAGAGAAGTTTGATAATACAACTGCTATGCTCACTTATGAGAGATTCTGGCAAAAGAAGCTACCTCTGAATAGGACTCTTTTTGGTAATTATGAAGTTGTCTATATTACTTATCCAGGTAGAGTCTCACCCCATCCATTGTTGTCCATCTAGCTTTTTATGTAACACTGCTTTTCTTGATGGGGAACATGTTGCTTTCAGGACTTCCTACTTCACCGTCATATGGGGGTCATGTTGGTAATGGTCCAGCTGGCAGTGTTGGAAGTCGGGAGTTCCCTGTCACTGCAAATTTTGTCGACAAAGCTAGAAGATGGACCCTAGAACCATTTTGGCCATTACTTTGTCTGCCGTAGTACTCTTGGTGGTTTGCTGTGGGGTGGTTTCTGTGCTGTTAAAATGCAGGAAGGTTGGGAGACCATCAAGCGCTGTTGGCCCTGTTTTTACACCATCAATTAATAAGAGATCTGGTGAGTGCGAAATAGTTTATGTTTTAATTTGTCAATATCTGGTTAGTGCGAAATAGTTCTTGCTTTATGGCTTGCGAAGTGAGAATGATGTTTTATATGGTGGTACACCAACAAGCACCGAAACTGACACTTCAACATTGACACAAAAATTTCAAATAAAGTTGGGGGGGGGGGGAGGACGGGAGGAGGTTATTTTTGTTTTTATACTCTCAAAATCAATAGTTTGCATGATCCATTTTATCCATCTGATGCAGTGAAGCAGATGAGATCTATAAAATATGCAGCGTGATTGGCAGTCCAACAAGAAGTGAATGGGCTGAGGGGCTTGAACTGGCAAATGTTATGAACTATCAATTTCCGCAGGTTAGTTTCATCTTCTTTGCTTTCCTTTTTAGTTGCATTCAACAGTCCTATTCTATTATACGAGTGTGATGTCTTTAGACGTTTACTGGCATTGCCTTATTAGTTCTACATGGTTTTCTTGACATAATATGCGCTATTCCAGAAAATTTGTTACCCGTAGATATTTCAGGGAGGTTACAATTGTGTACCTGCTCTGTGCATTAGCATTTCTTTCGGTATATTTTGTATTTGTAACTTGTAATTTGATAATGCAGCTTGTTGGTGTACATCTTTCTGCACTATTACCATCTGCGAGCAAAGATGCAATCAACCTTATCCATGTTTTCTAAATCTTGTTTGCAGGAATTTTAGTTCTCATTGCATGTCATTACTCTCATTAACCTCCCATCCTCAGACATAATGTTATACTACCTACGGCCCAAAATGAATGTCCAAAAAATATCTAAATTTACTCTTTGATCAAGAGCAAATTTTGACATTCGTTTCGGGATGGAGGGAGTATTATTGTGATGAAGGCTCAATTGTGTGTTGCTATTTGCATGGGTTTTATTAAGCCAATTTTCTTTGCTTCTCATCTTACCCTACCATTCGTGCAGGTGTGCAACGGAAGTTGGAAATGCATTACCAGGTGTGTGATTGTGCTCATCATTCAACCTCTTTAGTTGCTCTTGTTAAGTAGTATTATTATTTATTTTGCCAATTTATTTACACAAGTACATACCTTTGTGGACTTTGGCGTTGGTTATTACGAGTTGCATCTAATTTTCAGTATTACAATATCTCTATTGTTCCATATTTTCATTTTACCCTTGTGAGTTTGTTGCCTATCAAGTTGACTCATGTTTGATGATATGATTTTTGTGGAAATTTATGCTTGTAGTCTTACTTCTAGGATTTTAGAAGTTCCTTTGTGATATAGGTTTTGTTTCATAATTGTAGACAGTCTAACCTTTTGCTACTTGCCTCAAGCCCTCAGCTACTTGGTATGATAGGGTCACTTTGTCTTTTTATCTTTATATGCAATTGCTTTACTAAAATTATTGTGTTCTCTTAATTTCTCAAGCCAATGTATTTATGTACTTCTCTGGTTCTCCTTTGCTTGAGGACAATAAATTGTGGTAACATTTAGTAATAGGTCTTATTTGCCAAAGAATGTTCCCTAGCAAAGTACAGATTCCATAATTACAAGATCATCATGACTGGCATGCTCTGGAAATTTGAACTTGCTTTTAGCAAAATGCTTTGCCTTTGCTCCCATTACCGTCCAAGAATTGGCTACTTAATACTTCATAGCCTTTTAAGGAGTTCCTGGCTTCTTGGCTGCTCATTTCTTGTATGCGCGTGTAAGATATGCAAGTTAAAAATCTGTTTGCAAGGGCTGCAAACTAGTAGTATCCTTCATAAGCACTCGTACAAACAGGTCAACTTTAAATTGACCAAAGTTCAACAATACTGTTGAATCGAATCTGAAGACTTGAAGGTAGGTGGATGGGAAAATATAGTACAAGTATCAGAATTTGAGAAATTGGGCCAGCGACTTACATTTGCTTTGAGAAATAACCATAAGTCGTGCGTTTCTCCTAACACTCATTGAGTTATTCTATACATGCTGAATTAGTTGTCTAAAAGATAATTGTTAAATGAAAGTTTCAGCATTTGCTTATGGGAAGAATCTATAACGATGATCGCGGTTTAACAAAAGCCTACTTTATTTTCCTTCTAATATTCCTCAGAAATTTACAATTTTGTTCTTTGAACAGTAAGGCTATTACTTGCTTGTCCTTTGCTTTGGATGGATTGCAATTGGTTTCTGGATCTGAGGATGGTGTGGTTCGAGTTTGGGACACCGAAACCCGTAATTTCATTCGCATTTTTAAGCATGGAAAAGGTACAAGTTAAACTGCAGAAAACTTGGTCCTTGGTAGCATTAATTGCTTAATTTTCTTATCAGTATATTTATTTCTAGATTGCATTTATATTTAACTCTAATAAATGTTGTTTAAGAAATCAAGTTACTTGGTCTATTTTCACACTGCTGTTTACTCTGCTGCTTGTAACGTCACATAAATGTATCGAGCTGGCTTCAAGACTATAGGAAAAAGATGTCATACTTTCTGTATCTGTACTGAAGGAAAGATGATTTTGTCAATGAGTAGACTCAGTTACAAACAAGAAAATTGATGCTGCCATCCAAAATGGTTGCACTGGAACTGGCCGGGAGTAGCAACGGCGTCCGGTCCGGAAATAACGCTCCTCGGGTCCAATATAATGTGGAACCTACAAGATAAAACACCGTTAGGGTGGGGGGCTTTTCCGCCCAAAAACCCTCCGGCGTGAGAATCATCAATCCGGTACATAACATATATATTGACATAATATCCAATATTTCTAGAGAGAGAGAGAGAGGAGAGAAAGCTCATTAAACATGGAACATACCTTGCAAATGGCCCAGGAGGGAGTATTTATAGAGTCACATAAATCATTATTCTTATCATTTCACTTGCCACGTGTCACCTCGTCATTGGAGGAAAATCTACATTTGGATAAGATCAAGGCTCTAAACATGACAAGGCACGGATCTCTCCCGGAGACATCAGCATGCTGCTAAGAGAACCAAGATGCGACATGCGACATCCGACATGCGGGAACCAACATCCGACATGCGGGAACCAATATCCCACATGCGGAAACCGACATTCCATATTCGAGAACCAAGTCATTGGCGAGAACCAGGACCAGAGTCACAACTATAAACATAACTTTGGCTAGAATCATAGTCTTATAACATGCAGCATATAGCATATAACATATAATATGCGGCATACAGAATATAACATATAATATGCGGCATATATCACAACATATAATATGCTGCATATATCATATAACATGGGGGAACCAAACCATTGGCGACAACTAAGAACCCAACTTTTGCCGAGGTACTAGAACCACCAGGCGACATCCTCATAAATAGGGGCCCACATAGACTATATTCGAACTTGGGCCGGGTAAACACTTATTGGGCAAAATATTTTGTTATGGCGCATCAGAAGCTCCCGACTCTTTAGCTCGATTATTCATGATCGAGTTGAGGAGTAAAATAATTCACATAACAAAATATAGATTATCATACCGAGTCAATTTTCATGGTACAGAACACAGGTCCATTTCCTTGATCTTTCCAACACTTACATTACTAATTGTTGGGGTGCAAACCCAATCCCACATTGACAATTGAATAAAGTATTGTCTGGTTTATAAGAGCACACACCCACTTCATTAGTATGAGGCCTTTTGGGAGTTGACCCAAGAGCAAATCCGTGCGAAATTTGGGCCCCAGCGGACAATATCATACTAATGTGGAGTGGTGGGTGGTCTCGGTCCCTACAAATGGTATCAGAGCCATGGTTCGGATGTTCCGGCCTGGGTGGACCGTGTGTGTGCAATTATAGTGGTGGTGGGATTCCCTCTTGTGTGACTTTGCGGATGGTGTTCGCTTGTGTGGTCCTTGGTTTGAGGGGAGGATTGTTGGGGTGCAAACCCAATCCCACATTGACAATTGAACAAAGTATTGTCTGGTTTATAAGAGCACACACCCACTTCATTAGTATGAGGCCTTTTGGGAGTTGACCCAAGAGCAAATCCGTGCGGGCTGGGCCCAAAGCGGACAATATCATACTAATGTGGAGTGGTGGGTGGTCTCGGTCCCTACAAATGGTATCAGAGCCATGGTTCGGATGTTCCGGCATGGGTGGACCGTGTGAGTACGATTATAGTGGTGGTGGGATTCCCTCTTGTGTGACTTTGCGGATGGTTTCGCTTGTGTGGTCCTTGGTTTGAGGGGAGGATTGTTGGGGTGCAAACCCAATCCCACATCGACAATTGAACAAAGTATTGTCAGGTTTATAAGAGCACACACCCACTTCATTAGTATGAGGCCTTTTGGGAGTTGACCCAAGAGCAAATCCGTGCGGGCTGGGCCCAAAGCGGACAATATCATACTAATGTGGAGTGGTGGGGTGGTCGCGGTCCCTACAAATGGTATCAGAGCCATGGTTCGGATGTTCCGGCCTGGGTGGACCGTGATAAAGATGCAAGCACAAAATAACAATAATAGCAAGAACAATAAAAATACGAAACAAAATTGAAAAACAATGAACACAAGAGATTTACGTGGTTCACCAACTTGGCTACGTCCACGGGCGACGGAGAATCAATCCACTATAATCAAGAAGAGTACAAGGAGAATCAAGGTGAAAACCTTTCACACAATCTCACAATCTCTCACAATACAATAGTGAATAAACAAACTTGTTTCTCTCTCAATCTCTCTCTCAAGGCTACGGTAGAAAACAATGACAAACCATCATATTTATATGTAGGGCAAACTTGGACAAACTTCACACGGCTGCACACAGGCCCGGCCCATGCTCTAGCAAACAACGCCGTGAGGCGCACGCCTCAAGGGTACCAGGCGCCCGCCTGGAATTGAGGAAGAACAACTCCAAACCACGGCCTACGATGCGGCCGCCTCACCAAGGCTCATGCGGCCGCCTCAAGACCAAAAAACCAAGCCACCCACTCGGCCAACCAACACACGCAGCAGCAGCAACACGGCAACAGCAACCTTGAATCCTTGCCCAAAACCATACAGTCAATAATTGAGAGTCATCCCAACAATTCTCCACCTTGACGATCAATTCCGAAACAAGCTATCTCCAAGAGAACATCTCTATCTCCGCCGCCACGCCCCGAAGGACATCAATGACTAGTAACACCCACTAAGTCCAAGAACTTCTTGAACTTAGAAATCGAAACCTTCGAACCCGGCTTTGTCAACATGACCGCCTCCGTTATAATCATAACATACCCAATACAACCATCACTGTTCTTGCCATACACAATGCCCACACAAGCATTTGAATACGGAACCCGTGACACATCATCTTTAGACTTGGGACTATCTAAAGAATATAACCATTCCACCTGGCAAGCACCATTGATATCTATCGCAGCCACAAGAATACCATCGACATGAACAAGATAAATCAATGTGCCAATACTACAACCCATCAAGTAACCACCAACATCCAATTTACTCCTAGCAAAACCAAGGGTAACAATAAAAGTGTCGAACCTTTTATACCACTGTCGAGTTGACTTCTCCAAATCAAACACGGACCTCTTTAACAGGCAAACATGATCCTTACCCTCGACAACAAACCCTTCAGGCCGGCGCATGTAGATCTCCACCTCAAGCAATAGATCTCGCATTGCCACAATGCTCAACAAGGCGTAAATACATGTGTGCATTACTACCGGTGAAATAACTCCATTGTAGTCTCCTTTGAATTTGTAGACCCACTTGCGGCTGACTAATCCCTTCTTTGGTGGAGGTCTATCAAATTCCCATGTCCGATCTTCCATAGTAACCAACAACCTTGCAGAAACAAAACACGACATAACTTCCTTGTAGAAAATAGCTTCATGCACATAAACAGATTTCGCGGACAAGACATAAGCAACCATCTTCTCAAAGTCATATCGAACGAAGTACTATCATTCCTTCTTCCCCTACCAAAATCACTGGTAATCTCCACCTGCTTGTTGGTCTCCTCCTTCTGAACTGGAGCATCAGTCGGAGTCACTATATCAGACAAATCAACAGCATCCAAGTCACGTTCCACCCCTTTTGAGTTATCTCCAACTAACTCCACCTGTTTGTATACCCGTTCTGCAGAACAATTCTTCTCATGGAGACGTAGAGCAACATCTCTACCAATCAGGAACTTAGATGCAATAGGATTCCATAACCGAAACCCACTCACTCCAGATAGTTCTGTCAATCCCTTCAAGCCAATGTGACCCAATGTCATGTCCCATGGTTGAGTAACCTCCGCCTCAATCGTTGACCCCGTTGCAACAGACACATCACCAACAACCGTAGACCCAAGAAGCTTATACAATGTCCCCACCTTCTTTCCCTTCAATGCCACCAAGTCACCTTTAGTAGCCGATAATTCGCCATTCGCAATGGATAAACTATACCCAAGACTATCCAAGGTGCCTAGAGAAATTAGGCTCTTCTTCAGTTCAGGAACATACCTGACATTCTGCAATTTCCGCACTACTCCATCAAACATCTTAACCTTAATAGCCCCAATACCCACAACCTTGCATGCAGAATTATTCCCCAACAAAACTACTCCACCAGCAGCCTTATATGAACAAAACCATGCCCGATTGGGACTAATATGATAAGAACAACCCGAATCCAAAATCCAACTATCACGAACTTCGATACTCGGATCACAAGCAGTAAGTGCATCACAGTCACTGTCATCACTGGTGTTTTCAAGCACCACCCCAACTTCACCCTTGGCCTTAGCGGTTGTATCATCATTCCTTTTACCTCCTCGGTTAGGACAATTTCTCCGAATGTGTCCCTTCTCCTTGCAACCATGACATACCACATCTTTAAACCTTGAACTTGACCCCTTCCCGTTCCTCTTACCGCTTTTAGCAATTAAACCCTCACCTTGAGATTCAGCACTTGGGGAAGTCAAGTGCGTCTCAATAACCTCACGGCTTAATAAAGCGGTCTTGATCTCTTCTAAAGCAATCTCTTCCTTGCCATACAAAACTGTCTCGCGAAAGTGCATGTATTCCGAAGGTAGAGAACAAAGCAATTTTACCGCCAATTGCTCATCATCAATCTCGACATCGACATTCTTCAAGTCCATGACCAAGCCATCAAACTCATCAAGGTGTTTCTCCAAGGACTCGCCCGATTTGAGTTTGCACTCCTCGAGTTTCTTCAATAGAAGCAACTGTTACTAACGCTCTTAGTCATGTACAACTGCTCAAGCTTAAGCCAAAGCCCTGCCGCAGTCTTCTCTTCCACAACCTCTCTCAATACCTCATCTTTGAGGCTCAATTGTAAGAGAGATAAAGCCTTCTCGTCCATGTCATCAAACTGTGCATCCGTCAAGTTTGCCGGTTTCTTCGCCTTCCCAAGCAAAGCCTTGACGCAATTTTTACCCACCAAGATTGCTCGCATCTTTACTTGCCATAGCCCAAAGTTAATCTTGCGATTAAACTTCTCAATTTCGTACTTCCCAGACATCGTTACCAATAAGCAATACAAGATCCACAAACCGGAGCTCTGATACCAATTGTTAGGATTTTGGTCCCAACCACAATTGCTAGGTTGATAAAGATGCAAGCACAAAATAACAATAATAGCAAGAACAATAAAAATACGAAACAAAATTGAAAAACAATGAACACAAGAGATTTACGTGGTTCACCAACTTGGCTACGTCCACGGGCGACGGAGAATCAATCCACTATAATCAAGAAGAGTACAAGGAGAATCAAGGTGAAAACCTTTCACACAATCTCACAATCTCTCACAATACAATAGTGAATAAACAAACTTGTTTCTCTCTCAATCTCTCTCTCAAGGCTACGGTAGAAAACAATGACAAACCATCATATTTATATGTAGGGCAAACTTGGACAAACTTCACACGGCTGCACACAGGCCCGGCCCATGCTCTAGCAAACAACGCCGTGAGGCGCACGCCTCAAGGGTACCAGGCGCCCGCCTGGAATTGAGGAAGAACAACTCCAAACCACGGCCTACGATGCGGCCGCCTCACCAAGGCTCATGCGGCCGCCTCAAGACCAAAAAACCAAGCCACCCACTCGGCCAACCAACACACGCAGCAGCAGCAACACGGCAACAGCAACCTTGAATCCTTGCCCAAAACCATACAGTCAATAATTGAGAGTCATCCCAACACTAATTTCTCATTTCATTTCAAGTTTTCACTTTTTCTCTTTCCCATTTCATTTTGTATCCTTGCGACATCAACACTCTTAGACTTGCCGATTTCCTTACTCTCGATATTCTGGCGACTTTCTGATCAATTTCAAAGTTTATCTATGCGTTTTCACTTTATTGATACAAATTTCCTTTTAGCAATCTAGCTCATCACTACAAATGTCGGCGACATTCCTTGCTTAACTTGCGATTTCGTACTGGGTTTTGGACTATTGGATTTTACGACGGCAAACCATGGTTTCGCGCGACTTCATAACTTAATGTTCACACCTTTCGCTCTTCTAGCGATAATCAACATCCTCCCCCTACTAAAACTTTTAGTGCTCTTGAAAAAAAATTCTACATTCTAATTTAGGTCTGTACTAAAACAATTTACTTTTTTATCTTTTAACTTCGCTTTTCGTACTTTGGTTGTCGCGGGTTGCGACCTTACTTTTAGCTTTATTTTTCGCCTCTATGCATGGTTCTTTTAACATTTGCTCTACTATAATTTAGATGTCGCGATTAGCGACTTTGCTTTGACTTTAACATTCTTTCATAAATGCTCCTTTAATGCCTGTCTTGGTTATTTGAATGTCGCGGTGCTACTTCATCTCTATGCTTTATCTTTCTCGAATGTCACTACTTTTCTTACTGTAATTTGCTTTAAATTCTACCTTTGACATGCCGCCACCTTTATTTTGCTTTGATAGCTTATCAAAGATTGACCTTTATTTCTATATACATGCTACTCCCTTCAAAAGAGTGAGGCTTGTCTTTAGGCAGCCTCACTCCCTAGCTATGATTCTCGCTACCTTTCTTTACTTACTCTCGATGGCGACTTACTATTCCTTGTCCATCAGTGCCTGACACCTTTAAGCCAGGTCTGTCTGTGCCCCACTCTAAAACCAAAATACATCCAGGCCACAGCCTCACTTGGCCTAAACCTCGCGACCAAACCTCACTTGGCCCAAACCTCACGGCCAAACCTCACTCGGCCTAAAACTCGCGGTCAAACCTTACTTGACCCAAACCAAAACTCGCGGCAAAACCTCACTTGGCCTAAAACTCGCGGCCAAACTCACTTGGCCCAAAATTCGCGGCCAACCTCCCTTGGCCCAAACCAAAACTCGCGGCCAAACCTCACTTGGCCTAAAACTCGCGGCCAAACTCACTTGGTCTAAAACTCGCGACCAACCTCACTTGGCCCAAACCAAAACTTGTGGCCAAACCTCACTTGGCCTAAAACTCGCGGCCAAACCTCACTTGGCCCAAACCAAAACTCGCGGCCAAACCTCACTTGGCTCAAACCAAAACTCGCGGCCAAACCTCACTTAGCCTAAAACAAATCTCGCGGCCAAACTCACTTGGCCCAAACCAAAACTTGCGGTCAAACCTCACTTGGCCTAAAACTCGCGGCCAAACTTCACTTGGCCCAAACCAAAACTCGCGGCCAAACCTTACTTGGCCTAAAACTCGCGGCCAAACCTCACTTGGCCCAAACCAAAACTCGCGGCCAAACCTCACTTGGCCTAAAACAAAACTCGCGGCCAAACCTCACTTGGCCCAAACCAAAACTCGCGGCCAAACTCACTTGGCCTAAAACAAAACTCGCGGCCAAACCTCACTTGGCCTAAAACTCGCGGCCAAACCTCGCTTGGCCCAAACCAAAACTCGTGGACAAACCTCACTTCGCCTAAAACAAATCTCGCTGCCAAACTCACTAGGCCCAAACCAAAACTCGCGGCCAAATCTCACTTGGCCTAAAACAAAACTCGCGGCCAAACTCACTTGGCCTAAAACTCGTGGCCAAACTCACTTGGCCCAAACCAAAACTTGCGGCCAAACCTCACTTGGCCTAAAACTCGTAGCCAAACCTCACTTGGCCCAAACCAAAACTCGCAGTCAAACCTCACTTGGCCTAAAACTCGCGGCCAAACCTCACCTGGCCCAAACCAAAACTCGTGGCCAAACCTCACTTGGCCTAAAACAAATCTCGCAGCCAAACTCACTTGGCCCAAACCAAAACTCGCGGCCAAACCTCACTTGGCCTAAAACAAAACTCGCGGCCAAACCTCACTTGGCCCAAACCAAAAATCGCGGCCAAACCTCACTTGGCCTAAAACTCGCGGTCAAACCGCGCTAACCGAAACCGCACTAATCAAAATCGCGCTAATCGAAACTGCACTAATCAAAATCGCATTACTTACAAACCGCGTTCGACCATGCCGAATAGAACCCAAACCGCCTTACACCATATCTTGCGTTTTAGACCACTTGGCCAAACTAAAGCCGGAACTTACTATGCCTGACCTTATGCCAGGACTTTCTGTGTTTCAAAACTTTTCAAACTGTGGCATCTCGCCAAACTTTCATTTTTCAACAACTTTTCAAACTGTGGCATCTCGCCAAACTTTCACTTTTCAAAAACTTTTCAAACTGTGGCATCTCGCTAAACTTTCACTTTTCAAACTGTGGCATCTCGCTAAACTTTCACTTTTCAAAAACTTTTCAAACTGTGGCATCTCGCCAAACTTTCACTTTTCAAAAACTTTTCAAACTGTGGCATCTCGCCAAACATTCACTTTTCAAAAACTTTTCAATCTGTTTCTGGCGCCTGGGTCCCCTTTCAGGTCACAAAGCCTGGGTCCCCTTTCAGGTCACGAAGGTTTGGTGCCTGGGTCCCTCCCCAGGTTACAGGCGCTTCGCCACTCAGGCTAGGTCGCAGGAGCTTCGCCACTAAGGCTAGGCTAGGTGCTTCGCTACTCAGGCTAGGTCGCAGGAGCTTCGCCACTCAGGCTAGGCTAGGCGCTTCGCCACTCAGGCTAGGTCGCAGGAGCTTCGCCACTCAGGCTAGGCTAGGCGCTTCGCCACTCAGGCTAGGTTGCAGGAGCTTCGCCACTCAGGCTAGGCTAGGCGCTTCGCCACTCGGGCTAGGTCGCAAAGGTTTGGTGTCTGGGTCCTTCCCCAGGTCACCTCCCCTGGTTTTGTGCCTGGGCCCCTCCCCAGGTCACCGTGCCTGGGTCCCTCCCAGGTCGCAAAGGTTTGGCGCCTGAGTTCCAGCATCCCCAGGTCATCTCCCCCTCTTCGAGCTTTAGCGGCAACTTTCTTTATCAACATTGTCGCAGCTTTATCAACTCTGGGGCCGCTTTATCAACTTTGTCATCACATAAGCAGTTCAGGATGCGAGCCCTTCTGTCAGCAACTCGAGCTTTACCATCCGGCAAAGTAACTTAGCCGACTTTGTCATACTTGACAGAGTCCCTACAAAAGACACGAGGTAGTCATTTGCAAATCAAGTAAACACTTTCTTTATATTTGACACAACGAGCAAATATTACGCAACTATTATATAAATGAGAGAAATAATTAACCACAAATCTCTTTTGCATTTTACTGAGCATATTATCATTTCAAGCATATTATCGTGACTATCATTTTTTTCAATATTCATCATTTCAAGATCTCAAACGTGTAGCGGGTCAACGTACCCATATGCCACGACACTTCCACTTCCACTTACGATATTAGCATAACTTTTCATAATTCTGACATAACTTTGCACATAAACACATAGCATAAAACTCACATATTTTACTTTATGAAATATCATTTTTCTTGCGTCATACTTCTTTTACATTTAATTTGATCAAGAATCCACATTTTGCTATTTTGACGACTTTCACAATTAAACAACTAAGCAAAGGCATAATTTAAAAATTGGCACGACATGTTGCAATATAATACTAATCCACGTTCATTCATGCTTTAGCAAATAGGTAATAAGTACTTTCATATCATTTTAAACATTCTGAGGGACATATTAAAAAATCCTTATGTGAATCGTGCACATGGGCATTACGCTATTGATCTTACATTTTCATATTTATAAAGCGCGTTCCACATTAGCGACTAAGCATACCTCTTATCATAACAACAACACATTGTAGCATAATATCACATAATCAATTTCGCAAAGCATATACTCCATATATTTCAGATATATTAGATTTGTCTCATTTATACTAAAATCACAATTACTTTCTTTCTCAACAGACGTCGACACTAGCATTTTCACGCATACATCATTACCTATGTTTCATCCATTTCTAATCAAAAGTCGCAACATTTAAATTTTATCAAATCCGCATTTTGACTCATAGGTTCAATTAACCAATTTCCCCTACGAGAATTTATTTCCACAATCCCATCTTAAACGATGATTACTACTTCAAATAAATCTATTTAAAATCTAATAATTCACATCCCCAAAATTAAATAAAGCCCCAGACAATCTTATAAGAATTTCATATTCTAGTCATCTTTAACATACTTTCAGTTTTCGTCCAAGGGAATTATTATAACGCCAATCTGTTCTATCATGTGAGCATAGTAAACCGCGAGCACATTTAACTTTACTATGTAACAGAATTTCTAATCATGCATTCATATTGTCAAATAACGAGGATCGTGCAAAATAATTTAGCAACAAAGTAAATAGCAGAAAGAAATGACCTGGCGGAGATTTTGATAAATTCCGTTAAAACTTTAACGTAGAACTCATTATGATCATCAAATATTTAACGGAGGGGATACTGCTGGGCTGCAACTTGATCCATCTAACTTGACTGTGGGGTCCATTATGCCAAATAATTCTACGCCACTCGCTTTTCAGCCCACAACTTTGCACCACACTCTTCCCAATTTCATTTCCTTTTTTCTTCTCAGACTAACAGCTTCCCATATGGCGACAATCACGGCGACCTCTCCACCGGCGACTACTTCTGACGGTGAGATCCTCGCTTGACGACGACAACCAAGGCGACAACAACCTTGGGCAACCTCCAACCTTGCCCCAAGCGACTTCTCTACCCTCAGATTCCGGTGACTCTAACTTTTGCGACCTCAAAAACGGCGACTCCCATCTTACCCGGCGACCTCCTCAAAAACTAAGGTCACTGTCGGCGACATCAACTAATTCCCAGCGGCTTCCTCCCCCAGCTGCGACATCAACCTCGACGGCGACATCTTCAACCGGCGACCTCCATCACTTAGGGAGATTTTATCATTCGCCACCTTCCACTGGCGACTACTCCACCAACGACTTCAAGGTACTTCTATTTCTCTTCAAGCGACATTGAATTTTACAATTTCCGCTTTCAATTTCTGATTTTTCTTAGGCGATTTTACCCTCTGCGATTTAATTTTGACTTCACGGGTCCGGCGACATTCAACCACAGCTTCCCCTTAGTTGACACGTACTGAAACAACGTTGCTGGCCGATTGACAGGTGTTGGATAAGGCTTTTTCCAGTCGACACGTCTCTCCGACCACTGTACATCACTGTTCAAAACTATTTACTTTCTCCCTCTAACTTTTCCGGCAAACGGTTCTTCTTCTCCGGTGACTATCATACGTACCCTCCAGATCTGGCTCTACCTCTCTTCTTCTCTTTTACTCAATTTTCTGGTGACCTTTGACTTTCGGCTCAAATCCAGCTCCGACCGAATTAATTCCCCTCCCCCTCCATTATTTCCGGTGACCAAGCTTGAGAAAAGATTTCAATGGCCTTAACTTAAAATCCTCACCTTCTTTCCTTCTTGCCAGATCTAGACTTTCAGATTTTGATCTGCCTCTGCTCTGTCCAGAAAAACGGAAAAATGTTCACTTCCCATTCCGGCTAACTCCGGCTGCTCCGGCTCATCTATAGACACCCCCAACTGTTGTAGTCAAACTTGATATACTTGGCTCCTCTAATTCGGCACGACTCGCCAGAAAATTTCAAGTCCCGGCAACGGAACCAACTGATGCTGCCATCCAAAATGGTTGCACAGGAACTGACTGGGGGTAGCAACGGCGTCTGGTCTAGAAATAACGCTCCTCGGGTCCAATATAATGCGGGACCTACAAGATAAAAAACCATTAGGGTGGGGGGCTTTTCCCCCCAAAAACCCTTCGACATGAGAATCATCAATCCGGCACATAACATATATATTGACATAATATCCAATATTTCTAGAGAGAGAGAAGAGAGAAAGCTCATTAAACATGGAACATACCTTGCAAATGGCCCTGGAGGGAGTATTTATAGGGTCACATAAATCATTATTCTTATCATTTCACTTGCCACGTGTCACGCCGTCATTGGAGGGAAATCTCTCATGAGATTATATTTGGATAAGATCAAGGCTCTAAACTTGACAAGGCAGGGATCTCTCCCGGAGACATCAGCATGCTGCTGAGAGAACCAAGATGCGACATGCGACATTCGACATGCGGGAACCAATATCCCACATGCGAAAACCGACATTCCATATGCGAGAACCAAGCCATTGGCGAGAACCAGGACCAGAGCCATAACTATAAACATAACTTTGGCTAGAATCATAGTCATAAACATACAACATGGAGCATATAGCATATAACATATAATATGCGGCATACAGAATATAACATATAATATGCGGCATATATCACAACATATAATATGCTGCATATATATCATATAACATGGGGGAACCAAACCATTGGCGACAACCAAGAACCCAACTTTGTCGAGGTACTAGAACCACCAGGCGACATCCTCATAAAATAGGGGCCCACATAGACTATATTCGAACTTGGGTCGGGTAAACTCGTATTGGGTAAAATATTTTGCTATGGCGCATCAAAAATCATGCTAACCAGTTTTTTTAAAAATATTGGGCATGATGTAAACTAGATTATTCACATTCTTTTCAGTACATATGACATGCATGAGAACAACCTTGTTATTGGGTTCTTAGCAGTGTCAGATACCACCAATTTTTTTGGTCATCTTTCCATTTGGGTGTCTCAAAGTTTTTGGCAACTTCAAATATAACCGGGCATTTATTGGCTATATGACTAGTTCAAGTATACAAGAAGCCGATGACAAAAGTTTTGCTTTCTTCTTCTTTCTTTAATTAGTAAGACAACTTGTTTCGTGATAAACTAACAACATATTAATTGTAAGTTGTGCATCGTATAGTTATATAGTAAACCTAGATGACAGATCACGTAAACTAGTGCAATGAATTCAACTCTCCCCCCTCCCCCACCCCAAGGCCCCAATAGAAAAGTGTCCATGTTTAAAAGGAGACTCCATTTGTTGCGTGGATCGTTGATCCTTGTCCTTGACAATTGAATGAACATATTTCTATGCCTTGTTTCAACTTCTATTTGCATTTTATTTCTTTTTTTCTGTTTTATGTCATTTTGGTTGGACAATTACATCATACTAACTCAAATCTTTGATAATTTTGGCAGATTTGAAGGGGCTTTGAAGGGGGTGACATATTGTGGATACTTAATTGTGAGAAGGTGTTTCTTTCAAAAACTGCTATGTGTAGATGAAGGTTTTGATGTATAAATTCTCATTTTACTAAAATAATGGCAATTGGTTTGGTTTGTATGTGTAGATGAAGGTTTTGATATATAGATCATCATTGATCATTTTATAATCTAAGGTTGCATTTGGGTTAATATCCATGGTGTTAAAAACAATGTGTATTTACATTTACGAAGCCTATACAGGTTGCATTTGGCTCAAGCTTTAGCTTTTGTTATGGTTGCATTTGGGTATACAGGGAGTGCTCGGTCGTGCAGAGATAAGACACGGCCGAGCAAAGCTTTGTTATTTACGGTGGCCCTATATCCGCCGTAATCGTATGCAAGTGCACGGCCGAGCAGGGATAAGGACTAGGCCGAGCGAAGCGTTTGAATTTTTGGGAAGCTACGAAAATCATATACGGTGGCCTAAACATCTGTCGTATTTGTACTTCATATCATATACGGCAGCAATACATCTACCGTATTTGTACTTCATTATATACGGCGACCCTATATCTGCCGTAAATACTAGATACGGTGGTAATATTCGCCGTAAATATAAATACAGCGCTACCATATACGGCGCCAAATAAACTGCCGACCAGCCACAGTATATAGTATTTACGGCGGCCCCGATTACTATATACAGCGGATTTTAGCTGCCATAAATAGTGTAGTTTCTTGTAGTGCTTGGAGTGAAAATTTCTAGAATACCTGATGGACTTGTACTGAGTCAATCACATTATATGGATAAAATTCTAGAGAAATTTAACAAGGATAACAATAGAACCATGAATACTCCAATTGACATAAGCCTACATTTAACAAAGAATAGAGGCGAACCTGTGTCTCAGTTAGAGTATTCAAGGATCATTGGAAGTTTAATGTACTTAATGAGTTGTACAAGGCCAGATATTGCTTATGTTGTGAGCAAATTGAGTCGGTATACAAGTAATCTTGGGACAGACCATTGGAAGGGTATTGTGAGAGTACTAATGTACTTAAGATATACTCGTGACTTTTGATTACATTATACCAGACATCCAGCTGTGATTGAAGGATATACTGATGCTAACTGGAAATCAGATATCAAAGACTCTAGGTTTACAAGTGGATATGTATTCACATTAGCAGGTGCAGCTATATCATGGAAATCTTCTAAACAGACTGTTATAGACAGATCCACTATGGAATCAGAGTTTATAGCCTTGGATAAGTGTGGTGAAGAAGCCGAATGGCTACACCAATTTATAGAAGATATTCCAAAATGGATGAAGCATGTGTCAGCATTTTGTATCCATTGTGATAGTCAATCTGCAATTGGTAGGGCACAAAGCAACATGTACAATGGTAAGTCTAGACATATACGTTGCAAACATAATACCATAAGACAACTACTCTCAACTGGTACTATATCTATTGACTATGTGAAGTCAAATAATAACTTAGCGGATCCGTTAACCAAAGGGTTAACCAAAGATGTAGTTGAAAGATTGACATTGGGAATGGGATTAATGCCTCTTGAGAAGTTAAACACAACAGAAAACCCAACCTAGTTGACTGGAGATCCCAAGATCTAAGTTTTCAAAGGGACAACCTAACTATTAAAAGACTTGTAGTATTACTGTGGGGGAACCAACCCCAATCCCATTCCTTAAGTGACATTCTGAAAGGAAAGGTTAAGGTTATAGCTTTTAATGATTCTTGCACTTCGGAATTGCCGAGGGGGGGGGTAATACGGGTTACTTATAAGAATCACCTATGTGAGAGAAAAGTTTGGTCGCTTTGAGGAGAATTGCGTGAGGCTAAATTCTTAGACCCTCTCACAGAACCAGGCATTATGTTCAGGGTCGTGAATGAACATAGCTATGAGAATTGAAGTGTGTTAGGGAGATACATGTGTAAAGTATATGACCGGCTACACAAAAAGCTGAACAGTTCAAGGACATCGCGTCTATTGATTAGCAAGTAGATAAATACATTTTACAAGGGAAGGTTTAAAGAGCAAACCCCTACCTATCCTATGCAGGTATCAACTGCCGGACTTTATCACCATTTCCTTATCATTTCCTTCACGTGGGGGATTGTTGAAAAAATGTAGTGGGTGTGAAGGAAATTTGAGAATTTTTCCTAAATGGGTTATTTGTTAAATGACCAAATTGAATGTGGGTTTGTGTTCTACTCCATGAGAACATTGAAATCAAATATTTATTTGTCCAAAATGATTAATGGATAAATGAGATATTAAGGCTCAAAGTTAGTGGGTTGAAAGTGGAAAAATGTGGTTATCCCACATTGAATGGGAATGTAAAATCCATCAAGCTTAATGTCTGTTTATATTCCCATGATCACGAATAGACTTGTAACAGCAAGCTTAATGTGTAACGACCCTAACCCTAGGCACCAATTTCAGTATTATATTGTATGCTTTTAAAATTAATGTTAACTTTATGTGTTCATTTATGTCTTTAATTTCTTATTTTAAAATAAGATGGTTGAGAAATAATTTTAGAATCTTAGGAATTGCTAGAGAAATTAAATAAAGCATCTTAAGGGAAAATAAAAATAGAAAATAAATAAAGTGTAAGATGAAGTTAAAATGTGTGGAATAATGAATTAGAAATGAAGGTTTAAATTAAATGTTAGAAGTCTTTAATTAATAAAGGAGTCAATTTATTTTAATGGGTAGGCTTTGATTTATTTAGAAGAGGGGGGCCAATTCCCTCTTCATTCCAAATCCCTCCAAGTGTCCCCCTCTCCTCCCCTCATCTCACCCTCCTCACTCTCCCCCTCCATCATCCTCCTCATTCTCATTCTTCTCTTTCTCTCTCAATTTCCATGGAAACCTCCATGGAAAGTATCACCTCCCTAGACTCCTAGCAAGCTCCTTTCTCCTCCATTTCCTAATCCGGGAGTACTTTTGTGATCAAGGCATCTAGGGGAGTTTATCAAGCTCAATAAATCCATAATCCATCTTCTATTCCAAGGTAAGTTATTATGACCTTTCCCTTCATTAAATGATCATGAACTCTTAATGTTGTTCTTGTTAATATGATGATGGTTTAATGCTTTAGAACTATTCTTGGAGTTGAGAATTTGGTAAATGAGATAGAACTTGATTTAGAGTGTAAAGAAATGGGTGGAGATAGATTAGAAGATTTAACTTAGAATGTGGTGGAGAAATGGATAAAGATTCAAGGGGTAAATGATATAAGTGTAAATAATTTTTTGTTACATGGTTTAGTATGAGAGGAAAAGATTGTAAGCCTTTTAAGTTCACAAAAATTGAGTGTTCTTGGGTTTAAAATTGGTTCAGCTGCAAACTTGGGAAAATCGACCTCGTGGGCGGTCGCCCATGAGGGCTGGGCGGTCGCCCATGACCTCAGCAATGGTGCCTTCAGCTTTTCTCTTTTGGGCGGTCGCCCATGGTTCCCTGGGCGGTCGCCCATCACCTCAGGAATTATAACCCCTTTGAAACCCTCTTGGGCGGTCGCCCATGGTGACTTGGGCGGTCGCCCATGTCACCAGATCCTCCCCAGTTTCCTTTCTTGCTGATTATTACTCACAACCTAGTGGCATGACTCCAAACCGTTATAAATTAATAGAACCTAACCAACCCGGATATGAATTAATCCTTTTTAACCTAAGTTCAAGTAGAATACCTCGGCTAGGCCATGATATCTTATTTGGTCAAAGTGGTTCAAACTTGGGAAATAGATCGTGAACCTTTATTAAGTTTATTCGAGGTTGTATAATGACTATGTAAGAATGAAAAGGGTTATAATACATAGTGGCCTTACTTACCCTATCCTTGGTGATTAGTTAGAATAGTGCAGAACCCATAGGTTTCACTATTTCGTTAATTGAAGATGAGCATGTATCGCCTTGTGGCATTATTATCCCAAATTGTTGAATTATTGAAATTGGTAGATACCTTAATATCCTAAGTATGGATTATTTGGCAAGCTGTTGTGTTGTATCCCAAGTGTGGATTATTTGATCTTGTTATATTGCGTCCCGGTGTGGATTATTTGGTATATGATTATATTGTATCCCGGTGTGGATTATGTGGTTATATGGATACCTTACTTGAATTTATATTCGTTAATGGTATTATGCAGAGTGTATTACATGAACTGTTGCACTATAGTATGGATGTAACATGAGTATATTTTACCATGTTGTTATATGATTATCCCTTTTGTGGATTATTTCAAGTATCTATTATGTGCTTGAACGTGTTGATATTCGAGGGTATAATGGAATTCAATCAATTATTGATTTGTTCTATAAGTGATTGAAGGTTCATTATACCTGGGACCGTCCCCCTCTGTGGCCACAGAGTGGGCTGTGCAAGCTACTGTATTGAGCAATAAGGAGCCTTTACATACCTTTGCGATTTGGTGTACCGGTGGAATGCTCTGTATGAAGCCAAGCTTTACAGTAGCGCTGATAGTATATGATACTCTAAATTAGGGGTCATATATGTATCCTGTTTTCTTATATGGATCTCTGGGGTATGAGACCTATAAGCGGTGAATGTGCATGGAGGCAGTTCACCAAAGAGTGGAGTTTTACTCCCACGTTGTACGACTTATTGTTCAGACGGGAAAGGTAAAATGAGGTAACGTAAGGTGTTTACCGCTTTAATAACGTGCTATGTGAAACCATGCTATGTGTTGCATCTTACTTGGCATATTGCTGCATTCATAATAGCTTGCTGAGATTTATTCTCACCCCTCTCCCTTTAATGTTTTAGATTCCGAGACAGGTGACCCGAACCAGTGAGGCCGGGGATATCATTGTGGACTTTTGCTTTTGGGGCTTGTAAGGTTAAGTATAGGAGTTGGTTATTAGGAGTAATTATTAAGTATTCCACTTTTATAATTTGTATGGAAAACACCTTTGTTAAACAATGTTAATCAGGGCTTTTGTGTAATTGATCAGATTTCGGTTTATTAAAGTTGTGGTTGGATTTCCTCCAAGTAGAGATATTATCAATTGATTTTAATTTAGAAGTTTGAAAAGTGGTTTTCTTTTAAAGGCAAATAAATGTTTTAAAACTAAGATGGGTTTTCTCAGATTGAGCCTCTCCAGCTCGGGACATGCGTTAGGTTCCGGGTCTGGGGTGCTCACAGTTGGTATCAGAGCTTAGTTTAGAGGTCAAGGGTAGATGTCTAAACTAAGGGGAAATGTGTGGAAATTGACGCCGAGTGTTTAATGCAGGAGTTCGTTCTAATGGCCGGAAACAAGGATGATCAGCGAAAGGTTCTAGAAAATGAAGGAGATATGGGTATAGGTGGAATTCAGAATGAAGAGATAATGAAGTTATTCAGGATGTTTGTACAGAATATGGAGACTAGAGGATCAGTTCCGAATCAACCAGAGGGATGTCAAAGTGATGGATTGGAAAGATTTGTGAAGATGAACCCACCGAGCTTTAACGGAGATCCGAATCCGTTAAAGGCAGAAAAATGGTTAGCAGAAATGAATAGGATTTTTGAGGTTATAGAAAGTCCCAACGAAGAGAAAGTTAGGTATGCCGTGTTCAAACTTGAAGGTCTAGCTGATCAGTGGTGGCAGATATTGAAGGGAAGTTGGGGGCGGGATCATACGCCCCAGACTTGGGATAATTTCACCAAACAGTTCGAGGATTATTTCATTTCGATGGTTACAAGGGACAAGAAGGAGATCGAATTCTTAGGACTAGAACAAGGGATCATGACGGTGAATCAGTATGTAATCAGGTTTGAGGAATTAGCTAGAAGTTGCCCTCATTTGGTATCGTATGAAGCGAAAAGAGTTCATAGGTTTATAAAAGGTTTGAGGATTGAGTTTAGGAAGAAATTAGTGATTGATAGCTTCACCAATTATCAGACAGTCTTAGAGAGAGCTTATAAGATCGAGAATAGCATTGAGGAAAATAGTGGAAAATCGAAAGGTGGGATTGGAGATAAGCCAAAGTATCTAGGACAAGGATCCAAAATCATTAGAGATCAGCCAAGGGCTTTAACTTCAGGAAGTGTGAGAGAGGAACTTGTGGTAGCTTCTTCGTCTAGGCCAATACCCAAACAGTATGGGATGAATTGTAAATATTGCAAGAAGATGGGTCACTCTGAAGACAGGTGTTGGAGTAAGCAAGGGAAATGCTTGAATTGTGGAGAAATGGGGCACTACAGGAAAAATTGTCCTGCATTTCGTCAGAGGTTAGCTTCGGGTGCCAGTCAAAGGGGTCAAAGAGGTGGTACCAAAAGAGATAAGGAAGGGAAACCAAAAGAGAAGGTCCAAGGTCAAGTATGTGATTCGGGTCCAAGAGAGATGGATTCCCCAGAGGTCACTAGAGGTATATTCCCTGTCTCAGAAGTTAGGGGTCATATTTTATAGATCCTGTTTCATATCATTATGTGTGGCATAGCGTTTTGCTTTTATGTGGCATACATTGTTTGAGATTTTGTTTTATTGTTAGAGGATTCTGCTCGTATGAGAGAATACCTCGAACCTTCTTCGGTTTACCACGATGGTGATGTGGTTATGGCTGAGCATGTATTGCCAGTTGAATTGGTATAATTATTAATTTATGATTTTGAGATATATTTGACCTGGAGGGTTAAGTAGTTGTTGTATAACGGTAGACTATCATAATAAGTGAGTCTCCTTTTTCCATGCCTAAATTGCTTATATTGGTATTCGACATAGGTAAACCTTAATGTGAAATTCTTGTTATATATGGGTATTTAAGGTGAAAATTTTGCATTAAGATGTGAAGGGTAATTGGTATATGTTAGACTTGCATCAGAAGTCTTTTCAAAATTTTTATGTGCTAGTTGTGAGTAAATGGTAAAGGTGCTCCCGTCGGTATATTTCATGTGTTGGTTCTGAGTATGATAAGCAAAATTTTAAACCCTTATTTTGATGGCTTTAGGGTAATTAGAATTGAGGATCTCTTTGTTAAATAAAGTTCCGGAAAAATCATTTGAGAATTGGGTTAATGATTCCTTGGGAGGAGTCCCTGCATGCAAGTTTGGCTAGTGTGAGTTGGCTCGAGAGGATTGCAAATTTTGGGTTCTATAGTCTTAAACTCGGATGTTACCAAGGATCTTGTGAGGATTGAGTCCGTGATCTTTGAGTTGGCAAGTGCTACCGAAGAAATTTAAGGACCTCTTAAGAATTGTAAAGTCGTTGTTTTGGTTGACTCTAAAGGACGTATAAATGGTGTAGAATGTAATAAGGATGAATCATATTAATAGAAATGGAGAATAGATTAGTTATAGATCCGGCCCTTACATTACCTAGTGGATGTGAGGACTTTGTGAAATTTTAAGGTGTATTAAAGGAAGATTAGATTATGATATTATACGAAATGGGAAAGTGATAACGTATGCTTTGAGGAATTTAACTTAGATAAGTGAGATTTTCTTATCCTCTACTCGGGAGTAGCTGCACTTGTGTTGCGTTATTTAAGTAGGAACCTTATCTTTTTGAAGCTTCCTTTGAGAGTTGTTACCGATCCTAAGAGTTGGAGGATTTAGTTAGTCGAAAGAAAGAGATTTGAAGACTACACAAATTCTTGAGGAATAGGTTATGTTGTGTGACGGATTTCCTTTCAACTTGAGAAGTTTAATTAACCTTAGCGAGTTTGCGTATAATAGCAGTTATCATTCTAGCATTGAGATAAAACCGTATGAGGCGTGGTTCAGGAAGATATTATCGATCTCCAATCTGTTGGGGTGAGGTTAGTGAAGCTAGGCATAAGGTAATTTAGCGCCAAAGTTTGTTAATCCATTTGAAGTTTTAGAAAAGGTCGGTGATTTAACTTATAGACCGACTTGGAGCAGTTTATAGAGTATTTGAAGTTTTAAATATAATATCGTAATGTATTTGGTGACATAAGTGGTAATACTTTTATTTAATTGTACTTTCTTGAGGTCGTGAAAATTCGGGTTAGTAATAATTGTATGGTATTCTTGGGATATTGCGTTGTAATATCATATTATTAATGAAATTAGAAATATTGGAAAGAATCATAGTATTGAAGAGACTAATTGGGAAGTGAAGTCCTAGAGTATTCGGGTTATGAAAATGTATAGTAGAATCATGCCATTGAGAAATCTAATTGAAAATATTAAGTTAGAATGTGTGAAAGGTAACCTTTGCTATTTGAACCTTAGGGTAAGCGACAATCAAATTCGGGACGAATTTTTCTTTAAGGGCGAGTGAGTGTAACGACCCTAACCCTAGGCACCAATTTCAGTATTATATTGTATGCTTTTAAAATTAATGTTAACTTTATGTGTTCATTTATGTCTTTAATTTCTTATTTTAAAATAAGATGGTTGAGAAATAATTTTAGAATCTTAGGAATTGCTAGAGAAATTAAATAAAGCATCTTAAGGGAAAATAAAAATAGAAAATAAATAAAGTGTAAGATGAAGTTAAAATGTGTGGAATAATGAATTAGAAATGAAGGTTTAAATTAAATGTGGGAAGTCTTTAATTAATAAAGGAGTCAATTTATTTTAATGGGTAGGCTTTGATTTATTTAGAAGAGGGGGGCCAATTTCCTCTTCATTCCAAATCCCTCCAAGTGTCCCCCTCTCCTCCCCTCATCTCACCCTCCTCACTCTCCCCCTCCATCATCCTCCTCATTCTCCTTCTTCTCTTTCTCTCTCAATTTCCATGGAAACCTCCATGGAAAGTATCACCTCCCTAGACTCCTAGCAAGCTCCTTTCTCCTCCATTTCCTAATCCGGGAGTACTTTTGTGATCAAGGCATCTAGGGGAGTTTATCAAGCTCAATAAATCCATAATCCATCTTCTATTCCAAGGTAAGTTATTATGACCTTTCCCTTCATTAAATGATCATGAACTCTTAATGTTGTTCTTGTTAATATGATGATGGTTTAATGCTTTAGAACTATTCTTGGAGTTGAGAATTTGGTAAATGAGATAGAACTTGATTTAGAGTGTAAAGAAATGGGTGGAGATAGATTAGAAGATTTAACTTAGAATGTGGTGGAGAAATGGATAAAGATTCAAGGGGTAAATGATATAAGTGTAAATAATTTTTTGTTACATGGTTTAGTATGAGAGGAAAAGATTGTAAGCCTTTTAAGTTCACAAAAATTGAGTGTTCTTGGGTTTAAAATTGGTTCAGTTGCAAACTTGGGAAAATCGACCTCGTGGGCGGTCGCCCATGAGGGCTGGGCGGTCGCCCATGACCTCAACAATGGTGCCTTCAGCTTTTCTCTTTTGGGCGGTCGCCCATGGTTCCTTGGGCGGTCGCCCATCACCTCAGGAATTATAACCCCTTTGAAACCCTCTTGGGCGGTCGCCCATGGTGACTTGGGCGGTCGCCCATGTCACCAGATCCTCCCCAGTTTCCTTTCTTGCTGATTATTACTCACAACCTAGTGGCATGACTCCAAACCGTTATAAATTAATAGAACCTAACCAACCCGGATATGAATTAATCCTTTTTAACCTAAGTTCAAGTAGAATACCTCGGCTAGGCCATGATATCTTATTTGGTCAAAGTGGTTCAAACTTGGGAAATAGATCGTGAACCTTTATTAAGTTTATTCGAGGTTGTATAATGACTATGTAAGAATGAAAAGGGTTATAATACATAGTGGCCTTACTTACCCTATCCTTGGTGATTAGTTAGAATAGTGCAGAACCCATAGGTTTCACTATTTCGTTAATTGAAGATGAGCATGTATCGCCTTGTGGCATTATTATCCCAAATTGTTGAATTATTGAAATTGGTAGATACCTTAATATCCTAAGTATGGATTATTTGGCAAGCTGTTGTGTTGTATCCCAAGTGTGGATTATTTGATCTTGTTATATTGCATCCCGGTGTGGATTATTTGGTATATGATTATATTGTATCCCGGTGTGGATTATGTGGTTATATGGATACCTTACTTGAATTTATATTCGTTAATGGTATTATGCAGAGTGTATTACATGAACTGTTGCACTATAGTATGGATGTAACATGAGTATATTTTACCATGTTGTTATATGATTATCCCTTTTGTGGATTATTTCAAGTATCTATTATGTGCTTGAACGTGTTGATATTCGAGGGTATAATGGAATTCAATCAATTATTGATTTGTTCTATAAGTGATTGAAGGTTCATTATACCTGGGACTGTCCCCCTCTGTGGCCACAGAGTGGGATGTGCAAGCTACTGTATTGAGCAATAAGGAGCCTTTACATACTGCTGCGATTTGGTGTACCGGTGGAATGCTCTGTATGAAGCCAAGCTTTACAAAGAGCGCCGATAGTATATGATACTCTAAATTAGGGGTCATATATGTATCCTGTTTTCTTATATGGATCTCTGGGGTATGAGACCTATAAGCGGTGAATATGCATGGAGGCAGTTCACCAAAGAGTGGAGTTTTACTCCCACGTTGTACGACTTATTGTTCAGACGGGAAAGGTAAAATGAGGTAACGTAAGGTGTTTACCGCTTTAATAACGTGCTATGTGAAACCATGCTATGTGTTGCATCTTACTTGGCATATTGCTGCATTCATAATAGCTTGCTGAGATTTATTCTCACCCCTCTCCCTTTAATGTTTTAGATTCCGAGACAGGTGACCCGAACCAGTGAGGCCGGGGATATCATTGTGGACTTTTGCTTTTGGGGCTTGTCAGGTTAAGTATAGGAGTTGGTTATTAGGAGTAATTATTAAGTATTCCACTTTTATAATTTGTATGGAAAACACCTTTGTTAAACAATGTTAATCAGGGCTTTTGTGTAATTGATCAGATTTCGGTTTATTAAAGTTGTGGTTGGATTTCCTCCAAGTATAGATATTATCAATTGATTTTAATTTAGAAGTTTGAAAAGTTGTTTTCTTTTAAAGGCAAATAAATGTTTTAAAACTAAGATGGGTTTTCTCAGATTGAGCCTCTCCAGCTCGGGACACGCGTTAGGTTCCGGGTCTGGGGTGCTCACATAATGTTTGTTTGTATTTCCATGATCATGAACAGACTTGTAACAGGAAGCTTAATGTATAATTGTATTCCCATGATCATGAACAGACTTGTAACAACAAGCTTAATGTATGTTTGTATTCCCATGATCATGAACAGACTTGTAACATCAATCTTAATGTCTGTCTGTTTGATTTCTTCCTTTTTTTGTAATAGTCACACATAATTAAAATGGTGACTGTTTAATTGCCCAGTTATTGGATATAAGATGGAGCCACAAACAATTTTTGAAGAACACCAAAAATTTTTCTAGTAGACTCCTTGTAAGTACCCGAATTCGGATCGTCAAAATCCGTTAAAAGTTAGCCGGAATCCGTTAACTGGCCCTTTCCAGGTTAATCAAAACCCGTTAAACTCCCCATTCCCGAGCCAATGAGACATCCCAGGACTGCCCCGTGCATCTCAACACCAAAGTGTACTCAACACACGTTATCACACGTAAAAGTACCACTTTCCTCGAAAAACGCAATTTCCGAGACTTTCTGGGGGCATTTCGAACATTTTTCGAACAGTTATTTAGAAAACATTCAAAACCGGGATTAACGGGACAAAAACCCTAGCCTTGGTGACTTATAGGGACACGTGGCACACATGCACAGCCTCGCCCATCCCCATCAATCAAATTCAAGGGTGAAAAGACCAAAATACCCCTGAAATTGATAGTTAGGCCCTCCAGCCTGTTTACATGTAAAACCAGAATTCCCATCAAGTCCCTGCAATTTCCAAAATACCCAAAAAAAACCCCAAATTGAAGCATAGGCCGTCCGACCTGTTTTACAAATTTACCCCTATAAATACAAGGGTTGTAATTCAGTGAAAAAGAGGAAAAAATATTACCCCTCTCCCCAAACCCCACGGCTTTAGGCAATCTCTCCCCCTCCCAAGCCCCATTTCATCTCGATTTACATGAAAATCCCATTTTTCGACCAAACACGAGCCAAACACTTTCAAAACACCTCCCAAACACTAAATCGTATCCCGTATACGCCTTTTCGAGCCAAAGAGTCAATCCCTAGCCATAGGTAACACTCTCTCTCTCTCTAAAACTCCATTTTGCCTCGATTTACGCGTCAAACGCTATTTTTGATCCGATCAAAACTCTCAAAATGTAGACGTAATGTCGTCTATGAGACTCGATAAGTTTTAGTCCCTAATCATCTTCTCTCCTGTAAGAGAAGTAATTTCGGGTTAAAACGGCATTCCAGTCCCGTTTTTATATTTCTGTCATTTACAGTCCGGATCGTTCGATCCGTTGATTCGCTTTTTACCGTCCGAACCGTTTGGTTCGTGATTGTCATTTACAAAGTCCCTATCGTTTGATCCGTTGATATCGCTATTTACTTTACGCACCTTTACAAATCCGAGCCATTTGGCTCGTCGATCGTATCTTTACTGTCCGGATCGTTCAATTTCGTTGATACCGCACTTTTAATACTATCATTTACAAGTCCGAGCCATTTGGCTTGTGATAGTATTTACTTATAAATGTCCGAGTCACAAAATGACTCGTTGATCGCATATCATTTAGCGCCTTTTTTCATGAAATTGGTAACAATGTAATGCCCGGTTCAAAACCAAAGTTCATCATTCAAACTCCTTTTCGAAACAATGTAAAAACCCGACGTTTGACATTCAAACGCTCTTTTATCAAAATCAATGTTTGTCGTTCAAACTAAAGATTTAAGTTCATCATTCGAACTCCGTTTTCAAAACAACTCAAAATCGACGTTTGACATTCAAACGCTCTTTTCCGACTCAAAACCCGACGTTTGACATTCAAACGCTCTTTTATCAAAATCAACGTTTGTCATTCAAACTAAAGATTTAAGTTCGTCATTCGAACTCCGTTTTCAAAACAACTCAAAATCGACGTTTGACATTCAAACGCTCTTTTATCAAAAATCAACGTTTGTCATTGAAACTAAAGATTTAAGTTCACCATTCGAACCCCTTTTCAAACTCAAAACCGACGTTTGTCATTCAAACGCTCATTTTTTCCACAAATCAATGTTTGTCATTCAAACCAAGATTAAAGCTTTTCATTCAAGCTCCCTTTTCAAAATGCAACACACACACACACACAATTTCGAAAAAGGTAGAAAGACTCGTCATACGAGGCATTTTGGGTGATCTCAATATACTCTTCCCGAAACGTAACGTGACCTCCGAACATAACAATCTCTGGTCCTAAAAGCCTTTTTTTTAAGTTTCGGCTACCAATCAAAACGTCCCCTTTTAAATGCCTTTTCCAAGTTTTGGCTACCAATCAAAACGTTCCCTTTTAAAAGTCTTTTCCAAGTTTGGCTACCAATCAAAACTACCCCCCTTTCAAACCAGCCATTTTCAAAGTTTGGGCTCATAATACAAAATGGCGTGGCGACTCTCCTTCTCTCTCTTGCCAGCGAGGTCCCAAGTTTTCCCCACGAAAGCCGCTTGCCTCGTTCCCCCGCGCGCGATCCGAGTAATTTCACTCCCCTCTCTCTCGTTGCATATTGTAGAATCTTTCCTTTTGCCTCTGTGCATTTCTGCATCGTGGTAATATTGTCCAGGCACACTACCAATTCGCCGAGAACTTTAGGTGCAAAGTGCCCTCGATCCGCACGTTCTATCCTGGGAGACTCGCATCCACGCAGCCTCAAGCACTATCGGTGAGGGGACGAGTAAGTCTTAAGGAGACTGATTCATTAGGGCTCGTGCACAACAACCAATTGTTACTGCCGATTTTTTTCTTCAAATTTATTCAGTTTATATTTTTATTTTTACTTTCGGTAATTCTTTTCCTTCTGTTATTGTAATTTATGCCAACGCGATTTGCCTAATATATTAAGAAATGACTAATATTAATCAAGATAGCTCATTATTCAATATATCTTGTACATGGTTTAGTATCATGCGTGATAAAGTTCAAATGCTTAACGAAAAATAAGAAATAATTCATTGATGAACAACTTCATTAGATGTTGTGTATGTGAAATTACCCGGGGTTTTCGCGCGGGCGTGAAAACGCGGTTGTCTTTCGCGGAAGGTTGGTGTCTGAGACCTCGCTTTTCGGGAAGGAAGAGGATTCGCCACTAGGTTTTTGTATTCTGAGCCCAAACGTTGAGAAACGGCTATTGTTTGAAAAAGGTGTCATTTTTATTGGTAGCAAAAACTTAGGAAAAGGCTTTGAAAATAGGGGGTCATTTTTATTGGCAGCAAAAACGAGTAAAAAGCTTTTTAGTACCAAAGATTGTTAGGTTCGGTGGTCACGTTACATTTCGGGAAGTGTATTACGAGATCATCCGAAATGCCTCGTATGATGAGTCTTTCTACCTTTCTCGAAAATGTGTGTGTGTGTGTGTGTTTGAATTTTTGAAATGGGGGCTTGAATGACAAGCTTAATCTTGGTTTGAATGTCAAACGTTGATTAGGTGATCTTGTTTGAAAAGACGAGCGTTTGAATGACAAACGTCGGTTTTGCAGTTTTAGGAAAAGTGGCGTGAATGCTGATTTTAACTGTTTATCTTAAGTGTCAAATGTTGACTTTTAAGAAAAGAGCGTTTGAATGTCAAACGTCGGATTTTGAGTTTGAAGATGAGCGTTTGGATGCCAAACGTCATTTCGCACATTTTGAAAGAGAGTTCGAAGGTCGAACTCCGGTTTTGAACCGGGCGTGTCATTGTTAACGATTTTACGGGAAAAACGTATTAAATGATTTTTGAATGTCAAAAGTCGGCTTTTAAGTTTGAAGATGAGCGTTTGGATGCCAAACGTCATTTCGCGCATTTTGAAAGAGAGTTCGAAGGTCGAACTCCAGTTTTGAACCGGGCGTGTCATTGTTAACGATTTTACGGAAAAAACGTATTAAATGATTTTTGAATGTCAAAAGTCGGCTTTTAAGTTTGAAGATGAGCGTTTGGATGCCAAACGTCATTTCGCGCTCTTTGAAATATAGTTCGAATGTCGAACTCCGGTTTTGAACCGGGCGTGTCATTGTTAATGATTTTACGGGAAAAACGTATTAAATGATTTTTGAATGTCAAAAGTCGGCTTTTAAGTTTGAAGATGAGCGTTTGGATGCCAAACGTCATTTCACGCATTTTGAAAGAGAGTTCGAAGGTCGAACTCCGGTTTTGAACCGGGCGTTACATTGTTAGCATTTTTACGGGAAAAAGGCATTAAATGATATGCGATCAACGAATCGGGTTGCGACTCGGACTTTGAAAAGTAAATACTATCACGATCCAAACGGGTTTGATCGGGGGGCGTATACGGGATACAAAAGTGTGTTTGGAACGGTGTTTTGAGGTGGCGGGGGTCGTATTTGATCGAAATACGGAGTTTACACGCAAAACGAGGTAAAACTGGGGCTCGGGGGGAGTGGAACTCAGTTTAGGCCGTGGGGTTTTGGTGAAAGGGGTGATTTTTTGTTCTTGTAAATGGCTTTGACAGCCCTTGTATTTATAGGTGAAATTTCAGCATGAGTCTGGACGGACTTAGAGTGAAATCAAGGGGTTTTGTGAAACTTTGGAAATTGGAGGGGCTTGCTGGCAATTCCAGATTTCCTGCAAATGAGTCCGGCCGGACTGAGACTGCATACCAGGGGTATTTTTGTCTTTTCACTCTGAATTTAATTGAAAGGTGACTAGAGGGCTGTGGCATGCAAGCCACGTGTCTCATGACTCACCAGCCTCGTGGGAGTTCGTGCCACTATTCCCGGTTTTGTCCCTTTTTAAAATAACAGTCCAGAAAATGTCTGAAATGCCCCCGGAAAGTGCCGAAAAGTGCGTTTTTCAAGGAAATCCATACTTTTACGTGCGACGATGTGTGTTGAGTACACTTCGACGTTGGGATGCTTGGGACAGTCCCGGGACATCTCGTTGGCTTGGTAACGGGGAGCTTAACGGGTTCCGGTTAACCTGGAGCTGGCCAGTTAACGGATTCCGGTTAACTTTCTAACGGATTTTGACGATCCGAATTTGGGTACTTACAGTTAGCCCCTCAGCGACGTCACTTCCGAAGGAGGTGGGGTCGTTGAAAAAAGATAAGGATCCAAATCGGGATGCCTTACTTTGAAAGAGACACAGGCGGTCGGTGTGGACCCTTAGTGAAAGGATTCCTAAGTATCCCGAGCAGGAATCAAGCCGATCGTAGTTTGTAGGTGCAAGGAGCCGCGCGTGGGGACCTTGACCTGAGCGAGACTGTTGGGAGGCGTCTAAACCTGAAAGAGACCATTGCGAGGTACCTGGACTTGAATGGAGACTATTGTGAGGCGTCTGAACCTGGGATTTCTGAAACCTTCGAGGGCGTGTGGCGCCTCAGATCGGAGTTGCTGAACATACGAGGGCGTGTGGCGCCTCAGACCAGAGCTGTTGAAACATGTGAGGGCGTGTGGCGCCTTAAACCGGAGTTGTTGAAACATGTGAGGGCGTGTGGCGCCTCAAACTGGAGCTGCTGGATGCGTTTATCCTGGGACAAAGGCGTTCGTGCCTTGAGTGTTGGACTTACGATGACGGCCAGGTTTATCCTGCTGGGGATTGGGTGGCAATGATTGGAATGGTTGTGTTAAACTGGCGTTATTAACAACTCGGAAGGATTGACGTTTCTTCTTTAGAATCCTGCTTGGGATGAGCGTTCGGGCTTACCTTGATGGCCGAAGAGGGATTGTTGTGCAGGCTTACCTTGATGGCCGCTGAGGTGGGACGATCGGGCTTACGACTGGCGGCCGGGGAAGTGAACGTTGGTGAAAACCAATAGAAATTTTGATGTCGGGAGACGAAATTGTAACTGGAATGTCCGGAGATGGGATTGAGCGTTTGAATGTCAAATGTCAACTTGAGATGGAAGTGAGCATTTGAATGTCAAACGTCGACTGGGGATTGAGAATTTAACGTCTGGAGACGAGTGTTAGTGAGGACTAACTGGGAATTTAACGTCTGGAGACGACCGTTAATGAGGACTAACTGGGAATTTAACGTCTGGAGACGAGCGTTAGTGAAAACTAACTGAGAATTTAACGTCTGGAGACGAGCGTTAGTGAAAACTAACTGAGAATTTAACGTCTGGAGACGAGCGTTAGTGAAAACTAACTGAGAATTTAACGTCTGGAGATGAGCGTTAGTGAAAACTAACTGGGAATTTAACGTCTGGAGACGAGCGTGTTAGTGAAAACTAACTGGGAATTTAACGTCTGGAGATGAGCGTTAGTGAAAACTAACTGGGAATTTAACGTCTGAAGACGGGTGTTAGTGAAGACTAACTGGGAATTTAACGTCTGGAGACGGGCGTTAGTAAAAACTAACTGTAATTTAACGTCTGGAGACGAGCGTTAGTGAAAACTAACTGGGCTTGACCTCGAGAGAGGGGTGTTAGAAATGTCTAACTTTGGGGAAATTTTACACTTTTGGGGGCCAAAAGGGGTAAAATTGGAACTGCGAAAAGTTGAGGGGCTGAATTGGCAAGAAATCTTTCTACTGCAGAAAGAGTCCGGCCGGACTGAACCTGAAGTTGACCAGGTTCATTCCAGCGCCGAGGCAGAAGCAAAATTTGGCCATTTCTTCCATTTATTCCGATGAGAGGGAGAGAAAGGAGGAGAGAAAAATCAATCCAAATTGTGAGGTTTGCTCAAATTTGTGAAGGAAAATCAACATGGAGGGTGATTTGGAACCAATGGCTCATCATGGAAGGATCGATGACGAAAGAACGCGATTGGTTCAGACCATTCGAATCATTACTCTTCCATTAAATCCGGCGGAGTTCTACCCGGCTAGGGAGAACCACAAATCCAAAGGAGGGATCGAGAGACAGGTACACTTCCCTCAAATTCCATTAATTTTAAGAATGTGCATTCTTTAAATGTTAGGAATTTGACTAGGAATGAGTTAGGGATTTTGGTGCCCGGATTGGGGCTTTTGACCTTGCTATGCGCCTTTGTCGAAATTGACTAGAGTGTAGTTCAATTGACACTATGGGTAGATGACATAAAAATTTTGGTTGCAAAATTCCATGTCTAGATGTGTTTTCCGAATTTAAAGCATGTTTAAATCGGGACGGAGTAAATTTTCGAAATTTTCGAAATGATTTGAAAGTTCCAAATTCGACGGAGTTTTCGAAGGGTTTAGAAAGTTCCGGATTCGACGGAGTTTTCGAAATGCTTTGAAAGTTCCGGATTCGACGGAGTTTTCGAAGGGCTTTGAAAGTTTCGGATTCGACGGAGTTTTCGAAGGGTTTTGAAAGTTCCGAATTCGACGGAGTTTTTGAAGGGTTTTGAAAGTTTCGGATTCGATGGAGTTTTCAAAATGCTTTGAAAGTTCTGGATTCGACGGAGTTTTCGAAGGATTTTGAAATTTCCGGATTCGACGGAGTTTTCGAAATGCTTTGAAAGTTCCGGATTCGACGGAGTTTTCGAAATGCTTTGAAAGTTCTGGATTCGACGGAGTTTTCGAAATGCTTTGAAAGTT
This sequence comes from Adenophora triphylla var. japonica, assembly GCA_022495995.1. Lineage (NCBI taxonomy): Eukaryota > Viridiplantae > Streptophyta > Magnoliopsida > Asterales > Campanulaceae > Adenophora > Adenophora triphylla. Next base: position 62,407 of record JAFEMH010004305.1, on the reverse strand, counting down.
CCGAATTCGACGGAGTTTTTGAAGGGATTTGAAAGTTCCGGATTCGACGGAGTTTTCGAAATGCTTTGAAAGTTCCGGATTTGACGGAGTTTTTGAAGGGCTTTGAATGTTCCGGATTCGACGGAGTTTTCGAAGGATTTTGAAAGTTCCGGATTCAACGGAGTTTTCGAAATGCTTTGAAATCTTGGACCGTTAATACTTCAACTGGGATGGAAATATTTTAGGAAAGGAATGAGAACTGTATCTGCATTGCATCATTTTGACATGCGTTCGTGCAATTGTAAGTGCTCCAATTTGAGTTGTTAGTATTTCCGTTAGAAAATTAACGAAAGCCCTAACATTCCTAACATTTCTAATAATTTCTAACTTTTCTTACAAAGCAAGGGTAAATTAGGCATTGCTATTTAAAGTTAAACCAAGAAAAGAATCTTAAAAAAGAGAAAAACCCGAAATTGAAGCTGCTGGAACAAAAACTGGTTGCTTAATTTTGAAAATATTCCTTTGGTCCAAAGCCTGCAGCTGCATTTAATGAACAGTGCATGCTGCAGGTACAGTCCGCGCGGATCAAAATGTAATTTCCAGAGGCCTATAAATTGAGCCCCTCAGTCTCATGAACAAGAAGCAACAACAACTCACTCACAGCACCTTGGCGAGAATACTAGAGAAAACAGTGGGAATTCCCTTGAATTGCCACCTTTTTCTTTGGATTATTTTCCCAAATCACACTCATTAAATACTCTCAAATTCAAGCCTCAAACACTCTTAAATTCAAGCCTCAAACTCAAAAGTCAAGGGAAGATAGGTATAACCTCCTTCTCCCTACCCTAAATCTCACTCATCCATGCATGCATCTCATACTTTGAAGATGTAACTTGTTCTTCTCTTGCCTTAGATCCAAGAGGATCACCATGGAAGTTCATCTCTATGGATGATCCTCTACAAGGATCAACATTTATTTCAAATTGTTTTTACTTACTTACAAACACTTTTCTAAACCTAAAAATCATTTTCATACATAAAATCTTGATTTCAAAGTTAAATCTCCCCCTTCCCAAGCAAATGAAGTGCTTTAAGTCCTAATGTACCCTAAGGATGGCTTGATATAGTAGATCACCACTAAAATGTCTAGTGATCACTAATCAAAGCCTAAGGAAATGGGGACAAAGCATGGATGCAAACCCCTTTTTAAATCACATTTTCCTTCAAGAACATCTTGCTGTCCAGTAGCATTGTTCTAAGACCTCAGTCCATTGTCTAATTTTTTGGACACAGAAGAACTGGAATTGGGTGTTGTCTACAAAATACTTTTTGTAGCCAACATCCTTAGAATTCCAGAAATATTTTTACTTTATTTTTTGCGTGAGTATAACTCCCTTTTTCAAATTATTTTCCAAAGGTCAGTTCAACAGTTTCTGGAAATCCAGATTTCATATCTGTGATTTCCAGAAGGTTTTGGTCCATCAAATCATCTCCAAATGGAAAAATCGTTTGCAGTCACCTTATTTAAGATGTTTTGAACAACTTTCATTCTCGGACTTTCCCCATATTTTGAAGTTTTAAAGCTCTTAAATCCATTTCAAAATCAAGTGTCCGCTGCCTTTTTCATTCTGGCAGAATTGATTTTCAACTTCAAGGAGTCTTTTGAGTACCAAAATTCAACCCTAAAATCATACCAAAAATCATGGGACTTGTTTAAGGTCTAATAAAGAGTTCTCAATTTTTAGTTCTCTCATTTTTCACTTATTCTAACCAAAACACACACACACACACAAATGGTTTCAAATTAGGAAGACTCGTTTTACGAGGCATTCCGGGTGAACCCTAACGTTCTTCCCGGCGTGTAACGTGACCTCCGAACCCAAATCTCTAATCTCGGGCATTTTTCAAAGTTTTGGCCCTTAAAATAAAAATGGCGTGGCGACTCCGTCTCCGTTTTGATTTTCAAAAAGAAAGGAAAAATCGCGGTGGCACATCATCACAGTTGGCGACTCTGCTGGGGACTTTAAAAATGAGCTTTATCTTTTTCAAAAAAAATCTTTTTCAAAAAAAAAAGAAAAGCTTTTGTGGGTCAAACTTCCGTCCCGGCATTTGAAACCATTTGTACTGTGTGTGTGTGTGTGTGTTTATTTTGCACATTTCGTGTTGTTTTGACTGTCCCGGAAAAATCGATATTTTGACTGTCGAAATCATTTTCCTAACGGTTTGAATTTTCGTGCTTATGTGTTATTTTCTTTCAAAAAAAATTCAAAAAAAATCAAAAATTCAAAAAAAAAATTCAAAAAAAAAAATCAAAAATTCAAAAAAAAAAAGATTTTCAAAAAAAAAAAGATTTTCAAAAAAAAAAAAAATCATTTTTTGCATGCATCATTCTCTTTAAGACACATAAAAATTTCTATTTTACTCAGAAAAAGAAGATAGACTGCTTGCACACTACGCGCACTTGGCCTTACACTACACACTACGTCCTTAACCCGGGGAAATCCCAGTAGCAGCCCGTTCGGCCTTATTACGCCTCTCGGTGCGAGCACGTGACTACCCAAACATCCCATGGAGCCTCGTGTCGACCATGCACTTGTCCGTGACACACTTTGTCCGAGACCCGGTTGGTTTTTAGTCTGGTCCGTGTCATGCCCGGTCTGTATATACACCTTTCCTTTCAAGCCTTAGTCGGCATACCAAGTCAATATCTTTCGGGGACCCTTAATCAGTCGAAGTCATGCCGGTTTTCTGCCGCAAACTTTGACCAGATATTGACTGGCGCCTTGACTTTGACTTTGACTGGCACAACTTATGCACCGACTCCCGGCATGACACTGAGTCATCAAGGATTAATGATTATTCCATGTCTAATTACGGCCTAACTAATGACGGGTCAAGATCAATTATGGACGTTCATCAGTCCGAGCCATGCCGACTTTTCGTCGAGCCCTCCGGACATGATCTTGACCTTTGACGTCAGCTTTGTCCGTAATTTACATCGAATGCTCGTTAAGACTAGATTACCCGCCAGACTTAGGATCGTTTTTCTTTTCGGTCGGTGGGACCTGCTTGCCCTACGGAACCCTTGTTCGGGGTTACAGGTTGAGGGTCCGCAGGCGTAGTGATGGGGCCCACTGATCTAGGAATCAGAGTAGTTTGCGAAAAAGAAGAGCAATCTTTTCCAACCGATTAGGTTAATAAAATACGTTTTAAGTAAACAAGAACAAATAACTGCATGTTGCATGAGCCCTAAGCCCAAACACCTACCCTCCTTCACTCCCAAATATCTGAACCCTCGTGTCTTTCCCCCCGCAGCTCCTCACAAAGCTTGGTTTCGGGTGCCGGGTCACCGTTTGATCAGTTGGGAAGAGTCAAGCGCATCGTCAGCTTCACCATTTGTTCCGACTCCGGGTTTCAGAATGTCTGCATCAGCTGGTAATGATGGGGACAACATCACTCCGCCACCCGGGATCCTTCAGACAGATCAACATTGGATCCGGTTGGTAGAACAGATAAGACTGCGATAGGAAGCACAAATTAATAGCCTTATGGAAGTCATCAGGAGCCATGGTTTGGCTGTCAGTCTCAATCCCGATGACACTTTTATCATAAAGAATGAAGAAAGTCCTACTCCCACTCTCAGTCATCCCGGGATACCACCCTCGGCTTCCTATGCCACCACCGCAGGAACTCCCGCCCGTCGACTTACAGGTTAGCTAGCTCCCAAACAGAAGTTCAAAGCTCCACCATTCCAACAGCAGTCAAGGATGGATCAGTTCGGTATGCCTCAGCAGCCGTCGGGCGTCCCCTCTCAAGATGATACCGGTCCTGCAAACATCAGTAGAGAGAATGAAGATTGGGGAACAACGGAGGAAATGTGGTTAGCCATCAGGGCTCTTGAGGAATGCCAGAATAAACAGCAGGCCTGGATCGAAGAAGCCACACGTCATTTCGGAACATTGGCAATCCCCCAACTGACTGGGGCTCCCCTAAAGGACAAATATGTGCATGTTGCCCCTCATTACTCGGCAGAATCCAACCATTTACTTCCTGGTGAGCCCAACAGTAAATCTCCCCAGACTGGTTCAGCTCAGAGTCATTCTAGCACAGCTCAACCCGAGGTCCCAAATTCACCACCAGTTGCCAAGCACATTTGGTGGGATATCTGCGACTGCCCCGATTGCCTCGAAAGGGACTATCAAGATTGGATAAGCGAGGACTGCCCACCTAAGAAGAAGAAAGCTTCCTCCCAGCAGAAATTGAAGGAAAGGTTCGAAGTCGGTGATACTCAAAGATGGGTACACTCGAGAGCCATCCGGAAGATTCGATTACTACGTACTCTACTCAGGCCAGCCTCCCTTCCTCCGTGCCATGCCGCTCTAGAACAAACAGGGGTTAGAAGGCCGAAAAGTCCCGCCGACAACGCAGTTCGCACCTTGGGACACAAGAGCACCTCGCATCTTGGTAATTTCACTCACTGTAAGCCTAATCCTCGCGGAATCGGGCCAAGGTTCAACTTGTCCAACTTCCGAGCATGTACCGGCAAAGAAAGATCAAAGCCGATCCGCACTCGCACTCAATCAATGTCTTTGGCCAAGGGTGGCAACCTCCACAAATAGCCTCAACACGGCCTTGAAGCCTCAAAGAAAAGCTTTACCTCGCAAGAGAAAGACAGGGAACGGATGGCTTGATGACTCTCCTTCTCACTGGGATAGAGACCAAATCTATGATCCCCGATATATGGTAGTATGATCACCTTCTGCGACGAAGACACGCCAAGAGACGCCTCCGAGCACAATGAAGCCCCATGTACATCACTCTCCGGCTCAACACCATATCACTCCCAGGGTATTGGTGGACAACGGATCAGTCTTTAACGTCCTTCCCCTCAGCATGATGCGGGCCCTACGCATCAATGAAAGGCACATGATCCCATCTATCCAGACTGTCAAGGCCTACGACGGCACGTCTCGTCCTATCCTGGGGATGGTGACTCTGGAGCTCTGGTTCGAAACCCAAATGGTGCCAGCAAAATTCCATGTAATGGATATTCAGTCTGAATTCACAGCCCTGTTGGGACGCCCTTGGCTACATCACTTGAAAGCCATAGCTTCCACTCTCCATCAATGCGTCAAGTTCATTAACCGTCAGGGAGACCTTGAAGTCATCCGAGGGGACAGTTTCCTCATAGGGAACGAAGCTGAGATAGCAGTCAAGCGTGCCCGCAGCCAAAGACTGGGGCTACCTCCCTCAAATCAACCAAGGGACTATCGGGGCAAGTCTCATCAGAATCCGTCGGAGACCAGTGATGCTAACTATGTTAGTTCACTCGAGCCGGCAGGCCCTGAAGCAGTCCGATACATCAAGTTCAATTGCCATTTCCAACACTTAGGGGCTGGACGATTCGCGCAGGCGGTTGGTGATCCCGATCCCGGAGGAACCGAGACCTCAGTACAGGGTGGACCCCAACGCTTCGGTGAGTGCCTTAAATTTTCTGCATTTGATAGTAGCATTCTGCAAATGTTGCATCTATCCAAACTGTCAAGGTCTACGACGGCACGTCTCATCCTATCCTGGGGACGGTGACTCTGGAGCTCTGGTTCGAAACCCAAATGGTGCCAGCAAAATTCCATGTAATGGATATTCAGTCTGAATTCACAGCCCTGTTGGGACGCCCTTGGCTACATCACTTGAAAGCCATAGCTTCCACTCTCCATCAATGCGTCAAGTTCATTAACCATCAGGGAGACCTTGAAGTCATCCGAGGGGACAGTTTCCTCATAGGGAACGAAGCTGAGACAGTAGTCAAGCGTGCCCGCAGCCAAAGACTGGGGCTACCTCCCTCAAATCAACCAAGGGACTATCGGGGCAAGTCTCATCAGAATCCGTCGGAGACCAGTGATGCTAACTATGTCAGTTCACTCGAGCCGGCAGGCCCTGAAGCAGTCCGATACATCAAGTTCAATTGCCATTTCCAACACTTAGGGGCAGACTGGAAAGAAACACTGAGCATCGCCATGATGCAGGCACATAAACCCCCAGTCCCCAATCGAAGATTTATCAGCATTCTTCAAGTCGACTTTCTGGGCCAGCCATGCAAGGAAATCTTTGTGATAAAAGTCAACGAGCACCGTCATACTCGTATTGAATGCATGACGGTTGTGTGGGATGTCTTACAAGAGGGATTACCCACCAAACCCTTCCTCTTGAGTATGGGGCATGAGGTTTCTTAGCAGCTCCAGCAGGACAGCAAGGTTCAAGATGCCCTTATGTCTGGATTGAGCAATCAAACGACAACGAATCAGGACTCTCCGGGGGCGAGGATGCAGCGTATCCGCAAGCAGATCCTTACATTCATATGCTCAATTTTGAGAATGGCACCAGTCCCGATGAGGAATTTATCAAGCTTGCCACTGTGGTCCCGACTATCCAAGAAGGCCCAAAGCCTGAGTTTGAGCTGACAATGCCGAAAGCCAAAGCCACAGAAGTCTTTTCAGATGATTGGGAGGGTCCGATTATGTAGCAGTTATTCGGAGAAGAGGTTCAGATTGATTTCGGTTCAGTCAAAGAGATGATAGCAATGATTGAGAAAGAAGAACATCGCAAATCCCGAGTCATTGACAGCAATGCCATTGAAGAATTGGGAAACTCTCTCAGGCCCGTCCGCGACCAAGGAGGAAATGATCACAAAGCTTGGATTGGTTCCCCGTCCCCTTGTGTCAACCTGTGTAAAAGTCATACGAGTCTCTCATCATTGAGTTCGAGTCTCTCGATTCGTCCGATGGCCTTACGCCTGAAGACTACGAAGTTGTAGCAAACGCTGTATCCCCTTTCGTTCTCAATGAAATGATGAACCTTTCTGAGTATCCCTTGATTGCCACTTTAACTAATGATGAAATAACTAATAACTAAAAAAAAACAGTTAATAATGATTCACTAGATAAAGAAGCAGACACATTAAATGAACAATATATTAAAGAAATCTTTAAGTAGGTTGTTCGGAAAGAGGAAAATCGAGCCCAAGCTGCCGAAGAGGTTTTGACAAGTGTGAATCTAGGAACTGCAGAAGAGCCTAAAGAGACGCAGATTGGTAGTTTCTTTGAAGGGACCGAAAGGGATACTCTGATTGAGCTACTAAGAGAATTCGTGGACGTGTTTACGCGATCTTATAAAGACATGCCTGGATACCGCTCGACCCGAAAGCCAAAGAGAACATCATATGCAGATACGGGTTGCCAGCCGAAATCATTTCAGATAATGAATCCCACTTTGAAGGGGAATGCGACAGGCTGCTGGCAGAATTCAGAATAACCCGTCACAAGTCATCCCCCTACAGGCCCCAAACTAACGGAGCCGTTGAGGCAGCAAACAAGACTTTGGAAAACATCATTCGGAAAATGGCTGTCCGAGGCAGAGATTGGCCTGACAAGCTTCACCTAGCTCTCTGGGGATACACGACATCCGTCAGAACGGCAACCGGGGAAACACCATTTTCTCTTACCTACGGAATGGAAGCCGTACTCCCAGTCGAGCTAGAAATCCCCTCACTCCGGGTACTGTTGGAAAGTTAGATCAACGAGGTCGAATGGCTCCAGAGTCGCCATGATGAATTGTCCCTGCTAGATGAACGCCGATTGAGAGCCATGGAACATATCCGAGTTTACCAAGGATGGATGGCCAGAGCCTTCGATAAGAAAGTAAAACATCGGGAGATCAGGGAAGGTGACCTCGTTTTGAAAGAGAAGCCCCCAGTCCGCATCAACCCACTTGGCAAATGGGAGCGTGTCTGGGTCGGGCCATATATTGTTCAGAAGATCTTCTCCGGAGGGGCCATGCAACTTGCAGACCTCGACGGAAATCCTTTTGTACACCCGGTGAATGGCGATAAGCTGCGCAGATACTACGCATGAAACACTGAGTCAAAAAAAAAACAAAAAAACAAAAAAACAAAAAAAGAGTGCTAAAAGAGTAATACCCAACTAGGTTGAAAACTCGAAAAGGGCGGCCTAGAAAAAAGGGTTGCACAAAAAAAAACAACAAAAAAAAACAACAAAAATAAAAACAAAACAAAAACCAAAAAAAAAAACACAAAAAAAAGAGTGCTAAAAGAGTAATACCCAACTAGGTTGAAAACCCGAAAAGGGCGGCCTAGGTAAAAAACAGGGTTGCACCAAAAAAAAAACAAACAAAAAAAAAATTAACTGGGTCGAACTACGGAGACCTGAGCCCTTTAGTCCAAGGGAACGTAGGCAGCCGAAAAAGGTTCGGTCTAAAATACAAATAAAAATCATACTTTGTTATCAATACATTGATCAAGCCATGAAGGCGTTTCGAAAAACTCTGAAGCAATTCACATATTCATTACAGTTAAAAACTTTTTGATGAGTCTAAGCTCGGTTCACTCCTACGACTTACAACCTGCTAAAAGAAACTAAGATACATAATAACTAATGTATGCCTTTACGACAAGAAAGGGATACTCGGAAACCTCAAGGTCACTCCAAGCCACTCGTACTGGCTTCTCCCCTCTTTTTTCCTCCTCTTCGGGTCTTCTTCCGCTGCACGGGAAAAATGTCAGTCTTCCTCCTACCAAGCTCTGGTGTAGGGACGGGATCTATCAAGCCCGCGTCTGTAAGGGCCTTAGTAGCCCTATCCTCGTCTCTCATCCCCTCCAGCCGAGCTGGCAACATAGGAATCCGCCCTCCTGTCTCTTGACGTAAGACTCGTAGTCAGACACGCCATCCCCGCTCCTATCATGAGGGTTGGCCCTCGCCTCAGCCCTCCTCCTCTCAAAAATTGTCATGTCTTCCATACCAACAATGGCCTCACGCCGTCTCAAAATAGCCACCTGAGTCTCCCCCAAGTGCCTCTCGTACCAATCCAAGTACCAAGTGGTCAGAAATACATGCCCCAGACGCCTGAGGATAACCCTAGGAGGAAAGACGTCATACCTCCATGCTCGGGAAAGAAATGGGAATACAGAAGGATCATCCATCGAAGCAGAAGCCACCACCCTGGTAGCTATATTCTTAAAATCCTCCAAAGGAGTCTGCTCCAAGCCAAACTGCCGCCGAACCAGAGCTGGAATATAAAAACTGGACAGGGAAAGCCCCGGAAGCATAATCACATGAGAGCCATCCTGAAGCACTCTCCGAGTCTCTACCCGCCAATGAGGTACCAACCATCTGATATCCGTAGTTTGGCGACAAGCCATCCAATACTACCATGAGCCCTGATCATCGAGGTCCACAGTAACCCCTCTCCTGGCAAAAGTCTAAGGTTTCACCGCATCAGAAGTTTCGCGAAGGACCCCCAGGCGCTCTATTAGCCACATAGTCAAGAGAAACGGGCTACCCCCGTGCATATACCGCCTCCCGGTAGCCAACCTGTCAAGAGCATGAAGGGTCTCTCCAAGGATCAAGGGCACAACATCCCGGCCCAAACGGCAGTGTACAACCACATCCAGCAAAGCCCGATGACAAATCCCAAAAGAGTAAACCATAAACAAGGTACCAAACACGCAGAGTGCAAAAGCATCCCAATAGGCATCATCAATCAAGCCTAAACCCCTAAATCTATCAGGAAGACCAGAAATGTCAAAATGATCAGGACCACGGATCATACCTTGTGCTTCCTCCGGAGAAAGATTAAGAAGGTTTCACAACTTGTCAACAAAAGAAGCTCCTCCGGGCAAAGGAATCGCAATCTCCTCCACCTCGGGACCGCCAAGCAAAGCCCGGAATTCTTCAACAGTCGGGACCATTTCATTGTAAGAAAAGCAAAAGACATGCCTTCTAGTATCCCAAAATGAAGAAGAAGCCCTCAAAAGATCATAATCCGGAACCAATTCTTTGAGAGACCACAAGCATCGTATCTTGTACCTTTCTTCAAAGAATGACCTCCTCTCATGCATAATCTCCCGGGACCATTCCTTGAACTTGTTGAAGAAATAAATTTGAGATTCTTGGGACAATTTGGATGGATTTCTCATGCTCACAATTTTCTCCATGGATTTTCTCTCCTTCTCCCCGAAAATGGCTGTTTGAATGGGTAGTTGAAGAAGGTGTTTGAATTAAAAGAGGGGAAAACCAGATCTGAAGCAAAAATTAAATGACAGTGTCAGATTCCTGTCTCATCCGCGCGGATACAATTGTCACCATCAGAAAAAATCTGCAGCAGTTCAAACTGCTGCACCACGGAGGAATATTTTGCTCGAAACCTGTGCAAAGCCTGTCCAAACAGTTCACAGCTCAAAACCTTCACACCTTTGCCAAAAAACCAGGGCTCATGCAACATTGCATTCATAATAGAAAAAAAAAGTAGATAACAGTAATTCTAGATAATTACATTCCAAAAAAAAAAAAAAAGTGTGCATGAAAAATAAAACTGAATCTGTCAAAATAAGTACAGTCCCAAAATCAACAAAAAATCATCAGTCAGAATCCTCAGTGGCTGGCGCTTTCCCCCGGTCCCTCTTGTGACTCGGGCCTGCCTCCTCAGTATCCATGAATATCTCGGGCTCGGAATCGTCATCCTCGTCTCCAGAGAGAGGCTCGCCTGGATCAACCGGTATGCCACGATAAGGCAACCCGAGGTCCGCAAAGAAGTCATATCCGAACGTGAACGCGTCGGATTCCTGGACGTGCGAAGATGACCCGCCGTGGTGCCAAACATGTCCCTGCCCATGCAAATCCCCGAGGATGTCGTGGTCCGGAGGAAGCTCCATACCGGGATCTAGGAGAGGAGAAAGAGGAGTCTCAGTAGAATGCTCAGAAGGAATAGGGGAAGTCTCCCGCTCCACAGGCGCCGGCTGTGCCCGTCTAGCTCTGCCCTGAGCAGCCCCACAGGCAACCATCCTCCTAAGGAACCTCTTGGCCCCAATCACCTGCTTCGTCAGCTTCTCCACAACCACAGCCGGGAACTGCACGGAAACAAAAGTGTCAGAAATAATGGATGCGAAAAATGATGAAACGAAAGAAAAGAAGAAGAGACAGAAGCAGTAAAAAGCCATACCTTCATATCCGGACGAGGTCGGAAAGCTCGTGGGACCCGCTCAGGGATAGGGATCTGAACTCTCAACCTGACCCCATCTTGGACATATGAAAAGTCCGATCGAGGGTACCGCACGACCCCCAACCCCTCTCTCTCAAGACCTGGGGCATCCTCAGCCTCCTCAAGATAAATCTCGAATATTCCTCGATCGCCACAAACATCGAGAAGTGCTGGCCACCTCGATAATCACCCCAGGTCTCCGATCTCTCACTCGGATGCTTCATGTCGGCAGGAGGCTCCGCCGGTGCCATCAGAGGCGCACCCTCGCCATGCTGGCGCGTAACTCTCTCCCCCAGATAATACATATCACAGGTCAAACCCCTCAAAATCCTCCGCGTCACGGTCCACCTCTCTGCACCCTTCAGCTGCTCCACGTCGAAGCGGCCCCAAGGGTAGAACCTCATCCCCTCATCTGTCTCAGCTCTCGTCAAAGGCAGGCAATCCCTGTACTTGAGGGTCGTGCGCCCCCTAGAACCTATCTTCTCTCAAGCATGCTTAGACCAGGAGAGCATAGCCGGATATGCCCCTATGTGCTCCTCCAGCTGCCGCCACATCGTGACGTGAAAGAACTCCAGATCCCATACCTGCGAAAGGTAAGGATCACATCAATTAAGTGCAAAAAAAAAAAAAAGGTGTGTGCTTAAGGAAAAGAAAAAGCAGAAGCTTATACCTCCAGAGGGAACTCAAAGCACGTCAGGGAGCTCACAGCCTTTCGGCTGTACTGATCCAGAGCGAAATATAGCTCTGCCAGCCCGGCCTCCCCCCACGATACCTCTCCAGCCATCTCCACATCCTCCAACGTCCTCAGCAGGGCAAATACCGCCGTCCCCTCGGCGTGTCCAAAAAGTGTGCTCGAAAAAGCGAACCACAGAAAAGCCCTGGCAATCTGCACCGCAGCCACTCTCTCATCTCCAGCCTCATAACTCTCAATGCTCTCCACGATCTTCCCGTGGACCACAGCATACTCCATCCCCATCCCCTTTTTGGGAATGGGGGTAAAGCCCAGACGATCCTGCAGCTCCAGGTCACTGTAGCCGTCTCTCCACTCAATGTTTCGTCCTTTAAAGGACAGGCCCGTGATCGCAGCGTAATCGGAGGGTGTGACCATGGCCTCGCCCCAGAAGAAATGGAAGGTGTGGGTCACGTCCCACCAATGCTATGCCAAAGCAAAAATCAGGTCCTTACTCTTGGGGAACTTGATCAACCCCCTCAGGCACTCAATGAACTCATACAAACCGGTCCCAATGACGATCTGTCTCGGACTCATCACAACTCCTCGGCCCAAGACCGGAAGCCGGTCCCACAGGTCAACCACGGCCTCCACCGATCCTCGAGTCTTCATCTTAGTCAGCTGCTCCGTGGGGAGGTAGCCTACGGTTTGATGCAGCTATTCGAACGTCAGTGCATAACAGTGGTTATCAGAACTGAACTGTGCATTGATGACCCTCCGGGGGAGGTTGGAGAGTTCTTGGTTCAGGCGAACAGTCTCCTTGATCTCTTCATGGTATACCGCTCTCCTTTCCTTCTTGCTGAGCATACTCAGGGCATTCTGGAGTTGGGTCTGGCGATACTCGTGGTTTGCTAATTTTCCTCCACTCTTGGCCCAGATCAACTTTCTTGCAGTAGAGCCTGCATCGAGAGTTAGTGCCTGCGTTTCTTCCCATGTGAGAATGGCCAGTGCTTCTTTGAACTGCGCGCGGCAGTCTAGGTAAACCTCCATCGGGGAGAGCTTTCCCTTCTTCTTTATCTGAGTGGCGGGTATGTCGGAAGGTGCGTACACGGCTTCCCGAACATCTGCCCATGTGACTGGTTGCTGTCCCAATTGATCGTTTCTGTAAAAGAATGCCGCAGTCTGTGGAATCTCCCTGAGCAGTTGTTGGAGATGTATTTCCATCTTTCTCTTATTTTTTAATAGACCTTCCTCTCTCAGTTGGCCTTTTAGCTTGAGAACAGAAATGATCCATCCCCATCCTCCCAGGACCCTTGGGATTCCGGTTTTGTTGACTTCATGCCTGGCTTGGAAGAGAATGGTTTCATCGCCTTCATCATCGCTTTCACATAGAACTTGCTTTCTTCGGGGAGGTAAGCGCTGGTACTCGTCCTGCTGTGCCATTCCATCTCCTAGGTCATCGGGACCATTGACCACCCTCATTTGGCAAAGGGGGTTGGATGAGAACAGACGGTAGTCGAGGAAGTTGACGTGGGCAAAACCTTTAAGATCGAACTGGTCTAGAGTGGCCTCTAGCTTTCTGTCTGAAGCTGCTTGTGACACTTTAAGGGCCTGGTCCCTGTGGTTCTTTTGAGCTTGGTTTTCGTCCCAGAGACGGTTATCTTGAGCGGCTAGTTCCATGAGGGCTTTCCTTGCGAGAGCTAAACAGTCTCCGTAGGTGCGCGTCGTCTGACTATTGTCCATAACTATAATCACATCCAAATCCCCGAACGGTGGAAATACTTGGATTATGTTGACAAAGGAAGTCAGGCTGGGACATTTCATGCGGCCTTCCTTGATCTCGGTTACCAAGAAGTTTGCCCATATCTGCTTGATTGAACACACGGGGGTGTTAAACTCTGCGATGTTGACAGTCTCGTGATCCCGCTGGATCGCCAAGTCTATCAGAGCTAGCAGTTTGCTGGCGGGATGTCAGAATCCGTGGCCGTGACGACTGGGAGCAGAATCGAACTGGAGCACGTTGATGCTAAGGTGGTCATTTCCGACATCGAAGGCTGACTCTGTCTTGCGGGGAAGACCTTTGTAGATGTTTTCAGGGTGGCTACTGGAAGCGTTCTCGAGGTTGATCTGACTTGTAGCAGGGTGAGGAGCTTTGTCTCCTTTGCCGTTGCCCTTGGCCTTGGCGGCGCTTGTGGCTGTGAGCTTGACTGACGGCACGGGCCGGTTGCCACTGGGGCTGGTAGTCGGAAGTGATGATGAGCTCTGAGCTCGGTTAGCCAGGGCCTCGTTTACCATGAGCAGGCAGTCGTCGAGGGTAACTTTGGCGTTGCAAAATCTGATAATAAGGACCGGATCCTTGGTATCATCCGAATATCTGGAATAGATGATATTGACGAAGTCGTCGTCAGTCACTCGATCAGAGGGGTTCTTTATTGTGTCAACCAGTTGCTTCCAATTTTCGGATAGCTGCCTGTACAGGATGTTGAGCTTGACAATTTCCATGGTATTGGAGCCATGGTCGTAGGTGACATCATCGGAACTGGTGCCGTCCTCGAAACTGAGCATATGAATGTAGGGATCTTCCCGCGGATCTGCCGCGTCCTCGACTCCGTAGATTCCTGATTCGTCGCCGTCTGACGGCTTAACCCAGATGTAAGGACGCCTCGCGTCCTGCTGCGCTGCTGGAGCTGCTAGGAAAACATCATGCCCTTCACTGGAGAAGAGGGGTTAAGCGGGCAATTCCTCGTGGAGGACATCCCATAAGACGTCCATGCATTCAAGATGAGTATGACGGTGCTTGTTGACCTTTATCACAAAAATCTCTTCGCCTGGAGGGGCCAAAGAGTTGGCTTGAAGAATGCTGACAAATCTCCGATTGGAGACAGGGGGTTTATGCGCCCGTATCATGGCGATGCTCAGTGTTTCTTTCCAGTCTGCCTCCAAATGTTGGAAATGGCAGTTGAACTTGATGTATTGGACTGCTTCAGAGTCTGCCTGCTCGAGTACGTTGACGTAGTTAGCATCTCCGGACTCTGAGGGATTCTGATGAGATTTGCCTCGGTAGTCCCTTGGTTGATTTGAAGGAGGTAGCCCCGGTGCCTGGCTGCGGGCACGCTTGGCTGCTGTCTCAGCTTCGTTTCCTATGAGGAAACTATCCCCTCTGATGACTTCAAGATCTCCCTGGCGGTTGATGAACTTGACGCACTAATGGAGAGTGGAGGCTATGGCTTTCATGTGATGTAGCCAAGGGCGTCCCAATAGAGCTGTGAATTCGGACGGAATGTCCATCGCGTGGAATTTTGCTAGCACCATTTGGGTTTCGAACCAGAGCTCTAGAGTCACCATCCCCAGGATGGGACGAGACGTGCTGTCGTAGGCCTTGATAGTCCGGGTTGACAGAATCAAGTGGCTTTCGTTGATGCGTAGGGCTCGCATCATGCTAAGAGGGAGGACATTGACGGCTGATCTGTTGTCCACCAATACTCCGGGGAGTGATATGGTGTTGAGCTTTAGAGTGATGTATATAGCTTCATTGTGCCTTAATGCATCTCTCGGTAGGTCCTCGTCACAGAACGTGATCATACTGCCATACAGTCGGGAATCGTAGATCTGGTCTCTATCCGGAGAAGGAGAATCATCAAGCCATCCGTTTCCTGTCTTCCTCTTGCGAGGTAAAGCCTTTGCTGGAGCCTCGGGATTGTGTTGAGGCTGTTTGTGGCGGTTGCCGCCCTTGGTTAGAACGTTGATCGAGTGCGAGTACCAAGCTGACTTTGATCTTCCTTTATCGGTCCGTGCTCGGAAGCTGGACAAATTGAACCTTGGCTGATCCTGCGGGGGGTTAGGCTTCTGACTGGCAGTAAGATTACCAAGATCTGAGGTATTCCCGAGCCCTGAGGCCTGAACTATGGTGTTAGCAGGACTTTTCGACTTTCCCACCCCTGTCTGCTCTAAAGCTGCATGGTCTGGAGGAAGGGAGGACTGGCTGGAGTAGAGTACGTAGTAGTCGAACCTCCCGGATAGCTCTCCGAGTATACCCACGCTGGTGTCTCCAGCTTCATATCTTTCTCTCAGTTTCTGTTGAGAGGACTTCCTCTTCTATTTTCTTGGAGTATTGCTCCTAATCAAGTCTTGGGACTCATACTCCAGGCAGGCGGAGCAGTCACAAACATCGTAGCTGATATGGACATTTGATAAGGACCCGGCTGGAAGAGGCGGAGGAACTGGCTCTGCGGCAATCTTCTTGGGCACACATTCAATGGAATTCACACTGTTGTTGTTCGGAAAAGGGTTTTCGACAGTATTAGGCCCACGGGGGCGCTCCAACTTTCCTTCCTCTATCAGGTTCTGAATTTCGTATCGTAACCCCATGCAGTTGTCGGTGGTATGTCCGTGATACTGATGGAAGGCGCAGTAGTTGCTCTTGTCAGCATTGACTACGGGATTCTTGGGTTTGTAATTTGCAACGGGTTTAAGGAGACCTTCCTTGATTAACCCTTCCAGCATCTTGCTCAGCGGCATGTCCAACTTGTCGAAGTGTACGGCAAGCTACTTTTGAGTGGAATTGTTGCTTTGTGGGACTGGGTTTTACATTGCCCATTCTTTGTCCCTGATGGATGTAGTTGACAGACGTATCTTTCCCTTTGCCGGAGGCCGGTGCGGGATTGAATGCAACTGCTAATCGGTATCTGTATGGATGTGCCGTGGCCAATTTTTCCTTGAGATCCTTCTCAAACTGTGAGCCGGCATTGACCATGGCCCGGAGATCTGGGAAGAAATGATGACTGATGAGAGTTCTGATAGACGGTCTTAAGCAGGACTTGAAGATCCGCATCTGTTCATCCTTGGAGAGTGGCTCCATGATCTCGGAGAGTTTCCAACTCCATCTCTTGTAGAATTCTCCAACGCTTTCATCTGTTTTCTGCTCAGTGGTGATTAAGTCCTCACGACTTGTTTCCCACTCTAAGTTGGATCTGTACCGTTCTAGGAAGATGTTACTGATCTGATCCCAGGTGTGGCGATCCGCAGGCTTGACCCTTAGGAACCATCGTAACGCTGAACTTTTGAGCGTATGCTGGAAGTGGTCGGCCATTTGCTGGAGGGTTGCTCCTTTCGGTCTCATGCCGAGAATGTAGGTGTCGACATGCGTTTGAGGACATTCGGTTCCGTCGAATCGGTCCATCTCCGGCATTCTGAACTTGGCAGGGAGAGGCGTGACCATTCCCGGATCTGTGGATTTGAGCGTTTCCTGCTTTGAGCTGCTCATGTTGGCTTTCAGGTCTTTCATCTGTTCGACCATCCAGGCTAAGGTTGGTCCCAGTGGTAGACTGTGAGGCTCGGTGCCGGGTGCTACCATGTGGGTGGTAGTGATTGGAGGTGGAAGGCTTGATATATGTAGATATATGGGGGCCTTTTCTGAACTGTATCGGGGTTTGTTCCCGGTGTTTTGGGATTCGTGTATAGGCAATGGGATGAACCCAGGAGGGTATTGAAGGAGATTGGCATCTGTCTGAGATGGTCCAGCGGTAGGCTGGTGGTATTGAGTGATGGGAGTAGCACTGGCCTGGCCATATATGATGGGGTTGCCCTGAGAGGTGGCAACGTGGAGCCTAGGTCGGCTGTTTCCTTGGTTTGAAGGCATCCCGTAAGTTTGCGGGGGAGGAACCTGGTTGAAGGTTTGAGGAACTGGTTTCGGGGAATCGTCATCCTCGACCAGGACGAAAGTATCGTCTGACTGGGGGATAGCTGCTATACCTCGCTCATTCAGAAGCTGTACCACGAAATTCTGCTGATCTTCTTTCTGCCTCTTGTGAACCTCACAAGCCCTGATGGCTTCTTCCAAAGTCATATACATTCTGCAGGTGGCGGGGTCCTTCCCCGTCACGATTTCTCGGTGAGCTAGACATGTCGGATATTACATTTGAGGAACCGAGGGAACCAAAGAAGCTGTACGATGCCGCCGTAGCGTGATTCTGGCGAGGCGCTGACCCGAAAATCTGAACCACTTTCTACTCGATGCAGGGAACGAAAGGTAGGGTTTAGGCTTCGAAAAAGGGGATTTGGCTCAAGGTTTCGGGCTTGTGCAATGTGCGGTTACCGATTAATGTTTACTTAAAACGCGTTTTCTCAGAGTCCTAATCGGTTGGAAAAGAGTGTGTCTTCTTTTTCGCAACTAACCCTAGATCTCTAAGTTAAGGCGGGGATCGTGCCAAAATTTCGGCATGACCTCTCCTGACTCGCTTGCGCGAGGGGCCTTAGCTTTTGGCGTTGGCCAAGTTGTGGCTGGCACGATGCATATGGTGAGGGTTTGGTGACACGGTGTCACATTGAACCTTCGGGTATATTTTTCGACAGAGCTCCGCGTCAAAGTCAAGGCTGAAAAGCTCAAGACTTCGGGTCGGGAACGACCTTCGGTCTCAATCTTTCGAGCTTGACTCGTGGCGGAACCCGGCATAAAAAACATACACTTAGGCTTTACGGGTCGTAGTGTGCAGTGTATCGAGGCAGCAAGTGCACGTGAAGTGCGGTGTACCGAGGCAGCAAGTGCGAGTAGTGTGCGGTCACTAAAATTCTTTTTCTGAGTAAAACAGAGATTTTTCAGAATGTGTCTTAAAGAATTTTGATGCGCAGTTCAAAAGATAGCATGAAAATCAAACATGAATGGGGATGCACAAACATGGTATGATTTTGAAAAGACGACAATGTAATGCCTTTGAAAAAACCGTTCGAGGCTTAAAGTAACACACGCACACGAAAACGAGGAAGGGTAAACGAAAGTTTGACCCACGAAGGCTTTTTTCGAAAACATCGGCAGTTTTGAAAAAAAGTATCCAGATCCCCAGCGGAGCCACCAACTGAAATTACCCGGGGTTTTCGCGCGGGCGCGGAAATGCGGTTGTCTTTCGCGGAGGGTTGGTGTCTGAGACCTCGCTTTTCGGGAAGGAAGAGGATTCGCCACGCGGTTTTTGTATTCTGAGCCCAAACATTGAGAAACGGCTATTGTTTGAAAAAGGTGTCGTTTTTATTGGTAGCAAAAACTTAGGAAAAGGCTTTGAAAATAGGGGGTCATTTTTATTGGCAGCAAAAACGAGTTAAAAGCTTTTTAGTACCAAAGATTGTTAGGTTCGGAGGTCACGTTATGTTTCGGGAAGAGTATTACTAGATCACCCGAAATGCCTCGTATAACGAGTCTTTCTACCTTTCTCGAAAACGTGTGCGTGTGTGTGTGTTTGAATTTTTGAAATGGGGGGCTTGAATGACAAGTTTAATCTTGGTTTGAATGTCAAACGTTGATTAGGTGATCTTGTTTGAAAAGACGAGCGTTTGAATGACAAACGTCGGTTTTGCAGTTTTAGGAAAAGTGGCGCGAATGCTGATTTTAACTGTTTATCTTAAGTGTCAAATGTTGACTTTTAAGAAAAGAGCGTTTGAATGTCAAACGTCGGATTTTGAGTTTGAAGATGAGCGTTTGGATGCTAAACGTCATTTCGCGCATTTTGAAAGAGAGTTCGAAGGTCGAACTCCGGTTTTGAACCGGGCGTGTCATTGTTAACGATTTTACGGGAAAAATGTATTAAATGATTTTTGAATGTCAAAAGTAGGCTTTTAAGTTTGAAGATGAGCGTTTGGATGTCAAACGTCTTCTCGCGCATTTTGAAAGAGAGTTCGAAGGTCGAACTCCGGTTTTGAACCGGGCGTGTCATTGTTAACGATTTTACGGGAAAAACGTATTAAATGATTTTTGAATGTAAAAAGTTGGCTTTTAAGTTTGAAGATGAGCGTTTGGATGCCAAACGTCATTTCGCGCATTTTGAAAGAGAGTTCGAAGGTCGAACTCCGGTTTTGAACCGGGCGTGTCATTATTAACGATTTTACGGGAAAAACGTATTAAATGATTTTTGAATGTCAAAAGTCGGCTTTTAAGTTTGAAGATGAGCGTTTGGATGCCAAACGTCTTTTCGCGCATTTTGAAAGAGAGTTCGAAGGTCGAACTCCGATTTTGAACCGGGCATTACATTGTTAGCATTTTTACGGAAAAAAGGCATTAAATGATATGCGATCAACGAATCGGGTTGCGACTCGGACTTTGAAAAGTAAATACTATCACGATCCAAACGGGTCGGACTTTGTAAATGACAGTATTTAAATGCGGTATCGACGGATCAAACGGTTCGGAATTTGTAAAGTACGATCGACGAGCCAAACAGCTCGGAATTGTAAAGGACGATCGACGAGCCAAACGGCTCGGAATTGTAAAGTTGCATGAAAGTAAATGACGATCGACGGATCAAACGGTCCGGAATTGTAAATGATAGAAATTTAAATGACGATCGACGGCTCAAACGATCTGGAATTGATAAATGACATAAAAGTAAACGGAACGGGGTCGGAACGCCGTTTTAACCCGAGATTACTTCTCTTACGGGAAGAAAAGAGGATTTAGGGGCTAAAACATATCGGACCCCATTAGACGGAGGCGTCTACATTTCAAAAGTGTCGTCCGAAACGGTTGTAGCGATTGGCGCGTAAATCGAGACGGAACAAGAGTTTTAGAGATAGAGGGAGCTACCTATGGCTAGGGTCGGCTCCTTTGGCTCGGGGTGCGTATACGGGATACGAAAGTGTGTTTGGAATGGTGTTTTGAGGTGGCAAGGGTCATATTTGATCGAAATACGGAGTTTTCACGCAAAACGAGGTAAAACCGGGGCTCGGGGGAGTGGAACTCAGTTTAGGCCATGGGGTTTTGGTGAAAGGGGTGATTTTTTGTTCTTGTAAATGGCTTTGACAGCCCTTGTATTTATAGGTGAAATTTCAGTATGAGTCCGGACGGACTTAGAGTGAAATCAGGGGGTTTTGTGAAACTTTGGAAATTGGAGGGGCTTGCTGGCAATTCCAGATTTCCTGCAAATGAGTTCGGCCGGACTGAGACTGCATACCATGGGTATTTTTGTCTTTTCACTCTGAATTTGATTGAAAGTTGACTAGAGGGCTGTGGCATGCAAGCCACGTGTCCCATGACTCACCAGCCTCGTGGGAGTTCGTGTCACTATTCCCGGTTTTGTCCATTTTTAAAATAACAGTCCGGAAAATGTCTGAAATGCCCCCAGAAAGTGCCGAAAAGTGCGTTTTTCAAGGAAAGCTGTACTTTTACGTGCGACGACGTGTGTTGAGTACGCTTCGACGTTGGGATGCTCGGGGCAGTCTCGGGACGTCTCGTTGGCTTGGCAACGGGGAGCTTAACGGGTTCCGGTTAACCTGGAGCGGGCCAGTTAACGGATTCCGGTTAACTTTCTAACGGATTTTGACGATCCGAATTTGGGTACTTACAATATGACTCATGAATTATATTCGTATAGGATGTCTTATATAATAAGCAATAAGTGTAAAGTGGTAATTCATTGACTACTAGACTAGTGGAGTAACTTGAGATAGTTTTTGTTCTAATTCATACTGACTCCATTTGAACATTTACTAGATGTTTTCTCAGAATAAAGTAACTGAGATTGAGTGTGATGAACAATGTTGTGCAATGAGGGCATACCTTGTACTTTTATATCACTACTAGAAACAGGGGCATTACCGACGGACTTTTACCGACGAAGTCCGTCGGTAATACCGACGGAAAATTTTCATTTACCGACGGAAATTTAATTTAATTTACCGGGAATTAAAATTTTTAAAATTTCGTTTTGTCCGTCGGTAATTGATTAAGTTCCGTCGGTATATCCGTCGGTAATACCGACGGACTATGTCCGTCGGTAACAAATCCATATATATAAACGCGTTTCTTCCCCATTTTTAATTACGTATCATTTTTATTACGATCGATCCTCCGTTCCATCCTCAGTTCGCGAACCCTAACGTCGCCAACGCCAAGCCGTCGCCGCCGAGCCTCGCCGTCGCCGGTAAGTCTTCTTCTCTCTCTCAATCGCTTTCTCTCTCTCACTCGATTTCTCTCTCTCACTTTCTCTCTCTCTCTCTCAGTAATTCGCCGCCAAGAAGAACACGCCGTCCACGCCGTCGCCGCCGTTTCTTTCCATCGCCGTTGCCGTCGCCGGTACGTTATCTCTCTCTCTCGCTTTCTCTCTCTCAATCGTTCTCTCTCTCACTCGATTTATGCTGTAGTATATCCGTTTGCACGTAGAGGGCTGATTTTGTTACTTCGAACAATTTCATTTTTCTGTATCGACATACAAAAATAATTAAATGGTAAATTCGGTGACGTGGTTTTAACAACATTCTACTTGGTTCATTATTTGAGAAACTTAATATATTGACCACGTGGCTCGGATTAGGTGAATCACAGAGTAATCTATTAAGGTTTGAGAAAATATGAAATGACCTATAGATCTTGTGTGCATTGAGGTGGTTAGTAAAAGGAAAACTTAATTGTATTGATATTTGAGATAGTATTTACTCCCTTCGTCCCGCTAATATTCGCACTAATACTGTTTGCGCGGGAATTAAGGAATATGATATTTTTTGATTGGTATTTGTAAGAACCCTAATTTGTTTTTGATTCTAATGTTCATGATTATTGATTGGTATTTGTGTGAATTTTCAAATATTTGAATGTTTGATGCTTGATTGGTCCTCCGATTTAGGTTGTTTGCATTTTCTAACTAGTTTATCAAGCTGGGTTTTGGAAGTGGCTCTTCATTATACCTAATTGGTAGTTAATTAGGCTTTAAATAGATTGAGGTACAACTCTATTTAAAATATAAATAAGATGAGAGCCTTTTTCACCCACAGCTATCAAAATTCGTCTTCTTAGACCAAGAAATACAGAGCAAACAAGTTCATTGCCGTTTGAGTCAAGAATTTTCTGTTTAATAAGAGTAAATAACTCTTATTAAACAGAAAATCCTTGACTCAAACGGCAATGAACTTGTTTGCTCCGTCTTTCTTGGTCTAAGATGAGATTGGGTTTTGATAGTTGTGGATGAGAACGACTCTTATCTTGTTTATAAATGTTAATTTAATTCATCATTGTAAAATTTCAAATTTTACAATAAAGAATTAATATTTCAAATTATTCACAATATTAATAATTTAAAAAATATGATAGATGTGTGTGTTAATTAATTATTGTAAAATTATGCATTTTACGATAATGAATAAAAATTAATGTTACGACGTGACGTTGTGACGGTTGAAACACAAAAGCTTAGAAACCCGTTTAAGAATCTTTAACTTATCATGTTGAGGTCAACATGTAGTCATCGATTCTTAAATTGTCCGTGTGGACAGTCTTGAAATGCACGATTATATGATTTGTAAATATCATCATTGTCTATTAAAATTGCTTGAATAGTCGATAGTTGAGATATTTCGGTTGCATTAATCCTATTGTTCTACGAGTGTATACTAGACATATATGGTTGATTACACACTTTGTCGATTCTAATCGATAGTGTTTGATTGACCTAGTCTACGTCGTGCACTTGGAGACCATGGGGTTATCTTTGCCGAAATTTCTTGATTTTCGATTATAAAGCAAGTAGACAAGGTGATATTTGCAATTCATACGTGTATTTCGGGATGGGATAGAAGCCAACCCAATTCTAAACCTAATGGACATGAATTGTCCTTTCATCATAGGAAATGATATACTTTACAACAAAGAATTAAATATTAATATTTAAAATATTAATAATTAAAAAATGTTTAATAAGGTGTGCGATAGAAGCCAACCCCAATTCTAAACCTAAAGAAACATGTCTTGTTGCTTTTAAGTTTGTAATCCAAATTTAGGGAATTATAATGCGTTAATTACATCTAAGCTGTTAATACATTATGAAATGCGGGAGTTAATTATGTCTGGAGAAGATCGTAGTTGGATGGATAATCGTAGTAATCCCGGTAGAAGGGGTGTCGAACTCAATTCTTAGAAGGTTTAGAACATTTTGTGGAGTTTGCTAGAGCGCATCCCCGGTGCATGCGTGGTGATAAGATTAGGTGTCCTTGTAAAAAGTGTAAGAATAGAAAATATCGAGTGTTGGATGGGTAAAGAAACATGTTTTAGAGTCGGGGTTTGTTGATGGTTACAAGGTATGGATAGCGCACGGGGAGCGTTATGTGGTTGAAACAAGTGTTCGCAATCATCCTCTTTTGTATCAAGTGGTCCGCCAAGGGAACACGAACATTTGATTGATGAAGAGGAGCCGTCTGTCGGTTTGGATGATATGGTTCGAAATGCGGGTGGCCCGAGTTTGATTGGAACCCTAATCCAATAGAGGCACCAAATCCCGTTGCAAAGAAGTTTATGGATTTAATGGACTCTGCAAATGAGAAAATTCATCTGGTGCAAAGGCTACGGTGTTAGAGCAAGTGGCGAGCTTCTAAATATTAAAGTGATACAAATATGAGCCCGGCATACTTACGATCGTATAATGTCATGGGGACATCGGATGCTACCCGAAGAAAATAATATGGTTCACAATTTTTATGAGACGAAAAAGTTGGTGGGGCGAGATCGGTCTTGGGTATGTTAAAATTGATGCTTGCAAGAATCGGTGCATGCTTTTTATAAAGAAAATGAGGGACTCGATACATGTTCAATATGTGGACTTAGTAGGTATAAGCCACAACGCCGTGGTAGTGCCAAGCACAAGAAAAACGTGCCTCGGGCGCGATTACGTTATATGCCGCTAATTCCCGGGTTGCAACGAATTTACGCATTGAAAGAAAGCTCGAAGCCATGCGTTGGCACAAAGAGTGTCCTCGTGAAGAGGGTGTGATGACTCATCCTTCGACGGTGAAGCATGGAAACATTTTGATGCCACTTACCACGATTTTGCTGCGGATCCTAGAAACATAAAGGTGAGGATATGTACGAGATGGGTTTTCTCCATTTGGACCGGGGGCAAAATCTTATTCATGTTGGCTGTTATAGTCACGGTGTATAATCTTCCCCGTGGTTATGTATATGATCCTTATATGTATTTGAGTTTGTTCATTCCGGCCCTTCGAATCCAGGCAAAAACATTGATGTGTATCTTCGACCTCGATGGATGAACTCAAGCATTTGTGGAATGATGGTGTCCGGACATGGGATGCTTTCAAGTTGCAAAATTTTAACATGAGGGCTGCAGTGATGTGGACAATTAATGACTTTCACACTTATGGTATGATGTCGGGATGGAGCACACATGGGAGATTGGCCTGTCCGTATTGTATGGAAAATACGAGATGCATTCACACTTCAGCATTACAAGAAGCAGTGTTGGTTTGATTGCCACAGACGGTTTCTTCCTAGTGACCATCCATTTCATAAACAGAGGAATGCTTTCACCAAAAATAGAGTTGAGCAACGGGGCCCCCCTCCTTGTGCGAGTGGGGAGGATATTTTTGAGCAGGTGTACGAGGTGTCGATGTCGGGTGGGGAAAGATGTTTTCAAAGGATAGACCAGACAGATTTGGTAAAGACCAGAACTGGATTAAAAAGAGTATATTTTGGGAGTTACCGTATTGGAAGACGAACTTGATAAGACATAACCTTGATGTCATGCATATTGAAAAAAATGTGTTTGACAATATTTTCAATACGGTGATGGGTTTTAAGACCTCAACGAAGGACACGAGACAAGGGTCGGCTAGACCTTGAAGCGATTTGCAATCGTAAAGATACGAACATTACTAAAGTTAATGGAAAAGATTTCAAACCAATTGCTCCCTTTGTTACGTCGGGAGAGGATAAGCAACGTGTTCTGCGGTGGTTGAAAGATTTGAAACTTCGATGGGTATGCATCTAATATTGGCAGCTGTGTGAATGTGGAAGAAGGGACGGTATATGGGTTAAAAAGTCATGATTGACACGTATTATTGGATAGGTTGCTACCCATTGCATTTAGAGACATTCTCCCTAATGAAATATGGGTTGCCACTAACGAGAATTGAGTGAATTCTTGAGCATTGACTTCGGCACTCTTCGTGTTGAGGATATGAAAAGACTCGAAGAGAGCATTGTGGTGACAATATGCAAGCTTGAAAAGATATTCCCGCCATCTTTCTTTGATTCAATGGAGCATTTACCAATTCACCTAGCTTATGAAGCTAGAGTTGGAGGACTGTTCGGTATAGATGGATGTATCCATTTGAACGATTTTGGGGAGTTTGAAAAAGAAAATGAGCAATAGAGCAAAAGTTGAGGCATCTATGTGAATCGGTGATTGTCGATGAAATTGTGTCGTTTGTTTCAACATATTTTCACCCGAGACATTGAGACAAGGTTCAATAAAGTGGGACGCAATTATGATGGGGGAGTCACCGATCTGATGCAAAAATTTCAGTTTTTCTTCTCTGGTCGATTCCTTGGCAATAGAAAGTGCACGCGCATGCTAAGCAAAAAAGAATTAGATGCGGCTAAACTCTATATTCTCCTTAAGCTGTCTTTGAGGTCGAGGACTACTTGAAGTAAGCATTCTTCATTTGTCACTAAGTAATGTTAATCCTAATAACTTTAAGACGAACTAAGCAACTTTATGTTCTCCTTGAATGCGGTATGTTCGAAGAACAGTGGAGAACATTGCGCTGAATTGATTTCAATAAGGACAGACAACGAATTTCCCTCTGGTTTAATAATTATGTAAATGCCAATTCATTAATTCAATGTTTTTAATAGAATTTGAAGTATGAGTTTTTTATTATCTATGTGTTTTTATTTAGATTTTGAACAACCTTGGAGATGCAAAGGCTGCGAGATTACAAGCATTAGCACACGGTCCGTCCTTAAGAGTGAATGTATATAAGGGATATTTTGTCAATGGCTACGTATTCCACACCGAAGAATATGGCCAAACGAAATCAACTTGGAATAGCGGGGGCAATCTCAAGGGAAATCTCGATTATTATGGCGTATTGAAAGAAGTTATTGAATTGGATTACTTGCTTGGAAATTACGTAGTTCTTTTCAATTGTGAGTGGCGGGACGAGCGAGGCATTAATAAACATGGCACTTTTGATCTCGTTGACTTAAAGCATTCTTCTAGGCATACTGGTGATGATGTGTTCATTCTTGCATCTCAAGCACAACGAGTGTATATGACCCCCTACCCCGTCGACGAAGAGAGTCTAGCGGATGGTGGGCCGTATGGAAAACCAAAGCAAGAAGCACTTTTGATATACCATTGCGTGCAAAACGTCTACTTCAAATATTGATTCATCATTACATGATTGTTATCGGGAAGAGGAAATGCCTATACCTCCGATTATTGACTTGAATGATAATGTCGAGGAGGATGAAGCATTAATGGCCGAAAACACCCGTCCACTAGGGGAGGAAGTCACTTTCAATGAAATCGATGATGACAATGTGGAGGATGAGGAAGGAGAAGGGTATATATCTGGGTCCGATGATGAAGATGAGGAAGAAGACGACGACGAGGAAACTAGTGAAGAAGAAATTGAATTTTGTAGTGATAGTGATCAAGATTGTAGTGAATGAATCGAGTTTAGTTTTAATTCGAGATAATGTTTTGTATATAATGTTTTGTAGATTTTATATACCTTATCACTGTAATAATAATAATAATAATAATAATAATAATAATAATAATAATAATAATAATAATAATAATAATAATAATAATGGACATAAATATAATAATAATAAATAAAAAATAAAATAATCAATAAAAATAAAAATAAAAATATACATATATGTATATATATAAATATCATTATTGTCTATTAAAATTGCTTGAATTGTCGATAGTTGAAATATTTCGGTTGCATTAATCCTATTGTTCTACGAGTGTATACTAGACATATATGGTTGATTACACTGTCGATTATAATCGATAGTGTTTGATTGACCTAGTCTACGTCGTGCACTTGGAGACCATGGGGTTATCTTTGTCAAAATTTCTTGATTTTCGATTATAAAGCAAGTAGACAAAGTGATATTTGCAATTCATGCGTGTATTTCGGGATGGGATAGAAGCCAACCCCACTACTATCACGTACAACCACTACCATTGGGGTTATCTTTGGAGTGGAAAATCTCAAGTTTTTGCACAAGCGTTAGGCCCAAAGATTGAAACTTTGATTAATTATTATAATAATAAATCTACTTTCAAAGTTTCAATCTTTGGGCCAAATGCTTGTGCAAACTTGATATTTTCCACTCCAGCTCATTATAAATGTAAACCCTCTCTCTATTTTAAAGAAAACAACAATATTATTTCAAATTCAAGCGAGTCCAAGTGAACTCCATTATTTTGCTTCTTTTTGTTTTTAGTAAAACAACCTTATACGAAACCAACTGGTCCATGTGAACTCCATTATTTCTTGTTTTCATATTGTCATTTCTATTTTAAAGCTGCAAGAAGTGCAATGCTGACAGGACACCAAGTCCACACTGTTACCCACGTTTTGTTTACTTGGTTACTCTTTACATGCTATGTAATATTTAAATTTTGTTCTAATTGATAATATTTTCTGTCTACATATATATAATATACTAGTTTAGATATGTCGGGTCGAGGTGGCAATCGTTCAAAGAGAGGGAAGGTTGCGGGTTTTGTCCATCGTCTTGTTTCACCAAGGACGGGAGGGAGGGGATCTACTTGCAGTTACGGGCGTAGTGAACCATCCGAGCGGGTTAATTTGGACGCAATTATTAATGAGGAAAGAATAATGGAAATATCTATCTCTTCCAGTGGCCAGTAAGTATCATTTAATTGTAAATGTCATATATATAATGTTTACATTTTATTATTGTCTTTTTATTTGTATATATATTGATATATTGTTTTTTAATTAATATCTTGATAGGTTTATACATGCATGGTGGTGGTAGCGGTAGCAGCAGTGGCAGCGCTCGTGGTTGTTAAACATGAATTTTCATTGACATGTAATTAAACAAACAAACATATGTAGTTTCTTTTTCCCTTTCCCTTTTTCCCCGGCCTTTCCCCGGCCGTTTCCCCTTCCCTTTTCCCCTTTCCCCGGCCGTTTCCCCTTCCCTTTTCCCCTTTCCCCGGCCGTTTCCCCTTTCCCCTTTCCCCGGCCGTTTCCCCTTTCCCCCTTTCCCCGGCCGTTTCCCCTTTCCCCTTTCCCCGGCGGTTTCCCCTTTCCCCTTCCCCTGTCGCTTGATTTGGACAAACATATGTATTTTATTTGATGTACAAGCGAAACAGGTTGTTTGTGTGTGTTTGTAGTTTGTAATTGGGTTGTTTGTGTGTGTTTGTAGTTTGTAGTTTGTAGTTGTTTAAAACGAGGTTGTTTGAACAGGTTCTGACCTTTTACAGGTGGTTTAATAATAAAACAAAATTTTTTTTTTTAAAATCTGGCCAGATTACCGACGGAAATTTCCGTCGGTAAACTAATACAAAAAATAAATAATTCAATTTTTCCGGCGGAAATATCCGTCGGAAAATAAAAAATAAAAAAATAATACTCAAAATACCGACGGACATATCCGTCAGTTCAGGGTTTATATTCCGACGGACAGATCCGACGGTAAATTTTTTGATTTCCGACGGTTATAACCGTCGGTAATGATTTTATTTCCGACGGATATTTCCATCGGTAACCTCCGGTATTGCTCCGGTTAACCGGCCGGCGTAACTCATTTCCGACGGACGTTTTCCGGCGGAATTTTTTATTTTCCGGCGGATAATCCGACGGAAATACCGGCGGAATTTGTCC
Source organism: Adenophora triphylla var. japonica (assembly GCA_022495995.1). NCBI lineage: Eukaryota > Viridiplantae > Streptophyta > Magnoliopsida > Asterales > Campanulaceae > Adenophora > Adenophora triphylla. The sequence goes on along the minus strand of JAFEMH010004305.1, from coordinate 33,057 downwards.
GTCGGTATTACCAACCAATTATTTCCGACGGAATCCGACGGACTATTTCCGTCGGTAATATCCATTTAGCGACGGATTTGTAGAAATACCGACGGAAATTTCCGTCGGTAAACGGCCTTTTTCTAGTAGTGTATTATCTCCCTTAGATGTTTGAATAAGTCATGTGGGCTGGAATGCAAGAGACAATCATAAAAGATTAATGTTGAATCTCTCCTATAGTGTATATTAAACTTAATCTCCAATTATGTTTGTTCTCGTGTATGGATGTTGAATCTCTCCTATAGTGTATAGTAGACTTAATCTCAACTGAACAAATGGTGAGTGTTTAAGTAGGATTTGTAGATTGTTTTTTGTGTTCATGAGGGCACTAGAAAAGTCTTTCCCTGGAAACACAACATTATCATAGAAATCAAAGGATTTGACTTTGTTGACTTCAATTGCGGTGTGTACTCACATTAATTTTATGTAATATATTTTATGTGCTTCTAACATGATATAATCTACTATCTATGTAATTAAAGAGTTTAGGTTATAATGTCATTTAATCTTAGTGGTAGTTTTTAGACACTTATGTTGATGACTGTAATTTCATTGGGTTATGAAGGTTAGTCACATAAATTATGTTAAAATTAGTTTTTAGCAAAATTCTTTTATATATTTATTCTTAAATGTCTGTTTATTCTTATGAGTTTAGATATTGATAGAATTAGACTTTATTGAAATATGTGGGAGATATATTTGGAGTAAACTTATTAAGAGCTCTTCTAAATATCAACCTATACTTGTATAATCTTATTTGGCAATTAGATGTCAAAAAGTCTTTATTGAAAGACAATTAGATTAACATACACCCTAATTCATTCGAACATATGCGAACTTGTGAAAGTTAAGACATGTTAGCGTGTATCATATTTTCTTAATTTATCGATAAATATACACGAGATGTTCTTGTTTACCTTTTAACTCATAGTTATTAAACGCTTGATTTGTTTAAGTATTTTTTAGCAATGATTGGGAATCAAAAGGATAAGAGTCTAATTGACTTTATAACATATCATTTTTGTGAATACTTATTTGATCAAATGTAAAATTCTGTGAGAAAATATGAGATACGTGTGTAGTTGATGATTACTTTTTCTTCGCAACAAAATAGTGTTGCATAGATAAGTACTCATATGATGCTTCAAATGGTTAAGTAGATCCTAATGTAATCTCAATTGTGTTTGAGAATTGATTGTAACTTCTTTCTTAACATAATGTCTTACAAGTCATTAACTCTTGTGAGTTACGGAAGGTCAGAAGCTTAATTGTAGTATCTATAACTCTTAATTATATCAAGTTATAAACACAATACTTCCCACCATGTTTGGAAATATTTCCATATATAAGGCATGTGTGCTTTCATAAGGGTTATATTACTTATGGTGAATAACTTGTTGTAATTAATGACTAAGATAGGATTGCATGAAATTTTGACTTCTCTAGGCGAATGTGGGGAATTGTCTCTACTTAATTAGTTGTGATCGCCTACGAAAGTCAAAAGGATATTTGTAGTGGTAAATGCTTATTACAGTGGGAGTATGCCACTCTACCAAAGAGTAAATGTGTTTTTTAGGACACAAGGATGAATGAATGAAAGTCTAAGTATGCATAATAATGAACTTTACAAATAAGAATTGAACTTGAAGAGTCATTCACCTTAGTGGTGAGGTTTCTCTCTATTTACCTTGTCTTAGCAGTGTAGTGGTTGTGATATAGAATTTGTTGTATATGGATGTTTACATAAGATTCCTCAACGGAGGACTAGATAACGAGATCATCATGACTCAGTCAAAGGGGTAGAAGTCAAGGGGACAAAAGCACAAAGTGTGATGCTTCATATGTCCATTTACGATATCAAATCTAGATAGTGATAAGTTCGTTATAGCCAAACGATAACTTTAATAAAATTTGTGATGGTTAAGAAAATCACTATATAGTCCAATAACATAAACTTGAGTCTTTCGTTATTTGTTGGCGATATTACTACTTACTAGCTAGGAGCAGTACGGGGATGATTGACGCTACAAAAGAGTAGATATATGCTTCTATTGAGATACAAATCTTGGGTGACGCACATAGTGTGCAAAAAGTCAAGATCATTAAAACTGTGTATAGAGACTTCTTAGTTTGTCTTTGAAGACTCGCCTTTCGGAGGTTTTTAAATGTTTTAAATTATCTTCTTAAGAATCTATAATCATTCCAATGGACTACATGTGTTTATTCATTTAAAAGTTTTAATAAAGAATAAATATGATAAAAAAAATGAGGACTAGAACTCTATATGATAATTAGTTAATCTTATGATGTTTACTATTTGTGCTTACTCGACCTAACTTTTGTAGAGAAAATAGTTCGTTTCCAGTATGACCTTTGTCCTGTTAATGGGTTGGTGTTTATAAAGATTGTAGGCTAACTATGTGGTACTAAAAGTCTAATGAATTATTTTACAAAGGTGGGGATCTTAATGTAAGAAGTTACACTGATATATGTAGATATGCGCAAATCTACTTAAAAGATACATTTCTCATGTGAAGTAATTATTTCTTGGTTAAGCAAGAAGTATTTGAATGTATTTCCATAATAATCAGGAAACTATATGATCGATAAAGATTCTTATAACATCTAGATGATAAACAAAATGTGAGTGAATTAATTGTGTGTTTGACTACTTAGAGATTCAAAAGGGATCTCAAGCATTGTAACCAATCACATTTAGATCAGATGTCATTTCACTTGTTTATTTGTTGCAAGAGGGAATGCAGTTCTAAAATATAATCCTACTAATAATGTGTTGACATTGTAGTAACCCGAAAAAAAAAATTATTATTATTATTTGATTTAAATTCTTTTAATTAATTATTGCTTCATTAATTAAAATTATTTTATGTAAATAAATTATTTGACTTACCTTTTTAATAAAGGATTGTGATTGGGCTTGAATTATTATTGGGTTAAACTACTTAATGGGCTTAGAATACCTTTTTGGGCTAGATTTTGAAAACCCAATTATAAATATTACTTTCTAAACCTAGGGATCCTTATTTTCAGCTAAATAAAAGAAATAGGAGAGAGAGAGACGGCATATTGTTGCCATGAAGAGAGAAGTGAGAAGTAGAGAGAGAAACCGTGGGATAGAGAGAAAGAAAGAGCAGGCGTGTGACGTGAATTGAAGAAAGAAGAAGGAAAGTTGGGCTTTTGTGATTAGCAAGACAAAACTAGGTGAGTACTCTTTTCGTTTTAAATTACTGTTATTAAATTTAAAAACCTAGAAGAAACCCTAGAAAATTCTTGAGATTAATTAGGGTTTGTTTTATGATATTAAGGATTAATTAAGAATGATCCAATGTTATTTGATAAAAGATTTTTAGTGGAAACCCTAATTTTGATAAAGGTTTGGGGCATGTAACCAAGGGTTTTGGACCTAAAATGCACATGCCAGGTTTGAGGTGAACTAGGGTGTTGGTGTGTGTGTTTTTCAGTGTTCTATGAGTGTGTCGTGTGTATGTGTGTGTATGTGTGTGGTTGCTGGTGTGTGTGTGCATGTGTATTAGTATGTGTGTGGGTATTGTTAGGGTTTAATGTGTGTAGAGTGTGTTTGTGTGTGTGTTTAATTGGGTGTGAACAGTAATTATGAATAGTAATATGTGAATAGTTATTATAAATAGTAAGCTGTGAATAGTAATTTTGGGTATATGAAAGATGATTATGAAGGATTAAAGATGGGTTAGAACCCTAGAAACCCTAAGGGTATTTTGGGAAACCTAAAAAGGGTACTAATTAACCTTAAGAAGAGTTAAAGAGAAATAACTCATAGGTTAACAAGATGATTAAAGTTGGGTAATTAAAGTAAATAGGAATTACTTTTACCCTAAGAAATGTATTTGCATGATTGTAGATTCGTGCCGGAAATCATTGCAAGGAAGCGCAAGCGTTTAAGGTAAGGGATTATGCTCCTTAGCTTTTAATTGTTTCATATCCTTTGTGTTAGGATTCTAAAAGTTTCATAAAGTATATGCTACCAAGTGACCGGTAGTGATTTGTATTCCCTCGTTATGAACGTTCTTGGAATATCTTACCATTGATGCGTTTTGTTCAATGTGTATCTATGTAAATTGAAATTGACTTATGTGTTCTCGTACCATGAACACTATATATATATATATATATATATATATATATATATATATATATATGATGTTAAATTTGTCCAATTGATGAGTACTCTATATGTATTTGGTCTAAACAGATTGAAATGATCTAAGGCCTAGTCAGATTGAAATGGCCTCAATGTTAAATAAATTGGTCTAAACAGATTGAAATGACCTAAGGTCTAGTCAGATTGAAATGACCTCACTATAGAATGAAATGGTCTAGTAAGAATGAAATGACCTTAATTCTATAAATGTGATTATCATGATGCATCAGGATAAGGGGGCGCTCTGATAATAGCGTAATAGAACCTTATTCAACGATAGCCTGAAAAGGGTATCGGAGTCGCCTAGATGAAAGGTGCACAAGTACTTGGAATTGACGGACAAGTGTGTGTAAAATCTCTATCTGTTATTTGTAAAAGTGCCACTACTTGTTATTTGAAAAAGTACCTTTCATTGACATTCTCAGTACCTAAACTATTTATTGTACATGTTACGCTTTCGTTGATATATTATTAAATTCCGTTTGTTCCGGTCGTCTCTTCTTAGAAATCGAAGAGACCCCGTATGAACTTACTGAGCTTTGTTTGCTCACCCTTTCATATTCCTTCCCCTCCCAGGTAATAAATGATTGGAGTGGATTGGCTGCTTGTTTGGTGGATTAGAGGCTATTGGAGTTCGAGTTTTATTGTTAGAACATTAAGTATTTCATTGAGCTAGTGGACTGTACTAGCCGTAGAAATTGTTACCGTTTTCAGTATTTAAGTATTTCAAATAGCGGTTAGTATTTTGAATTATGATTTTAGTAGCCGTTGGAGGTTATTCTATTATCAAATTAAGTATTATTAATATTTATGAAATTTGGGGTCGTTACAGTTGGTATCAGAGCCTAGTTTTAGGTCACATGGGAGATTTTAGATGTTAAGACTATCGGGAGAGAGTAGTACTTAACCATGATTGGGTCTACCTAGATTTTGGCAACTTTCTACTTTGGGAAACTTACTATTTTAGGAAAGAACCTAGAATAAGATTCCTTTGGAAGTGTAACAACATTCTCCGAGTAATATGAAGGATGACTCTGTAAGTTGAATACAAATTGTGATTTATAATTGAACTGATACAAATACAAATGGTGGTCATGTTTTAATTATAGGAAATGGCAAGAGATAGTAAAGCTTGGATGATGAACTCGAGGCATAAAGTCCATGAGAACGAAGTCAATCAAAGGGTATGCATCAAGAATTAAGAGACTTAGCAATACTTTGAAAAAGGCAAAGGAAGATTTGGTTAGGGAAGAGGAGTACAGTAAGGAAATTATAGAGCAATCAGATCAGTGGTATTTTGAGCTACGGGATTTAAGGGCTACTATGCTAGTGATCGGAGTGCCTAATAAAGGCAACCTAGTGGATGAAGATACTATAGAGGAAATAGCTGAGGAGATGATAGGGAGTGAAGCTGCGCCAATTGAGATTGATGATGATGAGCCACTAGTAGCACCTAAGCGTAGGACCCGAGGAAGACCAAAGGAATCCAAGAACAAAGTGAGAATGTCAAGTGGAAGACCTAGGGGAAGACCTAGGAAGAATGCAGCTCCGTGGTTAAAGTTGGGACTTTATCTTGTTGCTTCTAGAAGAATGAGTGATAATTTAGTTAGTTATTAGCATTTTGAGGATGTATTGTTTAAATTGAAGTCTTCTTATATGAAATAAAGTTTAGCTGTAGTTTGATTTATAATTGCGTGAATGTGTTTCCTAAATGTTAACTATGTGTGTTAAATGGGAACATGAAAGATTGGTCTGGGAATTGACCAAAAGTATATGATAATCGGCCGAATGAACGGCCAAGTGTGATTAATTTTGGGTCGAATGAAATGACCTAAACATGTGTTAACTGATCGATTGAATGATTGGTGGTCTAGTAAAAAGACCTATGAATTGAATGTTTTAGTCTGTTGAGACGCCCTAATTCAAGTATGAGTATTAATATTGTTGGTCTGTTGAAACGACCAATAAGTCTGATGAAACGACTTATGAGAGTAATGCCGGTCTATTGAAAAGACCAAGGGCCTAGTGAATTGACCTATGACTTAATTAAATGTTTAGTCGGTTGAGACGACCTATGTTGATAGTATAAAAGTATTAAGCATTTAGTATTGCTAGTATAGGCGTGATTAATAGTGCCTGGTATTCGTAGTACTGATAAGTGTCGTAAAGAAGATGGTGTCGTAAGTAAGTACCCAAGTAAGAACCTTATCAATTGAAGAGTTGGGATCAAAGGCGAGGTCCGTGGTCAAGGATCTGATGAAAAATGTGAAGTGTGCAAAAGGGAAGCACAAGACTAATAAGTATCGGTACAAAGAGAAGAAAATGAATTTGAAACCCGAAGTGTTAGAAGTACCTTTGGTTATAAATACTCCGACTAATGAGTCGAATCCTATATTGCCTATGTATAAGAAGTGCCCTTTGAAAATAGATGATAGAGAACTCGAAGCTGATAGAGTTGGAAATGAATGAAATTGACATTATTCTGGGAATGGATTGGTTAGCTACTTACCATGCAAAAGTAGACTGTTTAAGAAGGAAGTATACTTTAGGTTACCATCTGGAGAAGAGTTCTATTTTCAAGGATCGAAACCGAGAAGTCGATCGGGTCTGATATCAGTGATGAAGGCTCGAAAGATGCTAAGGAAAGGGTGTGAGGGGTTCTTGGCCTACATAGGCGAGACAGATGAGAAAGAAGTATAGATTCTTTGCCAGTGGTAAAAGATTTTAAGGATGTGTTTCCACATGAATTGCCGGGAATACCACCAGAAAGGGAGGTGGAATTTTCCATAGACTTAGTACCAGAAACTGCACCGATATCGAAGGCACCGTACAAAATGGCGCCGAATGAACTTAAGGAATTGAAGGAACAACTGCAAGAATGGTTGGATAATGGATTTATAAGACCGAGTGTTTCCAATTGGGGTGCACCGGTATTGTTTGTAAAGAAGAAGTATGGATCGATGAGAATGTGTATCGACTGTCGAGAGTTGAATCAAGTGACGGTTAGGAATCAGTATCTGTTATCAAGGATTGATGACTTGTTTGACCAACTTTGGGGAGCGTGTTACTTCTCGAAGATAAATTTGGGATCGGGATATCATCAGTTGAGATTGAAGAAAGAGGATGTTGCGAAGACGGCCTATAGGATAAGGTACGGTCATTACGAGTTTTTGGTTATGCCGTTTGGGTTGACAAACGCGCCGGCAGCATTCATGAAATTGATGAAAAGGATATTTCAAGAGTTTTTGGATAAATGTGTAATTGTATTCATAGACAACATTTTGGTATATTCTAAGAATAAGGAGGAGCATGAAGAACATTTGAGGTTAGTTCTGCAGATTTTGAGGGAACAGAGGTTGTACGCTAAATTCAAGAAGTGGGAGTTTTGGCTTGAGAAAGTGTCATTCTTAGGACATATGGTGTCTAAGGAAGGAATCGAAGTAGATCCGGCGAAGATAGAAGCTATAGTAGATTGGGAGAGACCAACCTCAGTTAGTGAGATAAGAAGTTTCTTGGGGTTAATAGGATACTATAAGAGATTCGTTGAAGGACTTTCGAAGTTGTCAGTACAGTTAACAAGGTTAGCGTAGAAAGGAGCAAGGTTCGTTTAGTCAGAAGAATGTGAAAAGAAATTTCAAGGGCTGAAGAGTCTATTTGTCTCCGCACCGGTTCTTACTGTACCATCAGGATCGGACGGATTTGTGATATATAGTGATACTTCATTGAAGGTATTAGGTTGCATGTTAATGCAGAATGATAAGGTTATATCTTATGTGTCAAGACAATTGAAGAACCATGAGAAAAAATTACCCGACCTATGATTTGGAGTTAGCAGCTGTTTTTGCTTTGATGATTTGGAGACATTACTTATATGGGGTAACTTATCAGATTTATACGGATCATAAGAGTCTTAAATATATTTTCACTTAGAAGGAGCTTAACATGAGACAAAGGGGCATGGCAGGAGTTGCTTAAGGATTATGATTATACAATTTTATACCACCTAGGAAAGGCCAATGAGGTGGCTGATGCTTTGAGTAGGAAGAATCGAGGAACCTTAGCAACGTTGATTTCTAAGGGGGTAAGTGCATGGAATAGCATTGAGGTTTCAAGTATAGAAGTGAGAGTTAAAAGGGTATTGGCAGTTGAGTGTTCAGCCAACCCTATTAGACCGAATCAAGGGAACACAAGGAATAAATGAAGAACCGGAAGGATATAAGAGAGTATAGCCAAGGGAAAGGTAACAGATTTTCATATGGGGACCGATGAAATTCTAAGGTATCAGTCGAGAAATTGGGTACCAGGCAACCGAGACATAAAGAGAGAGATTCTACAAGAAGTGCATTGTTCGAAATTTTCTGTTCATCCTGGAAATACAAAGATGTATAGGAATTTAAGAGAATCATTTTGGTGGAATAATATGAAGGGGGATGTGGCAGAATTGTATCTAGATATTTAGTATGTCAATAAGTGAAAACTGAGCACCAGAAACCAACGGGATTGTTGCAATCTTTACCGATACCAGAATGGAAATGGGAGAATATAGCAATGGACTTAGTGGTTGGATTACCAAGGACGTTGAAGGACCATAACACAATTTGGGTTATAGTGGACAGACTTACGAAGTTGGCCCATTTCTTGGCAATTAAGGTGACGGATTCATTGGAAAAGTTAGCTAAGTTATATGTGGATGAGATAGTGAAATTGCATGGAATACCAGTGTCGATAGTGTCCGATCGGGATGCGAGGTTTACATCAAAGTTATGGAAGAGTCTACAACAGGCTTTGGGTACCGAGTTGACGATGAGTACAGCTTTTCATTCACAGACAGACGGACAGTCAGAAAGGACAATTCAGACACTTGAGGATATGTTAAGGGCCACATCGCTGGATTGGCAAGGGACTTGGGACAAACACTTGCCATTAGTAGAATTCGCTTACAACAACAGTTATCACGCTAGCATCGGTATGGCACCATATGAAGCTCTGTATGGACACAAGTATAGATCGCCTACTTGTTGGGACGAAGTTGGTGAGAGAAAGCTGATGGGACCAGAGATTGTTCAAGTAACCGCAGATAAGGTACAACAGATCAGAAAATGGTTATTGACCGCTCAGAGTAGGCAGAAGTCGTATGCAGATCGACGACGACGTGATCTAGGATTTCAGTTGAGGGATCGAGTGTTCTGGAAGATTTTGCCAACAAAGGGAGTTATGAGATTGGTATTCGTGGGAAGCTAAGTCCGAGATACGTGGGACCGTTCGAGACTCTAGAGCGAGTAGAGTTAGTGGCTTACAAGTTGGCCTTACCACCTGTGCTTACTAGTGTGCGTGATGTTTTCCATGTCTCGATGTTGAGAAAGTACATCTCTGACCCGAGTCATGTGATCGAGTATAGGCAGATGAGATTTCGTGCCGAATTGAGTTATGATGAACAACCGGTGAAGGTGGTAGACCAGAAAGATCAAGTATTGGGGAAGCGTGTTATTCCTTATGTGAAAGTGAAATGGAGCAATCGGAAAGAGAAGCAAAGTGGGAGCTCGAAAGTGAGATGCGAGAGTCGTATCCCACCCTAATTTCGGATTGAGTGCGTTTGGTTTGGAGGATCAGACCCTTTTAAGGGGGTAAGAACGTAGTAACCCGAAAAAAAAAATTATTATTATTTGATTTAAATTCTTTTAATTAATTATTGCTTCATTAATTAAAATTATTTTATGTAAATAAATTATTTGACTTACCTTTTTAATAAAGGATTGTGGTTGGGCTTGAATTATTATGGTTTTAGTAGCCGTTGAAGGTTATTCTATTATCAAATTAAGTATATTATTAATATTTATTAAATTTGGGGTCGTTACAGACATACCCTATGATCAAGACTCTCTTCATAGAGACTTCTTGATCTTTGTGTAGGGTCCAAGGGCGTGTAGGATTTGAGTTTTTATTTTGGAACACATTTGTGCCATTATTATTTTCATTATCGTTTGAATTTAATACATATTATTTCATTTCTTATTATGTATATGGAGTGTGATTATTATGTGGTATACATTTTAATTAAAAAGATGTCTAAAGGAGTTGAATTAACCCTCTCAAATGGGTAATTTGCCTTGTCGCTATTCGAGCTAGCAAGATGAGATAATAATGTATTTGACACTTGTTATTAAGGGGTGTGCAAATGGCATTATCATATATCGCCTTAACTTGCGGATAAGATGAGACCTACTTTATATTTGGGTCGATTCGATGTTTTATGGTTCGCAACTTCGAATGTCTTTATGAAAAGTCCGAATGTGAGACCCTTAAAAGACACTAGAAGAGTGATTGTTTTTGAGGTCTCAGGTTAGATGTCATACTGGCAACTAGACTAAGATTCGTACGGTGTTCGAGTATGACATGCCCATTTGAGTGGGAGTTCCACCGTAGCATATATATTATACTATATATGACTATAAAGTGACTTGAAAGTGATTGAATCATCCTTGATTCATTACTGTGTGAGTTCTAGTGATCAGTGTGTGATCACACTTATGGCATATGTGACTTAGAACTATGTCAATGATCTAAATATTAATGACGCTACTTTGGCATATCTCCCAAAGGGCTTTGAACTAATAGTCGGGCTCCTAAGAGCATTGCTGGAAAAGCTAATAATATAAGGATAATTGACATGAGAATATAAGGAAGATAATTATGATATGCATTTATGTTTAGTGACTCAATGTCCGTATGATCATATCGAACATAAGGTTCAAAATGATGATCTTGAGCATGTAAATTGATTGGGGTTTAAGCATCGTGTATGAGGGGTTAAATGTGTTTAAATTGATGTAATCACATTGTCTAGGGCATTGACAAGTTATTTTTACTAACGAGGACGTGCTATGTTGGTAGATGGTATTTGAAATATCACTCCTACCCTTTTCATACTTTTCTCGTCTGGTCGCACGCCTCACTTCCTGTATGAAGAGATCAGCATTTCATGTGCCTTGAGAATGTATTATGGTAAGAGATGCATTCCCATTTTGAACGAGTGGGAGATGTTGGACTTGAACTCTTGGTACCTATCTTGATACGTTCAAAATATGATACTACCAAGTTCTTGTTGGATAAGGTTGATCTAGTACAATTCTAGTGGGATTGTGGCTGTAACCAAGTTAATTATATACATGGTATTTACCCTCATAATATGATACATGCAAAATATATCTCTACTACATATATTATCCCGGCTATATTGATTTCTCTAAGCTACCATCGACAACTTTGGATTTGAGAGTGGAATACATAATCAATATCCATCTAGTGATATTGATTGGATGAGAAGAGCGTGGTGATTGTATGATCGATCGATACAATCAAGGATTCTAGCTAGCACAATCGTAATTTTTTCGCACAACAAGATTCGGATTTAATCCTACGAGGTAATCTTATAACTCGTTTTATGTATATATGTTCATCACCGGGGACTTGTGCTTCAATTCGAGTTATTTAATTATATATCTTAATTAGTGTTTTGTGTCACTCGAAAAAGTCTCTTTTTGAGTTTGTGGATTTATATAGTAGTGTAGATAGTGTTAACCTCCAAAAGATTTTATTTTAATTTTTATTTTTAAAGTGCCTCCATTTTTTTTACTTTTGTGTATTTTATTATAGTTTTTTTCTCCTCCAATAATAATACTCCCTCCGTTCCGCTAATATCCGCACACTTTTCTTTTTGGGCGTCCCGCTAATATCCGCACACTCCCAAAAATGAAACTTTATATTAATAAAATATTCACCCAACCCCACTCATTCTCTCTCCTACATTATTTTAATACTCACAACACCATTATAATTTATTACACCCTCCACTCATTCTCTCTCCTACTTTATTTTTACACACACAACATTTTATTAAAATATCATATTCCTTAACAGAAAATTTTGGGGGAAACTAGTTTCCCCAAATATTATAAAAAGTCTTGTTTTTTATTTAAAAAAAAATTGTACGTGCCTTTGTTTCGGTTTTTAAAACAAGACTTTTTATAATGTTAGGAAGAAACTAGTTTCTCCCAAAACCTACTCATTCCTTAATTCTCGCGCAAACAGTGTTAGTGCGGATATTAGCGGGACGGAGGGAGTAGATATTATGCTTGTGGTATTTTTGTATGGTTGCAGTTTTGATAAGTGAAAGACGTGAGCGGAGCGGACCAAATTGCAGAGAATAAGAGAAAGCAGAGGTCAAACTGCAAGTGGGGCTCTTGTGCTTGATTGTCCAAAACTGGGGTCAATATGTTAGATTCAAACTGGGAACTGGGAAGGACCCATAAGCATATCATACATACTACAAAGCCTGGCTAAGTCAAGTCTCGTTTCTCTCTCCGGCTGCCCCCTTTCTCACGCGCAGCCACCAACCCCGGCATCCTCTTATTGCTGCAGACTTGCCCGCCGATTTCCACCTCCGTCCACAACCTATAATCCTCCCACCAGAAATTGTGCATGCAACCAATCCTCTTCTCTCTTGTGCGAATCACTATTGTAAAAAAAAAAAAAGTGGAAGTCAAGTCAAGGTTATGTGCAAATCTATTCCGCCAAGGCTGATGATACTGAGCAGAGGTTCTGTACTGATGACGCCACAGCTTTTCGGGGTCAGGAGCGGTTCAAGGATATCTGGCTAGGATATATTTGGTGGTTTTGCGTACCTAGATCACAACACAAACAAGCACCGTTAAGGTCAAAGTTGGATGTTACTCCAACTCAGGCCCTCGGGTGTGAGAGTAAGAATACTGAGTAATAAGGCTTTGAATACCTTTGGAGTGTGTGTGTGTGTTTAGGTTTAGAGAGTAAAAGAGCTTACTCAATTGTCTATGGAACTTACCTTGCCCAAGGGGGTAAAGGCCTTCTATTTATAGGCAATGCCATGGTACTTGTTGAGGTAAGCAATGAGATCGGCCTGGGGGCACTTTGGTATTTGACCGGCTACACGTGTCCGCAGCTAATTGGTCTGTCGGGGAGGGAACATTGATCCAGGGGGAACATGGTGAAAGGGACATGAGCCGTGTAGCCGGCTTATTGCATTAAATGGAATAGTAGGCGCGGGCGAGCCGCATTGAATGCGTGGATGGGGAGCTGCAAGAGTGGCCTGTCGTGAGCAAGAAGCTAACTTGCTCAGTAAGGCTTGACATTTAACCGGGAAGCAGCATGTGCCCGCGGTCAACGTTGTGCCCGCAGTCAAAGATATATGACGCGAGCACGGTTGATGCGGGCATGACTCATGCGGGCACGGATCCAGCGAGCAGGGTCCCAATGGTCCTCGAAGAGGATGATGCGAGGAGGGACACGGTCTTGACCACAAGGGCCTATTTGTCCGCGGTCTTCCCTCCAAATGGTCAGGAACTGCCACGTCACTGGTTCCTTGGACTAGACCGAGCGCGGGCCCGGTCCAGTAGATCCGGGCTCATCAATGGCCCCTAGCTCCAAGTGTGATTATTTATGGTCTGAGTGAGGAGCTACTAGAAGCTCGGTCTGCCTCAATTGCTCCTCGCGCGAGCACCAGTGTTAGCGCTTTTGTAGCTGTTGCCTGGCCCCATGGGCCTATGGGAACGTTCGGGAGGCACCAGTGAGTGACACGTGGTCCCTTGCATGGCGTGCCTCCCGGTTAACAGGTGGGCCCCTTGGCAGATGAAAAGACGGGTTAGTGGTACGTCGGGGGTACGTGTCAGCCATCCAAGGGGGGTAATAAATGCAAAAGGTATTTAATTTTCGAATTTTCGAATTTTCAAACGTTTGGAGACGGTTGAGGGTCCGAGGTTGGATTTGTGGGCTAATTAATACGGGTTAACGGGTTAACCCGTATAGGTAGGCCTTATAAATACCAAACCCTTAAACCCCAAACACTTTTACCGTTTCCAAATATTCAAAGAGCTTTAGAGAGAGAAACTTCTTGCTGCGAATTCTTGCTAGTGCTTTCCGAATCCCTTTCTCAATCCTTCTCTCGTAAGTATTGGGTGCTTTTCTTCTTCATCTCCTTCTATTTTTTCTTTTCTGAGTTTTGAACGAGATGACCACTCGTGAATTTGGACCCCGCCGTCCCATAGAATTAGGAGATGGGAGCACTCCGTGATCTGTTCTTTGTTTGTAAACGGACGGGGGATATTTAGGAAGGTAGGCCGTGGGTGGCTTAGATTATCCCTTGAGTGCTTCCGGTATTTCTCGCGAAAAATCCCAATGGGGGCCTTTTGTCCCACCCCGGTTGTGGGAGGCCAAGGATAGGAGGATAAAAGGAACGGTGATGTTTTGGTGTTGGGGGAATACCGAGAGGCCGAGAAATTTTGTGATGGGGGTTTTGTGCGGGTTTCCCCGCGAGAGGATCGGCTACGAACGCCATTGAACTAGTGAGGAGAGCGATTCGCGTCCCAAGTAGTTTGTGGCCCAGGAAAAGTGCGAACCGATGGATCCTGAACAAACCAATCTTTGCGCGGGCACCGGCACGTACTTGAATGACCCTTTAGATGTTACGCCCATAAGGACCATCTTTCCCCTTGTCAGGCCCGCTGCCCCAGGGCTGGGACAATTGAGCCGAGCGGCGAGGGAACTTGAGCCTCTGAACTTTGAGACTACTGAATCCGGTGAGGTTGAATCGGAGATGGCCCCTGCCCGCGGTGACCCCACCGGTCTCTTTGGCTCCTCGAGCTCGGAGACCGAAGAAGATGACCAAGGAGAGGGGGATAGGAGGGTAGCGGGGACCTCCAAGAAGGCCGCTGAGACCACCAATATAGTGGATGCCTTCGAGAGCTCTGACTCCGAGGAGGAGGAGGAAGTGATTGTGGCCCCTGCCCGAAACAAAGGCAAGAGGCCAGCTAGGGAGGTGAATCCTGGCCGTGGCCGTAAGAAGACCAAGGAGGTGGCCACCATTGATTGGGAGGAGGACATATACGAAGTGTATAATGTGGACCGCAACGCCTACCGTGTCCGCACCTTAGGACATGTCCATCTGAAGGACAAGGACAAACTGCGGCCAGAGACAGTAGCTGATGTCCGCGAGGACAATAAGGCCTGCATTTTTTATGGAGCCCAGTTTGAGAACGGATTGAGGCTGCCCCTGGACCCCTTCTTCTATTTCTTTCTGGAGTTCAACTCCTGCCTGCCCATGCACCTGACTCCCAATGCCATCCGGGCTATTGTCTCCTTTATCGCGGTCTGCAGATTCCAAGGCTATGAACCTACCCTGGCCGGGCTTTATGCTTACTACCAGAACGGATCGGCATAATATTTTGAGTTTGAAGGCTAGGAATTATTCTACCCGAACCTTCTCTCCTCCCTCAAATAAATTTGACCAATGGAACCAGAGGGACATCTTGGTCATTGAGTCTAGGTTTGGATGGCCCTTCTCAAAACCCTCAAATCCAGTCCCGATGAAGGTGGCCGCGAGTAGCTATCCAGACCCTTCCTCTGCCGATACTCTGCGCTGCGCCCTAGAGAAATACCTGGCCCAGTATTTGGAGAGCGGGGATGAGCCCGTATATGACGTGGGCGCCATAGTGGAGGATGAGCCTCTACTGATCTACTCGGGGGTGGCTCCTCGCAGGGAGGGCGCCCCACATGCCCCCAGAGTAGTAATAGAGCCTCTGCCCCGCGACCCTGATTGGCGGGTGCACGAACATTACAGCCCGAGGCGCATCGTAAGACTCAGAGGCCGGGCGCTGAGTGCGATCCCCCCGAAATAATTGGTCTCTGATTCCACTATGAAACTGTTTGCCAATTTACTTTGCTTTTGATTTTTTGAACTGCTTTGCTAACCATTTTTCTTTCCCTCCAGAGTAGATCCGGACCTGTACAATTTCTGATGGCTCCTCCACTAAACGCTGCTCAACTGAAGGCCAAGAACATGAGGGCCAACAAAGAAGCTGCCCTGAAGAGGCAGAATGAGATGGGAGGGGTTCCCACAAAGGACAAGACCGTGCCTGTTGCGAGCAGGAAAACTGGGGACACTCTACCCGCTCCCCGAATTATTCTGAAGACCGGGAATCTGCCTCCACCTCCCCGGGGTCCTCCACCACCCACTGCTGTCCGGGCATCATCTCCCGGTCGCACTATTGCTTCCGGGCACAACCAGGAGCAGTCCAAGAAGAGACCTGAGAGGGATGCGGATCTGGCGCACAGGGAGAGGTCTTCGAAGACCCAAAAAGTGGGGGATACCCGTAGCCCTCCAACTGCTGCCACTACCTCCACTCTTTGCTCCCTCATTGCGGGGACACTTTGCTCGGTGGCTTATCCGATTTCCTCCTTGGCCACCCGCGAGGAGGCATGGGAGAAAAGGAAGCAGGTGGGGGCGTGCCCGCCATTACTTGGGGTGGACTCAGTATGCCCGGTGCGCCCAAAATTCTGCTGTGGGCATTGGGCCGATCAACCGGCTCTTTGCCTCACGACTTCTACCACCGGGTGGGCCGAGAAGGAAAACGCATCGGCCGACTGGGGGACATTGGGGTTGCCCTTACTGAGGTAGGGACCTTTCTTCCGGCTCCCTTACTTAGCCTTTGAAATTCCACCTAATTCTGACCTTCTTCCTCGCAGGTGGGCAACAAGGCCATGAGGCTCCGGGAGACTTGTGACGGCTGTCTGGCCGAGTGAGCCGGCAACCCAAGGACCTGGCGGGCAAACTCCGCGAACCCGGGAGCAGGCCCAGGAGAAGGTGGGTACTTTGAGCTCCCTCACGGATGCCAAGGAAAAGGAGTTCGCGACCATGGAGTCCGACCTGAAGGGCTTCCGGGAGGCGGGTGACCGAGCTGGAGCGAGCCTAGAAAAGGCTAAGGGTCGGCGGAATGAGCTCCGCGGGCACAAAACCAAATTGGAGCAAAGAAATGAAGAGCTCGCAACCAAAGCGGGAGGCTGCGGAGGAGTCTGGCCGGACTCCTGGAGGCTAAGGCCGACGAGCTTTCCGAGAAACTCGCTACCACTTACGCAGTTTGAGTGGAGAGGGAGAGGATGCTTGGCCGAGGCTCGCGAGCAAGCCGTAGAGGAGTATAAAAACTACGACCGGTTCACCGCGGAGTGCTTGGCCCAATACGAGGCGGGTGTCCGGACACAAATCCGAACCGCGGCCACGGGCATGTTCTCCGCGCAGCAGTTGGCCGTAATTGGCTCACTGGTTGCTACTGATGCGGAGTGTGTGCCCGGGCATGCGCTAGTTCCCTTTTCCGAGGAAGAGGTCAAGGGTTTGGATCTCTCCGCAGCGGCCTCTCTGCCCCCGGTGGCCGAAGTGACTGCCCTCGGACTGATCTCCGAACTGGATGCTCTGCGCTTCGGGGACAACCCTTTATCCATGGGGGATGCCCTGGCTCAGATTCTTCCAGGGGGACCAGCCCTTGGAGATCTATTCCCCGGGCGGGCAGCTCCCGCACCAGCCTCCGCCGAGCAACAAGCTGCTCCTCATACTGAGGTGACCCTGGAGACCAGCCTGCCCTCCCCAACTCCGGACTCCGACGCGGGCACAGGGGGTGCGGCCACCGAGGAGCCAGGAGTGGGCACTGATGGAGCGGCCGTCGAGGAGCCCAAGGAGAAAACTCCCTCAGTATAGGATTTTTGTTTTCTCTTGTTTGTAATAGATTAGGACCTTTTTGTAATAGTGTAGGAACCTTGTAAATATTTCCTCAACATGAATAGAAGAATTTTTTTTTTTTTTTTTTTTTTTCACTGGCTCCTGGACTATTTATCTTAATTGCTTGTCTCGTAGGCTATTTTGAGTAGTTTGGCAATTTTCGAGCACCTCGGTACTTGCGTTCTTGCCTATTACTTTTTCCGATGCGTTTTGACTTGCAATTAACTTTATACTCTCCTTTCGCGGGCAAAGCAGCTTAGTAGGCCCTCTGCCCGCATTTTTTGAGTTTTCCTAACTCTTTATTCAAAACCCTTAGGTTTTTCGTGAGAGTCAGCCTTATTCTTCTATGATCGCGTTTGTTTAGCCTTGTGGCAAAGTTAGGGGTCTTGACCCCAGTTTGTCTATTTGGCTTTGTTAAACTAGTTTGATCACTCTCTTCCATTTACACTTATTCCCGGCCTTGCAGTTGTGGTGTAAAGTCAAAAGTAGCCAAGGCAAGCATACTTTCATAGGGCATACGGAAGGTGGCCGTGAGGCTATTGTCCGCGCAACGAAGGTAGGAGCATATTTTAGCATAGAGGCCCTTTAACCCCGGCATCCGTATCCCCTTATTGGAGGTTCTCACTTATTTGACCCTTTATTCAAAACTCCCTAGGGTTTTTCGTGAGGGTCTCATGGCGATCCGGTGAACGGGCTTATATGTAGGCCTTTGTCACATACGGGCATGCGAGTAACGGCCCTAACGAGGTCCTTCGCGCAATTAGTGGGTCCGGACTTCGGTGTCATTGTCCCCACTAGAGTCCGTAGGCACGGGCATCATGGCCTTTGTACCTACGTTCATCTATATCCACTTATTTTTGGTGGTGTCACGCGAGCAGGAGAGATTCCTCCCCGCGATCATAATACGGATCGTAATGGATCTTTGTACATATATAGGCATGCGGATCCTTAGATCTTTGCGCATCGGTAAGTAGGAGCTCATATGTTGGCTCTTGAACTCACTTTGGCATCCGCACGCGGGCATCCACCTTAGCTTTTTAGGCTGGTGGGAATTGATTTTTGCATCAAAATATGATGATAACTTCTCCCTTATATATATATAGTCTATACTCCTTCCAAAAATTACAAAAGACTTCAAAAGAAGTATCTCTTAAGGTGGTCGCTATTCCAGGAGTGCTTAAGCTCTTCTCCCTCTTTTGGTCGCAACATATAGGTGCCCTCTTTGATTATCTTTGTGACCTCATATGGACCTTCCCATTTCGGGGACACTTGTTGAAACCGGGTTGGGTCCCTTGGACCTCTACGCTCAGTACCCAGTCTCCAACTGAAAAACTCCTTTTATTTACTCTTTTATCATGGTGCTTCTTCGCTTTTTTGTAGTTCACCATTTTTTCATGTGCCCGCATTCTCTTTCCTTCGAGATCGTCCGAGTCACACCTTACGTTTGCCTCGTTTTGAGACTCGTCGAAGTATGTGACTCGTACGAGGGTAGGGCTACCTCAACTGGAGCCATTGCCTCGGCCCATACGTGAGCGAGAAGGGAGTTTCTCCTGTTGAATTTCTTATCGTGGTGCGGACAACCCATAATGCGATGCGGAGCTCGTCCAACCAACGTCCTCCTCGTCCTTCCAAATTTTTCTTTAAGGCGGTTAGGACTAGCTTGTTCGCAGCCTCGGCTTGACCATTTCCTGAGGATAGGCAAGCTGCGGACTTACGGTGTTGCACCTTCATTCTCACACATTCGGCGGTGAATTTTGCGGAGAATTGGGTGCCATTATCTGAAATTATTGCTCGGGAACCCCAAATCGACAATAGATGTGGTCGTGGACAAAGCGATAGTGTTATCCTCGGAAATAGTGGCCAAGCCCTTTGCTTCCGTCCACTTGGTAAAATAATCCACGGCCACCACGGCATACTTGATGCTTCCTCTAGCGATTGGAAATGGTCCAATAAGATCTATCCCCCACGTATCAAACGGCCACGATGGTACTACCAACGTGCTGCTCTGTTGATGGTAGTCTAGGGATGTCCGCAAATCTACGGCACTTATCACATTTTCTAACATACTCCTCGCGCATCCCTTCTCATTGTGGGCCAAAAGAATCCTTGGAATTTGATCTTGTCGAGAGTGTGCGAGCACCTGGATGTCCGCCACAAACTCCTTCATGAACCTCATAGAGTAAGTTGGTGACCATGTGAGTCTTAACACATCTTAGTAAAGGCTTGGTGAATGATCGCCGAAAAAGCACCCCATCGAGGACGAGGTATTTCGCGGACACCGTTACGATGGCTCTAGCCTTTCTTGGATCCTCGGGGAGGGTTTGCTTCTCGATGTAATCCTTCATTTCATCCACCCAGTCCACTTACTTGATCCTCAATATTGTTTATACGTATTCGATCTATAGCGAGGTCTCTCAGTGAATTCAATCGGCAATTTGTCTCCAACTCACCAATTTCTTGCTCGGTTATTCTTGAGAGGAGGTCGGCTTCCACATTGTCCTCTCTCATGACTTGGTTCGGCTCATAGTAAGTGAAATTTTTGATGAGGGTTTTTGCAAGGTCACGATGCGAGTTAATCTTTGGGTTGATAGTATCATACTCCCCCTAATTTGATTAACTATGAGTGAGAGTCACTATTGATCTCAATATTACGAACTCCCAAGTCTCTTGCCGGCTCCATGCCCGCTATGATTGCTTCATATTCGGCTGATTGTTTGATGCCTCGAACTTGAACCTCAAGGCCCTCATGAATTTCTCCCCGCGGGAGTGCAATCAGAAGTATGCCCGCTCCAGTGATTAACTTGCTCGCGGAGCCGTCCACATATAAAGTCCACACCTCTTACGGACGCTCCCTTGGTTGAACAATTTACGTGCTCGGGTTTTGGGTCATCTTCGATTACGCTCGCTTTCTTTTTCCGAGGTCGCTGTCCGCTAATTTGAATGATGATTCTACTACAAAATCAACTAAGGCTGCGCTTTGATTGTCTTTCTCGGGGAGTAGGTGATGCGGAACTCGGTGAGCTCTATAGACCAAGCTAGCATTCTCCCCGAGGACTACGGTTTATGTAAAACCTTTCTAAGCGGGGCCTCGGTTAGTACGGTTATAGGATGTGCGAGAAAAGTAGGCTCTTAATTTTCGAGCGAGATACAAGCAAGGCGTAAGCTAACTTTTCTATATTAAGATAACGCCCTTCTACGGCGGACGGTGCCTTACTTACATAATAAACTGGTTTTGGGAGTTATTCTCCTCCCTCACAAGAACATTTGCTCTTGCGGATCGATATGACTAAATATAGAAAAAGCTCTTCTCAGGGCATAGCTTTTGAGTAGAGGTGGGTACTGCCCGAGATATGTCTTGACTTCTTCAAAAGCTTTGATGGCACTCGGTGCTCCATGTAAATTCATCGGCTCTCTTCCCCTTTGAGAGTTTTGAAGAAGGGGAGGCATCTCTCTGGCCGACCGCGAGATGAAGCGGCAAGTGCGGTGATGCGACCATTGAGTTTTGTACATCCTTCACGCGGGCGGGAGGTTTCATGTCTAATAGGGCTGGATTTTCTCTGGATTAGCCTCTATCCCTCTTTGGTTGACCATGAATCCGAGGAACTTGCCCGCCTTGACCGAAAGCGCACTTAAGGGGTTTAGCTTCATCTTTGTTATGGCGCAAGTTTTTGAAGGTTTCCTCCACATCGAGCTCGTGGGAGTTTTCCTTAGTTTTTATGACCATATCGTCAATGTAGGCCTCTGATTTACGCCTATTTGGTTTTTAAAGACCAGATTGACCATGCGGCGATATGTGGCTCCTGCATTTTTAGCCGAAGGGCATCATAGTGTAGCGGTATGTCTTGCCGCGGCAATGAAGGCTACAGAGCGGACATCTTCGGGAGCCATGCGGATCTGGTGGTAGCCGGAGTAGGCATCAATGAAGCTTAGAACCACTGTGTCCGGCTATAGAATCCACCAATCTGTCTATGCGAGGAAGAGGGAAGCAATCTTTGGGGCATGCCTTGTTGAGATCGGTGAAATCAACGCACATCCTCCATTTGCCATTGGATTTCTTAACCATGACCACATTGGCCGGCCACTTGGGGTAGGAGATCTCCTTTATTATCCCCGCTTTTAGCAACTTTTCCACCTCTTCCTTGATGGCAATCTCTTTCTCGAGGGGAGAAATATCGGATTTTGGTGAATGTTTTTGAAGGAGGGGTCATCGTTGATTTTATGGAGGATCACGTCCTCGTGATGCCTTGCATATCTTCCACCCTCCAAGCGAATACATCGCAATTTGCTCTAAGGAACTCAATAAGTATCCTTCTTTCCTCGCTGTGAATTTCCAGCCCAACCTTGCTTGTTTGCTCGGGAAGTGGGGATTGATTACCACCTCCTCGAGCTCGTCGTTAGGTTGAAGGTCGGCGATTTCACGATTGTGCGAGAGTCAATGACAATAGTTGGGGGGTTGACTGAGCTTGATCGGCGTTGCCATTGAATATATGATATCGCGGTCAATTTCCCCCTCTATTCCTCGATCAATATATCCTCCCTCGACGGGGCGGCCCAGTTGCTTTGATTTTACGCTCATCTTGAGGCTCCACCTTTGTGGAATGGAAAGAAAGCATGCCAATTGGTACGGGTGGCGGCGGGAGTGCAAGGGCTTTCCACTTTGTTGATTTGTCCTCGCCTTTTCCCTCTATTATTTTGTCCTTGCCCTCTATCTGCGGGCGGGATGTGCCTTTCTGTTCTTTCCTTTTTCCTCCGGTGCTCGGAGGAATCTCCGGCTGGTTCTTGATGGTAGCAACCCCGCAGGGGTGTTAAATTTCACCCTTTGGTGGGGACGGACGCAACTATTCCCAATTCGGCTGAGCGATTCTGCCGAGAATGGCATTGTATTGGGAAGGAAGATCGACCACCATGAAAGTTATCTTGGCCGTCTTACGCATGGGTTTTTCTCGATAGCTACGTCAAACACAATCGTCCCCTTTACCCACGACCGAGGCGTGGTTTGTGAAGCCTTCGAGCATGCCCGCATATGGAGTGAGATGTGCTTCCGTCATTCTCATTCCAATCAAAGTATGGTAGTAAAGTATGTCGCGGGCGGCTCCGGTATCTACCAACACACGGCCTATGTTTGCCGGTTGATTCTCATTACGAGGGTGAGTGGCTGTGTGGAATGAAAAAAGGGTGGAGGCAAGTTCACTCCTTTTGAACCCAATTTCAGACTCTTCCTCACGGGGCCGGGCGGGGATGGAAAAACCTTCTCTAATGTCCGAATTTGGAGAGAGGCTGCCTACTAGTGGGAGGCTCCTCCCAATGAAGTTAATGTCGTAGTCCCCAAAATCGTCATCATTATTATCTCTTTCATTCCTGTCTGGTCCCCAGGGTGTGTCGTGCCCGCTGGCGATCATTGTTATTGGGGGCGTATTGTTTCCCTTAACCCACTTGGTTAGCTCCCGTTATTAATTTTCTGGCTGGATTACTACAAACCCAGGAAACAATCCTCGAGTTCCGTGCAGTGGTCGTTGTGAAACTCACAGAATTTAAGTCTACTCCTCTCATTTGGCTTTCGAAGCATGGGGGGAGGAGGAGGAAAGTCTGAAGCTCTCATGATCACCACCCTTGGGTCGGTGAGCTCTGTATAAACTGTTTCGGCCACGGCCTTTTTGAGCCTTTCGATCCCGGCCTCTGTTTTTGCCACGATTATTGGCACGAGCGGGCTCGGGGTGGTCTCTGGACTTGGCTTATCCTTTCTTTCGCGAAGCTCGTGGAGCGGGCACACTAGGCTCTTCGGCGGAGGCAATGGCCGATGCCCTTTCATACATTTCCTCCAGTGATTTAGGTTTCTTTGGAGGCAAAATTCATTTTGAGGAATGAGTTCGAGGCCGCCTTCAAAACATAGTCGATGTCCCCCTCGTCCAGGTCCACAATCTCCTCGCTCACCTTCTGAACCGGGATATATAATCTTTTGTAGGCTCATTTGGTGCACCTTGACACGGACAAGATCTGTCTTTGGTCTAGCGGGCACGCTGCTCCAGGCAAAGGCATTGAGGAAGAGGACTACGAGCGGGTGAATATTTGGATACACCGGGGCTTGAGGGCTAGCATTCAAGATAGGGCCTTGCCGATGAAGGTCGCGGCCAAAGCCTTGCACATCACCGACTCATCCGCGGAGAATAAAGCCATCGGCCCTCAAATCTTCCCATATGACTTTTGGCATTTTTGGATCCGTCATAGGTGTCCATGCAGGGGTTTGCCCTTACGGATCGGTGCCCGCGCAATTTATCGGCGAAGGCGTCCATAGTGCGGCCACACTACAGGCGGCCTTCGATGGGTTTCCCGCATCTTCTGCATGAATTCCACAAACTCGGGGTTACGATCATCAACCTTTTGCTTTTTAGCCCGTGGAGTCACGGCCTTCTCCTTGGCCGGAGCCAAGGTCGGCTTTGGACTTCGCACGGTGATTTGGTGTGCCTCTTCCCCCTTTCCTCGCTATCATCTCACATGCACCACGCTCACTTTGGCAGCGGTGTCCGCAGCTCGAGGCTTGGTCTACCGGTTGCCCCGCGGCTTGACTAGCAAGCGAGTGTGCGGGAGCTCGTTGGGGAGAACCTTTGTGACCCTTGAGGGAGCTGTAGCCCTCCATTGGCCTCTATTTCAAATATTTCCATCTCCGCGTCGTTGATGGCCATGGCTTCCGCGACCGAGTTTGGATTTGGAGGCTAGGATTTCCTTCCTTCTCGGGATACGTGCAGGGAAAGTGGGGTGGTCGGATTGGTGTTTTTATGCGAGCTTGGGGAGTTTTGGGCTAGTGTTTAGTAGGGCTTGGGCTTTCTCGGCCACGTGCTTCCTCGGTTAAGGTGGAGAGCTCGTTGAAATTTGGGGATTTTGAGAAGTGGTGAGAATGGGCCCCCATTACATTGAATACTGAGTTGGTTTGCCTTTCCTATTGTTATTGGAGGGTTCGGCTTGGTTTTCCTCCTCTATGGTTAAATGACCAGCATTTTTTAGAATTTGAGACATGTCTACGAATGGTGAAAATAACTGAAAAGAAGTGTCTTTTGACAGGTCAGTTGTTTAGACTACGGGGTGTGTCGAAAACAAAAGTTTTTAAATGGGAAAAACTTAGTGACGTAAAATAGAAGAGCATTTCGGCACTGAATTTGTTTAGGACACGTGAGGCGCCTTGAAAACAAAAGATTTTTAACGAGAAAAGAAAGAAAGCATTGTTCCCGGCAATGGAACCCTTGATGACGCCACGGCTTTTCGGGGTCGGGAGCGGTTGAGGATATGCGGCTAGGATATATTTGGTGGTTTTGCGTACCTAGATCACAACACAAACAAGCACCGTTAAGGTCAAAGTTGGATGTTACTCCAACTCGGGCCCTCGGAGTGTGAGAGTAAGAATCTTGAGTAATAAGGCTTTGAATACCTTTGGAGTGTGTGTGTGTTTAGGTTTAGAGAGTAAAAGAGCTTACTCAATTGTCTATGGAACTTACCTTGCCCAAGGGGGTAAAGGCCTTCTATTTATAGGCAATGCCATGGTACTTGTTGAGGTAAGCAATGAGATCAGCCCTAGGGGGCACTTTGGTATTTGACCAGCTACACGTGTCCGCAGCTAATTGGTCTGTCGGGGAGGGAACATTGGCATCCCGGGGAACATGGTGAAAGGGACATGAGCCGTGCTTGGCCGGCTTATTGCATTAAATGGAATAGTAGGCGCCGGGCCAGCCGCATTGAATGCGTGATGGGGAGCCGGCAAGTGGCTGTCGAGCCGGTAAGCTAACTTGCTCAGCAAGGCTTGACATTTAGCACCGGAAGCAGCATGTGCCCGCGGTCAACGTTGTGCCCGCAGTCAAAGATATATGACGCGAGCACGGTTGATGCGGGCATGACTCATGCGGGCACGGATCCAGCGAGCAGGGTCCCAAAGGTCCTCGAAGAGGACGATGCGAGGAGGGACACGGTTTTGACCACAAGGGCCCATTTGTTCGCGGTCTTCCCTCCAGCGGTCTAGGAACTGCCACGTCACTGGTTCCTTGGACTAGACCGAGCGCGGGCCCGGTCCAGTAGATCCGGGCTCATCATGTACATTGATGGAACTTATATGCATTCATGAATTTGGGGACAAGCTATCAAGGAAGTGGAATTTTCAAAAGCTGGGCTACCTATCAGGCTATAACAATTCGCACCACTTTTCTTTGCATTATACAGAGGTAACCAGTTCCAATTTATTTCTTTAAGAAGGATATCTCTTGAGATTTATAGTATTATAAGTTGTTGTTGGGCTATCAATCTATTTAGGGTTATTATTTGAATACCTTGTAGGTAACTTGTCTTTGTAAATTTTAGGGTTATTATTTGAATACCTTGTAGGTAACTTGTCTTTGTAAATTGATTGCCCACAATGTGTTTGATAAAATTTCCAAGAAGGTGCAGAGAGGATAATATGATACTCCCTCCGTCCCTAAATGTTTGTCCCATTTGACTTTTCAAACATTTTAATTTAGTGATTTTGAAGCTTTAATTTTGGTTATTTTTACGAACGCTTTGAAAATTATTGATAATATCTGCCGTAGATTATGTAATACTCCATCCCTAAATGTTACAAGTTTTGAAAATTTAGTGATTTTGAAGCTTTAATTTTGGAAATGAGACTAACTTTTTGGGACAAAGAAAAAGGGGAAATGGGACAAACATTTAGGGACGGAGAGAGTATTTAAGAGCACTTAATCACCTTGTATTGTTTTCTTGCCCCTACTACTTTTTGTTTTACAATCAGGACATTGCTTATTTTAAGTTTGGGGGTAGGGATGAAATTTTTTCAATTTTATTAGAAGTATTTTATTTTATTTCTTTCATTTTATTCATTAAAAATAAGGGCTTTGTTCGAGTCTTGTTGTGTGATTTGGTCTTTTGTCCATGATATTAAAAATTGATTATGTATGCTTAAGTTGAGTACTTTAATGCAATATTTTTCTATACATGTAATTTAATTGATATTGTTGATCTATTATTGCTCCACCCTTTGAGCACTCTATGATAATTGCTATGATCACCGGAAGACTTAGATAACAATTATAGAGTTGACTTATCCGCTAAATTCTCGGGAACTTTATAACTTGTTTGATTGATTGTCGATGTGAAATTTTTGGGACTATGATTGACCGAAGGGACGACATAGGCATTCTTTGTTAGCCATATATTAATCCTTAAACCACCCTATAATTTTTTTTTATCCCTATTTACCCCATTTGAGCTTAAAGTAAAAAAAGAATGGTGTGTAAAAGCAAACAACGACCCCCATTCGACATCGTTTCTCGAATCCACATTCACTCACCCCTTAGCATATACTCCCTCCGTCCCACAACAAGTGACACACTTTGCCATTTTGGGCATCCATTTGATAAGTCACACTTCCTAAAATGGCAAAGAATCTTTACTATTTCCTCCACTCATTCTCTCTCCTACATTATTTTAATACTCACAACTGTGCGGTTATAATTTACTATTCTCTATTTCTCATTCTCTCTCCTACTCAACTATCTACACTCACAACACACCAACCTTTTCACTTTTTCCTTAATTCCTGGTGCGGAGGAGAACCGTGTCATCACTTATTGTGAGACGGAGGGAGTACACTTTTACTTACCCATCAAGAGATTATAATTAAAGAAAGAAAAGGCAAAGTGAGACCAAGAATGATATTTGGAATGGACGAAAGTGATTGAAAGTTTGAGAACTCCCTTATGTGGTAACAAAGGAAAGAAAAGTGAGAAAAAAGCTCAAAGAGCTCTCACTAATGTACGGAGTATTGAAGAAAATAGAGGAGGTATAAAAAGAAATGCATTTAATCCAAGAGTTAAACATGTAAAAACTCAAGTTTGGGCGTTAATGTATTGATGAAAGCAAATTAGGTCCAAGAGTGCGAAATTTTGATATTATGTGAAGACTATTTGATTATATTTTCTTGACTTTGATTCTATTACCTTTCATTTTTTGCCCTTAATCGAGCCTAACGTTACAAGATAATAAAGTACTAACTGATCTTTGGTCGATTGTAATCCCCATTAGTGGATATAGCCATGAAAAGCAAGCATATCGGTTCTTGATCTTCATAATTCATATTCAACTCCATATTCCATTGTAATTAGAGAATGAGTGTATACTTGGATTTATAATGTATTCCGGGTTTGACGGTGATCTATTAATTGCATTGCGCACACACACGGAGAATCATGGTGAGATTGTATTGATTGAGTTGCATGTTTAGACCCTCATATTTTTTTATTTTTTCTTGAATATGTATATTAGATTTATGAGACTTTTATGGGTCAATAATCATGACTTGATAAAAACAACCAAAAATATTTTGTTTTTTTTTTCACGATAACATATGAGGATTCATGTTAGCCGACCCCAAATTATTTTGGGACTAAGGCTTTGTTGTTGTTGTTGTTGTTGTTGTTGTTTCTTGGTAAGTTAGTTTTATTGTTTAGTAAATATTTTATTTATATTTTTAATTGATTACAAGTAAATGATTAAGTTTGGGGGTATATGATAAATGGGTTTTTACTCATTTTATGGAATACTTTTAGGCTTAATTATTTATTGTTCTTAAATTTTTGTTATTTGATTTGGTTCTTTTTTGTGTTTTTGATGTATAGGGTTATTATGCGCTCAATCTAGAATAAAGAAGAGAAAAAGTACTTAATGGAACAATATTGGAAAGCTTAAGTACTGATGTGGAGAAATCTGAAGAATTCAGTAACCAATCTGTAATTTTAGAGACTAGAGTGACTAAACTGCAAAGAGCTGAATGATCAAGGCTGTTTTGAAATTTATGAAAGTTGGAGGACTAAATGGAATTTCCAGAACTCAAGAAACCGTAAAGGAATTTCGGAAATCGGCCCCTATATGAAAGCAAGCAGGCACAAACATATTTGGAAAAAAAACAAGGATTTTTGTTTTACTTTTTACTTTAGGATTTAATTATGCCAAAATCTTGCAAAAAACTAGTTTTTTGTAACATAAGAAAAAAATTAGTTTTAAAGCACCAAGTCTAATTAATAAGAGTGATGAACTGTTTTGAAAACTATTTTGTTTATAACATTTTGAAAAAAACTAGTTTTTCACAAGAGTTACTCTTTAATTATCTAGATTCCTATTTCTTTTACACTTTCTTTTATTTTTTCTTTTAGGTTTAGGTTTATTTAACACTATAAATACTAGATTAGGTTTATTGTAATTTTTATTAATCATGTAGCTAGTTAATATTTTGTAAGAATTTGTAAGGTCGAAGGAATTTATTCTTTGTATATGAAGAATAATTTCACCAACTACTACGAATTGAACAACTAAGAATTGAAGGTAACTTTATTTAACATATGTTTCAATAATATTTAATTCTTTCAATCAATCTTGTTCTAGTTACTCAAAATAATTATCATCAAGTTTTATGGTTACAGTTTTATACTAACATAATCCTGACATTTTAACTTTTGGGTATTAATTGGATCATTAATTTTATGTGATTAATACATTGATCACTATTGTGTTGAATGAATTTAATTGAAGTTGTAATAGAATTCAAAAAGATTTAGATTCATATAATTCTTGAGTTCTTAATACGTTCTTCACAAGTTATTTAGCCGTAATAGAATAAATAATAGAAAGGAAACCATATGATTGTAATACGGCCACCTAACCGTTCCAATCATTACTTTTGTGATTGAACGCTATAATGAGATTGACATCTTTATTTTTATATTAAATTTGCAGAGTAGTGAATTGGCTATAGGGAAGATAATTCGTGAATCCATATTCTGCTAATCCTATCATTTATATACTAGTTCATATTGATCACCTATCTTATATAATTATCTTTTATTTTATTGCTTTCATAATAGTTAAATAACTTTTAATTAATCCATGTTTCTGTGGTTCGATCATTGTATTTTGCATATTGCTATGACGATAGCTCGTGCACTTGCGAGGTATTATAATTTTATCTTTCAGAACCTCTGCACTAAAAATGTTTCTTTTGTTGAAGGACTCAAGCATAACCTGCTGTAAGTACCCAAATTCAGATCGTCAAAATTCGTTAAAAATTAACCGAAATCCGTTAACTGGCCTTTCTAGGTTAACCGGAACCTGTTAAGCTCCCCGCTCTCGAGTCAACGAGACATCTCGGGACTGCCCCGTGCATCCCGACATTAAAGTGTACTCAACACACGTTATCACACGTAAAAGTACAACTATCCTCGAAAAACGCACTTTCCGAGACTTTTCGAGGGCGTTTCGGACATTTTTCGAACAGTTATTTAAAAAACGGACAAAACCGGAAATAACGGGATAAAAACCCTAGCCCTGGTGAGTCATCGGGACATTTGGCACGCATGCACAAGCCCCCAAATCAACATCAATCAAATTCGAGGGTGAAAAGACCAATATGCCCCTGAAATTGAGGAACTGGCCGTCCGGCCTGTTTTACTGGAAAAATCAAAATTCTCATCAAGCCCTCCAATTTTCCAAAATGCCCAAAAACCTCCCAAAATGAGGAACTGGCCGGACGGCCCGTTTTACAAATTCACCCTATAAATACAAGGGCTGTCAAATTCGAAAAAAAAAAAAGAAAAATATTAATTCTCTCCAAAAACCCCACGGCCCAAACCTGTTCTATTCCCTCCCAGAAGCTCCGTTGTCTGTCTCGATTTGTGTGAAAATTCTGTTTTTCGACCAAACACGAACTAAACACCTACGAAACACCCTTTCAAACACTCAAACCGTATCCCGTATACGTAAACCAAGTCAAAGAGTCAACCCCTAGCCATAGGTAACACTCTCTCTCTCTCTAAAAACTCGTTTCACCTCGATTTACGTGTCAAACGCTATTATCGTTTCGGTCAAAACTTTCGAAATGTAGACGTAACCCCGTCTACGGGGCCCGATACGTTTTACCCCTTAATCATCTTCTCTCCCGTAAGAGAAGTAATTTCGGGTTAAAACGGCGTTTCGGTCCCGTTTTGTATGTTTATGTCATTTACAGTCCGGATCGTTTGATCCGTCGATTCGCTTTTTTACCGTCCAAACCGTTTGGTTCGTGATCGTCATTTACAAAATCCGGATCGTTTGATCCGTCGATATCGTCATTTAATTTATGTACCTTTACAACTCCGAGCCGTTTGGCTTGTCGATCGCATCTTTACTGTCCAGATCGTTTGATTCCGTTGATATCGCAATTTATATACTGTCATTTACAAGTCTGAGCCGTTCGGTTCGTGATAGTATTTACTTATAAAAGTCCGAGTCACAAAACGACTCGTTGATCGCATATCATTTAATACCTCTTTTCATAAAATTGGTCACAATGTAATGCCGAGTTCAAAATCGGAGTTCGTCATTCGGACTCCTTTTCCAGAAACAACGCAAAATCGACGTTTGGCATCCAAACGCTCATTTTCGACTCCAAACCCGACGTTTGACATTCAAATGATCTTTTCATTAAAATCAACGTTTGACATTCAAACTAAAGATTTAAGCTCGTCATTCGAACTCTTTTTCAAAAGCAAACTCAAAATCGACGTTTGTCATTCAAACGCTCGTTTTTGTCATAAAATCAACGTTTGTCATTTCAAACCAAGATTAAAGCTTGTCATTCAAGCCCCTTTTCAAGAAATGCAACACACACACACACACGCACACAATTTCAAGAAAGGTAAAAAAGGCTCGCCAATACGCAGGCGTTTCGGGTGATCTCTAATATATTAGCTTCCCGAAGCATAACGTGATCTCTCCAGAATCTAACAATCTACGGTCCTGAAAAAAACCTTTTTTCAGAGTTTTGGCTACCAATCAAAACGTTTCTTCATTTTTAAAAAGCCTTTTTTCAAGTTTTGGCTACCAAGTCAAAAGCGTTCCATCTTTAAAAGCCTTTTTTCAAGTTTTGGCTTCCAATCAAAACGTCCACTTTTTCAAAAAGTCTTTTCCAAATTTTGGCTACCAATTAAAATGACCACCCTTTTCCAAACTCAAAGCCCGTTCTCGCGTATTTTTTTGGCTCATTATACAAAACTCCGCTTGGCGACTCCTCTCCACTATCCAGGAAGACGAGGTCCCAAAAGGTCCGCGAAATGTCGCTCGCCGCGTCCCGCACCCGCTGATCCGGATAATTTCGGTTAGGCGACTTTCCAGTGGGGACATCGAACAATGTTTTTCAAAACATACCGTTGTTTTAAAAACATTACTTAGGTCAAACTTTCGTTTACACTTCCTCGTTTTTGTGTGCGTGTGTTGATCAAAAGCATCGTAGCAGTTTCGAAACAAAAAGAAAAAAAATGATGTTTGCATTTTCATCTCATCCAAAATCATAACATGTTCGTGCATTTCCGATTCATTACTTGATTTTTTCATGCAATATTCGAACTACGCATAAATTCTTTAAAGCGCATTTGAAAATTTCTATTTTTCTCATAAAAAAGAATTTAGTGGCTTGCATACTTTTACTTGCCTTTGCTTGTCCTCGGTACACCGCACGCTGACGCCGCACTTGCCGCACCTCGGTCACAGCAGACTGGCTCACGACCCTCGGCCCGGGATGGCCGGGTTCGGTTGCGGCTTGAGTTGGTCTGCGCCAGCACACCTTTCGGCGCGCACGGGGTCGTCCCAAGCCCATCCTAGCCTGTGTGAAATCCATGGCACTCTTTTTGTGTTTTACACTTCGTCCAAGACTTCGGTTGGTTTTTGGCTTAGTCACGTGTCATAAAGCCTAAGTGTAATGCTTTTACAGCCGATCTCCTTCGTACAAGATCAAACTTAAAAGGATTGAGATCGAAGGTCGTCCCGACCCTTGAAGTCTTAGCTTTTCAGTGCCCTTGAAGCTTTGTGGCGCGAGCCATGCTAAAAACATACTCGAAGGTTCAATGTGACACCCGTGTCATCAAACCCTCAACGTATGCACCATGCCGGCCACAACTTGGCCAAGACGCCAAAAGCTAAGGCCCCTCGCTGTAAGCGAGTCGGGAGAGGTCATGCCGAAATTTCGGCACGATTTCGCCTTAACTTAAGGACGTTGACTCTCGACCCAGTGACCCGCGATGCCACGTACGTTGAGAAGTTCTTACCATGACTGGTTTGCGGTGAGCCTTAAGTTCACTTTTTCCTTTGTCGAGTGGAACTTCTGCTTGTCTTATAGGACCCTCATCTTGGATTTGCCGCGTCCCGGAAGATGATTTACAAGTGAAAAATGAGGCTTATA